>BSBK01000415.1:1720000-2047500 GCA_027943335.1 Chamaecyparis obtusa
TGACATGGGCAGTCCCTTGTCGCAGGATATTATTCATACTCCTGTTCCTCAGCAAGGTGAGATGCCTCATCTTGACAATTATAATGGAAAAGGAGATCTTGTTCATCATGTTAAAACATTCCAAATCCTTTGTAGTGATTATGCTCATGACCATAGGATTTTAGCCAAACTGTTTGCTAGAACCTTTCATGACAAGGCCTTACAATGGTATTGTTCCTTGCCTCCTTATTCCATTGATTCTTTTCCGCAACTTGCTAATGCCTTTATTCAACAATTTCAAAATAGTATTGGCCCGCAAGTGTCGTTGACTAAATTTAATGCATTGTAAACAAAGTACTAAAGAAAAATTGACTAAATTCATTGGTAGATTTAAGCATTTGCATGCTTAGATTTCCTATCCTGTTCCTAAGATTGATATTCAACGTATGTTTATTTCAAATTTGCAAAAGGATATTAGAGATAAGATTCTACTTACTGAATTTACCTCTTTTCAACAACTTTGTGCAGCCCTTCATCATTATCAATTACAAGTGAGTCAATTTGAGAGCAACGCTCCAATGGCTCCTGTTCCAGTTGATAAGAGTGATACTGCTCCTAATCCAAACAAGTTTAAAAAATTCAACAACTATATCAAGATAAACAAACAAGTGAATGCAGTTGTTGATCAAGTTGCTGTTGCATCTCATAATGCCACTTCTGCATCCACTACTTTTTGATTAAATCGTACGTTTACTCCTCTTGCTAAAACTTTACATGCTATTATGAATAGGTTGTTAGCTGCTAATATGATTACTTTACCTCCTATTTGACCTCTTTTACCTACTACGATTGCATCTAAATCTTTTGATCAAAATGATTTTTGTCAATATCATCGTCAGAATGGTCATGATACTGAGAGATGTTATTCTTTAAAACATAAGGTTCATGGTCTCATTGATTCTAAGGTTTTATCTATTAACAATCTAGATAGTAGTGGGAATCAATCTATCTCTCCTCCTAATCAAAACCTTCAAATCTATACGAATCATTTACCTACACATGATACTAATACTATTGCTCAACCATCTACTATGGAAATTATGTATGATTCAAAGATGGATGATCTCAATCATGTTTTTAATCAAGTGGAGCATATTGATAAGTCTATATCTTCACCTCAACCCTCACCTCAAGTTCAATCTCAACCTCAAGTTAAACCTAAACCTAAAGTGAAACCTCAACCTAAACCTCAACAACAATTCAAGAATAAAAGACCTTGGGAACTTTTGATTACCTTTGATGACTCTGAGATTATTAAAGCTCCTGATGGTCCCCTTTACATTGCTGCTAAGATTAATCAGATACCTACTCGTGGTTGTCTTGTTGATCCTACTTCCTTAGTCAATCTTATCACTGAAGAAAATATTTTTATGAAAATTTTACAATGTGAATTTTATGATACATCGGATGTGTGGATTCAAACTTTCAATGGTTTTCTTTATCCCTCATTTGGTTCTATTACCTTGCCGGTTGAACTTTTTGGAAAAATTGTGAACACTACCTTCGTTGTGGTTCCTACTTCTGATCAATTTCAAGTTAAGCTAGGTTTGCCTTGGTTGACTGCCATACATGCTATTGCTTCACCTATCCATAAGTGTCTTAATTTTATTCATGATGGCGAAGTGAAGATGATCAATCATAGTTTATATCAACCTTCTAGGCCTAGAGATTGTGCTGCTTTAGATTTCTTTTGGCCTTCCTTACCTAATTCATGTCCTCCTAGACCTGATAATATTTTTTGATCATATCAAGCTTATAAGCATTGTAAGATTCTTCAATTAAGCATACCTCCTATGGATCTTAATCATGGTCTTTTACCTACACCTTCAATACCTCCTTTAACTATGGCTTCTAGTTCTATTAATCAAGTTCCTCCTACTGAACCTATCAAAGATCCTGTGATTGTTTTTCCTATGGATAATAATTCTATTGATCTTCCTAAAGAACCTATGAAGGATCCTGTGATTGTTCCTCCTAGTTCTCAACCTATTTCAAATAAATCAAAATGTAACCGATCTGCTAATGAATGTCGTAAAAAGCATCGTGCTCATGCTAAAGCTAAAAGATCTCTACCTTCTTTGGATAAACCTATGCATAATGTATTAGAAGATGTTGTTACTAATAATGATGTTCACATGCATGATTATGATGATTCTATTCATATCTTTGATCCTATTTTGATTAATTTGGATGAAGAAGATACTCTTGATAATACTGATGATGTTAATCATGAATATGAGACTATTGATATTGACACTGATTTATCTAATATGCTTTCATCACAATTAACTCTTACACCTAGTGTCGAACATAGTGATTCTCAAGAGGATCCTTGTTTGGAACTGGCTATCATTCCTACTATATTGGATATGGTCCCTCTTGCGAGTCACCCACCTTCCCTAAATGATATACAACGAGATGGGGAAAGTAGGTGGCACACTTGACTAGCTTGTCCTTCGTGGTTGCTTTGTTGTGTGTTTTCCTGTTGTACTATGCTTCTCTCGTAATGTGATTGCTAAATGTTGTTAGAGTCTTTTACATGATCCTTGTTACTCAGTAGGTGCAAGGTGATAAAGGAATCAAAACTATTGTTCAAATTCTTCTATATTTATCTCTATTTTTCTATGCGTTGTTCAATGTTATGTCGTAAATGTGCTATTGTTCGTAAATGTTTCCTTCTATAATCTACTTGGATTTGAGATATGGTAGCACTAAGTCTTTTTGGTCTCCATGTCATGGTCCAAAAAGATTCTCCTTCCTATATCTTATGTCATCTTTCCTCCTTTGTGATTGTAGTTCTACTGTCTTTGGGGAATGATGTCAATTCATTTGCAATCATATCATATATATATTATCTTATGATCATACTGACCCCATGGTAGGTAGATCCCTTCCGTGTTCTCTGTATGTTTCTGTGATATTCCCCTTGATTTGTCTTTGTCTGGGGGCATCTCAACGTGGAAACGTAATCAGTGGAGTTGTTTATGTTTCTGTTAAAGCCATTGCTCCTGTTAAAGTGTTAGCAATGACTTTAACTTGGGGGCATACACTCTGCTCACTTGTTGCACACACACACTTTTCAATACGCACATATTTTTCAAGATACTTCTTTTCCCTTTTTGGATTAGTAACTAATCCTTAAAGCATAGATTTATATTTTAGGATCTCTTGATCCCTCCAGTTTCAAACACACATATATTGTGATCCCTTAAGGTCAAAAGTGTCCTTAAGACTAGATCTCTTTTGTTTTTATTTTTAGTTTTATTCTTATGGAATATAATATTCCTAAGGATAAATCCTTGATGGGTTGACTAGTGAGTAGCCACATTCACTAGGCGGTTCAATTCCATCTTTCCATTTGCACCATTTTCCTGTGTGGTTCACAATGGGACATAAGTTCTCATTGGGCAAGGTAATCACACCTTCTTTCTCTCTCTAGAGATGTCTCTCTTATTGTGATCTAGGAGTTGAAAAAGACTTGAGTCCCTGGGGGCTTAAGGTTTCTCTTTATCCTTTGGATTATGATAAGATTATATTTTTTATTCTGATCTCCTTTACCAAGAGTTTGCATCGAGTCCATACTCTTGCTAAAGTGGGGGCTTAATGTATCATCTTAAAATGGAAGCACTTCCATGATAAGAGCATTTATCCCTTTGAGTAGGTGGTTTGGGGTCATGTTAAGTGCCTTGATTGGGTCTTTGCATGTATTTGGCTTTTCTCCCTGCTTTCCACTTCTTCCCTGCACTTGATTTCTTCATTCTAGGTGAAATTAAGGTTAGGATCTTAAGGATTCTCCTGAATTTCCCTCTTTCATGGCTCTATTTTCTAGGTAGGATTTAGAAATAGATCCTCCTGGCTTTCATCACAATAATCATAGGATTTTATGTCTATCACTTATATTCTATCCTGTTCTGGCATCAATTCTAGGTTTCTGGGCATCCTCGGGACCTCCTGACTTGGTTTTGAGTCAATCTGGGACCAGGGTCAGGGTCAAGTTAGAACCTGACTAGGTCAGGGTTGAGCTCGAACCTGACTAGGTCAGGTCCAACCTCAACTTTGACCCCTTCTTCCAAAATTCCAATTTCTAGAATTTCTGGGCTTCGGGCTTTCAGGAGATTTATTTTCCTGCCTCCGAGTCGGCCATTTTGGGTTTCAGGATGGTAAATCCTTTAATTGCATTTAATCTAGGTATATTTTCTAAAGGTGAGGACCTAATTGGGATTTAATTCTCCAAGGTGGCCCATCTAGAGGAGTGTGCCCTAGATCACTATAAAAGGAGGCCTTCCTCTCTCATTTTCACATCAAGTTTTCATATCTCATAATCAAGTTTTGCAATCAAGCATCTAGAGCTCTCAAGTGCAAGCAAGTCTTCAAGAATTCAAGTGTTCAAGCATCCATTCATCAAGGAGTTCCATTGTTAGCCATTGAAGGATTCAATCTCTTTGGAGCCCCCTTGAAGATCCATCCTTCTCCATTCATCCAAGCCTTCTCATATGCAAAGATCAAGTCAAGATTGGTGTTGAAGATCAAATACCATTGATTGGAGACATCCTACATCCATTGAAGCATTCCTACATGTGGATTTGAGGATTCGAATCCTCTATAAGGACTTCAACATAAGCAAGGTGATTTGTTTCAATTACTTTGTTTTTGCACAATATATTTCAATTCAATTTCAAGGTTAATTCCTAAATTGGGGTTTGACCAAGGCAAACCCCCCATACAAAAAAAACCTCCATTTTCTTGTAGGTACAGGTGTGGAATTTTGGATCTGAGAGCGAATTTGGATACCCTTTTTGGAAAAATTTTGAGATTTGCGAACAGAATTCGAATTGGACTTCAAATAAAGAATGTGGTATTTGACTTTTTATGAGGGTCAAACCCGAGCTGAGCCATCTTGAGGAAATATTTCTGGGTTTTCTTTGTCTCGACATTTACAGTCCAGGACAAGTTTCAAATTTTCCCGAAAGTGTACATAGACATCAGAATTCAACATTTTCCAGATTTGCCCTAATTTGAGGTTAGTACTTGTATTTCAATTATTCTATATTCCAAATATAATATCCATCCACAAGGGAAATATTAGATTTACTTTCTCTCTTCCATATTCATCCACAAATTGATTCGATTGTGTATTAACCTCTAGGTTGATCAAATCAGATCTCTTCCTTAGAGAATTTGGGTTTTGAGAATAGATCTCATATTTCCCCCTCTACATTTCAATGGTGGTGAATCCATTTTACCATCATTCAATATATATATATATATATATATATATATATATATATATATATATATATATATATATATATATATATATATATATACATATACATATTTGCATCTCTATCTCTATTTATCCATATTTATTTTTTCTATATATCCCATTGTCTAAAAAAGATACATGCTATGCAAACCATTCATAATGAAAGAGATTATTTTAAACCACTTTAATACATATATATCAATAAATTTAGTTCAAATTTATTTTTCCACAAAACCTATTTAGTTGTTAGGTCATCTATAAAATAACATACACATTGAAGTTACCCTAACTTAAAAGAAAGACCTCCTACATTGTAGAAGGAGGTAACACAACTGATATAAGGAAAATAAAAAATAGATTTATTTTAAGAAACATAAAAATAGATGTGATTTGTTTCTATAAAGACGAGTAAATTTGTTTTGTTACTAAACCCAATCATATAAAATAAAATTAGTTCTATTTGTTTTCAATTTTTTTTTACATTTTTTAAAAATATAAATATATTAATTTAATGTAAATTCAAATGATCAACAAAAAAAATTACATGATAATATTTCTCTTTCAATGCACATTTATTTAAGGAAAAAGCCATTAAAACTAATTATTAATTTGGTCAATACAAAATTCCAAGCACTTGCGAATAAAAATAAGTTTAGAAAAATTATACCAATTACTTTTGCACTTGGAAACCAAAATCTATAGTTTTCAACCAATCAATACAAGCTATAAATTATTAAGCTATTTTTTAAAACTATGAAAAGTGATATAAAAATTTTGGGCGATTGACATTCAGTAGTTTCTGATATGAAATTACCTTAATTATAGTATGAGTGTGTATCTTACATATAGTACAGTAAACAAATTTGAATCTCTCTTTCTGTAATACCAAAAAATACCAAAAATATAAATATGTTGATAATTTTTCTTTAACTTGTAAATTTTATCTTGTGAATTCTTATATCCAAATAAAATTGCTCAAAATTGATTTATAGTCAAAATTTGATTTATAAATATATTTACTAATAAAATAGCAATGAATATTCTAGAAAAAGGTATCACTCACAAATGTGTTTGATTAATGATTGATTGGTCTTGGCTCTCTCTATCTCTTTCTCTGGATTTGTATTCATTGTTTTTTGAGTTTCTGTATAACAGAGCTATTCTTCGTCATTAACTATTTTATTCTAAATGCCCTTGCTGGCTTGAAGATATGGATGAAGGAGTTTTATTGTTTTATCATTTAGATTGAATGCTGTGATATTTCATTTTACAACTATTTCATCCATAGAGATGATACGTATTTCATTAGACAATACTAGTTTTACTCCATTAAACAATATTAGTTTCTTGTAATTACTTAGGGGTTTCAAGAAGGGTATTATTTATTTTGTTATTGTCATTTAATGGCCATTAATCTCGAACGTTGTAATGAGTTCCTTGGAAAATTTCTCTACATACCCATGAGGAAATGATATTTTTTTCGTTGTTCTAATAAGCATTCTCTACATATGTGGTTTTTATCTTCCTACGCATGTGTTATAAGTGGATTTAATGCGATTTTGGTTCGAAAGGGAAATGATGCAAAGAATGATGATTCCTAAGGGCCCGTTTGTTGCATGGAATTAACTTATCTAGAATAGGCCTATTCTAGAATAAGGACCTATTCTCGGATTAATTAATCTCCAAAATGAAAGCTGAAATAATCTATTCTGTGTTTGGATCCCATAATGTGAAATTGGAATAAGGATTATTTTATATTTTTTTAATTTTAATTTTTAATTTTTAATTTTTGAACTTATCATTTTTGTTGTTGGTTTTTTAATTAAAATATATATGTATTTTTAACTTATATATATTTTAAATTAAAATATGTATTATTAACTTAAAAAATAAGATTATAAAAAAAATTATTAAAAAAAAATTATTAAAAAAAATTGTAAAAAAATAAGATTATAATCCCTTAACCATTCATGCATGGACCCGAAAAACTTATACATTTTGTTGTAATTTCAAATCCATGAAAAGCTTATTCCTAGAATAAAATGAATTCGAAGTTTTTTGGAATTAATTAATGCAAGCACTGGGCCGAAAATGGGAATTAGTTTTCTAATTCGAGAATTCAAAAAATGCCAAACAACAAATTATTTTATTCTCGCATTAAATAATTCCTATTCCATGAGTGAAAATAAAATACTTGAGCAAAAATGTAACTTTGTCCTAAAAGTAAACCTATAAAAACTTATAATTTGATAGTTGTCTTGTAGCTTAAATGTAAGCTATGGTGAAAGTAACATTTAGTAAATAGGGAAGCAAGCTAATTCAAGCCAGTCAATATTATTGTTTCGTTAGTGTTAAAGAGCTTGTTTGAATGTGAAGGTTATAAGAATTGATTGCCCTTAGATTACATTTAGAAAGAATTGCCTTATGAGAAAGGAATCTAAGAAAAAATGACCAAAATTTCAGAATCTGTGAAGCATAATTCAATAATCCAATTGTAATTTTAATGCTACATAACATAATTAAAAAACTGAAGGCATAAAAATATCTCTAAAATTATACTGAAATTGTACAATTCATCTATTTCTTCTCTGCTTTTCTGCTTCATAATTTGGATTATCAGTGGGCAGTTTAAACTTGCAGGTCGGGCAAGAGTTTGAAGTTGCCAGCCACTTAAGGTTTGAAGGTTTGATCCTCATCTTAAGGTTTCTCCATAGCCACGACAAGATACCTTCCAAATGTAAATAGGATTTGAACTGTGGTGTGAAACTCATTATTTCCTGCCACTTGTCATGATCATGTTTAGTGAATTTTAAAAACTTGGTTTAAATTTAAAAGTGCTTTAAAAAAAGGCTTCATAAGAACAAAAAGCTAAAAGATGGATAATTTTTGAGCCTCAAGACTGATAAGGTTTGACATAAATGTCTGTATTGGATCTGTATGTATCTGTGTGCATGTCCAGATGCGCACTCACATCAGTTCTAGATGAATAATGTGAGCAGTGGAATATCTATAATTGATTCCAATGAAACTGAAATATGGTTTTGACTGTAGTCAATGTAATTTTATATTCTTGTTTGGGCAAAGTAGTCAAATCAGCAAGTAGTCACGGGCATCCACATGTTTTGATAGTTAAGTTGTGGTGGTGTTATTCTTGTTAGAAAGGTTCAGACTCTGTTGTTGGGGTGTTATAGTTGAATGTTTAAATAGGGATGAGGCACCTCATTTGTGCCTCGCTAGTTCATAGTTCAGGATCAAAGCGTTTACCCCTCTTTGGAAAAAAAAAAACTAGTAGTAAATAGAAATTTGAACAACAATGTTTATATAGATAAAGTAGGAATTGGATCTATAGGTTTAATGGATATGTTGATAAAAAAATTATTGTAGTAAATTTGGTTAGAGTTGAATAATTTTTTCATGGACAGATTTTACTTATTTTAAAAATGATACAAAATATATGCATTTTATCAAATACATTGTTTATACGATAGAAACTACTGAAATAACTTTTATTGCAAAGTAGTTGAGAAATAATTAGAACTAAAAATCATGCATTATAGCTAAATTTTTATCCCATTTGAAATTAAGTATAAGTAAATTACACCATGTCTACAATTTTGAATTTGATATAGTAGTTGATCTCAACATGAGTGTACTTTAGAGGGTATGTTAGCCTTAAAATTATACTCTATAGAAATTAAAAGTTTCCATGGTGAAATGACAAGTAATTTAGTAGTGGAAAATCCTATTAGTCATAAGTAGGTTCTAAGTTTGAATGTTAGCCTATACAATATTATCATTAATGTATACAATCTACATAGCAAAGTTATAAATAAATAATTAAAATTATAATCTATGTTAAAATGCCTTGAAGGGCCCCAAATTACTGTTGTCCACTCTGGTGCTGATACTACTGTCCAGTTTGCTACTAACTCTATCCAGATTGCTTCTGCTGTCCAGAATGTTTCTACTTTGGCGTTGGCTGCTGTCCAGACTGATGACCTTGCTGTCCAGTCTGCTGCAGTTGTGGGCTCGCCAGTCCTGGTTTCCCCAAGGGGGAATGTGTTGTTGGGGGGTGAATCTTTGGCCGGCCTTTCTTCTGCCTCTTTTGGGGATTGGTTGAATGCTGCTGCCAAGTTGGAGGACGGTTGGACAACTATGAAAGGAAAGAAACCAAAGCCTTCCGCTCCTCCTTTGGATATGAATCTTAGGTCTAACAAGGGGGGCTCTAAATCTAAATCATAAGGTCTCATGGTGCGGTTTTGTTGGCTGCTGGTGGGGGTTCTCTGGTGGTTAATCCCTATGCTGTTTTGGTGGTACCCACTGTTGTATCTGAGCCTTTATTGCTTTATCTTTTGAGTTTTTTTGTACAAGGTTTCGGGTCCTTTCAAAACCTATTTTTACTTAATCAAAACCCTTGATGACAATATATATGCGCTCCAAGCTCTTGGGAATGAATTTACATCTTTGTATTGTTAAGTAATTTGAGTTTCTTTAGTGAATTTCCACTCATTCAATATTTAGAAAAGAAATGGACTTCATTAATTACAACTTTTTAGTGGGGAGGAAGTGTAAAATTGATGCTAAAAATACGTACACAATAAAAACTAGAAGCAAATGAATTAAAAATTATTATTGCTAGTTGACGATTGAAGAGTGCAATTATTAAGTAGAATGTATATGGAAAACCTTTTGTATAATTTTCTCTAACATAATCTATGATATTTGTATTGTGATTGACACAATAACATTGGAGGGCTCAATACAAGAAATATCCCCCAAAAATAGTACTTTAATCCCGAGTTCATAAATGGACAATAAAAATTGAAATAATCTCATTCAATAATTTTGAAGAATATTGAAGTTGAGAATAAAATTAGTACTCCAACAAATATTAAAATTAAGAAATGAAATTAATATAACATTAGTTAGACTATATACAAATATATTTGTAATCAAGCAATTGTTGGGCACAAATAATTTTTTTTTTAAAAAGAAACGTGTCGTGTTCTTTTGGCATTGGGCAATAGTGGGTGGTGCATTATCTCTTCCTTTGTGTGATCTTCTCACATGTAGATGGTTAGTATTAGCAAAGAGACCTATTCGAGAAGAATAAACAAATTCATCATGAAAGCTTGATTGAATTTTGGCTTAATAAACAAGATAAAAACATCTCCCTTGAGCATCATCCCCATATTGTTGCACTTCCATTTCACCTCCATAGAGTCCTTTTAATAGAAGATTTATAAAACCAAAACTTTTCTTGCATAAATAGTAAAGAAAATAGCCAAAATAAAATAAAATTGAGGCAATCCCTTATTGCTAAAATCAAAGATTTAATCCTAGTGAGGTGGGGTTTCGATTGTCTAGTTTATCTCTAAGGGAGCCTTCCCATCTTTGGTGTGGGCTACGACATTTCAAAAGAAGGTATACAACCATGGAATCAATTAAATAATAAAAATATGGAGGACAAAAGTCAAAATTATGTGTATACCTTGCAATGCAATGTGAGAAATGGTTTACTCTAGGTTTCCATGAGAATACGGTAGTTGGAAGCAAAGGCATATGTGTCCACCCTAAAGAGGAGATCTTCATTAGAATCAACAAGGGTGAAGCCCTTGCCAAATATTAGAGAATTTGATCAAGATATAGATAGTTTTGTAAGTGAAGCAAATCAAACTACTATGAATCAAATACAGAATCCCATGATTTGTTTTCTACATAAATAAAATTATACAAGACTTTCTAAAAAGGCAAAAGATTCCATTAACCAACAATAGAAAATACATAACCATGTTAAACACACACACAATCATTAAAACAACATAATTAGTACTAGAAAAGTCATCTCCTTGTAACTTCTTTGTCATACAATAGTTCAATGAATATGATCTCTCTCTCTCTCTCTCTCTCTCTCTCTCTCTCTCTCTCTCTCTCATACACACACACAAAATAAAAAAATAAAATAAAAATGTTATCTACTACTAATTTTCACTTTCTTGAATCTTTTATTTACTCGCATTACATTTCATAACAAATTATACCTATAGGACGTATCTTTTAGACACTCCTACACCATGCCTGATCAGATAAAATGGAAGGAAATAATCATATTACATGTTTACAACAATAACACTCAGTATCTATGGACCTTCCTCTACTGGGAGAGGGGGCTTCCGGTCCACTCCTTTTGCAATGCTTGTCTCTGTAAGTGACCCCATTGTGGTTAATCTTGAAATTGATATAGTTAATGAGATCTTCAAAACTGCGGAGGACTTCTCCTCTACTGCTGCAATCTTTAGATTTAGGGGTTTTTGGCCTTCTTTTTCAGATTTGCATGCTTGGATTTGCAAACATTGGGAACCCATCTTAGCTGATACTATTTAGATATACCTTGTGGCAAAGGGCTTTTTTATTGCAAAGTTTGGAAATGCTGAAGATAGGAATACTATTTTTGTGTGATAGTTGTTTCTCTTGGGAGGAGCATTTCCCTCTGATGGCCAAACCTTGACATCAGGGGTTTGATCCTCTTTCTGAGTCCTTTAATAAAATACTCTTATGGGTGAGGCTGCGAAATCTTCCCCTTCATCTTTGGCTGGATTCTATTTTGGAATCTGTGGGGGAGGCTATTAGGGATTTCCAAATGGTTGATTCAGACTCCTTTGATGTTTTTAAGACAACGTATGCTCGTATTCTTGTGGAGGTTGATGTTTCTAAGGGTCTCCCTGATTGATAAGATAACTTTGGCTTCTTCTAAGGGCTCTTGTACCCAGAATCTAGATTATGAGGGTATTTTGTTCAGATGCAGGAAATGCCACAAGACTGGCCATCTTGCTGCGCGATGTTTATCTGATAAGGTTAAATTGAAAAAATCACCTTCTTGGTGGTTGGGGGCTTCTAACCACCATTATACGGTTCATAAAGTTTCTAAGGATGGGGGTTTTGCTACTTTCCCTTCTTATACTGATCATGCTTTGGCTAGTGCTACTAATGTTGTCTCTGATGTGACTTTGGTTCAGATTGTTGATGATGTCCCTTCAGGTGTTGTTGTTGTCCCTTCAGGTGTTGTTGTTGCTGTTCTTGACTGGATTGTTGATGCTGTCTCTGGATCAACTATCTTGTCTACTGGTGCTATGGGTTTTGTTGCCCATGATTCTCCTATGAGGGTTTTAGGGATTGGTAGTGGTGCTATCACTGTCCCTTCTGTGGTTGCTGATTCAGCCTACCCTTTAGTGGGCTCTTTTGGTTTACCTTTGGATTGGCAAAAAGATGCTGAGAAGGTGGAGGATGGATGGACAACAATTAAAGGAAAGAAAGTTAAATTGTCCAAACCTTCTTTTGATATGTATTTACGGTCACATAAGGATGGGCCAAAATGTAAATCTTGATTGCCCTTTTTCGTGGTTTGCTGGGCTATTTTTTGTTCCACTTGGTGGGAACTATGGTTAGTTCCTTTGGTTTGTTTGGTGGTGCATCACAATTTTTTTATGGTCTTTCATTGCCCTATCTTTCGATGCTTTTGTATAAGGTTTCGGGTCCTTTCAAAACCTATTTTTACTTAATCAAAACAATAACACTTTTTGAGGCAACATAAGCCTAAAACTTTCTATTAATATACACATTTTAGACATGCACATATGATCAAACAAGCATGAGTTCATTGAATAACATATATATGAAGTAGAGTCTTAAATACAATTATTATGAAATTTACCTTTAAAAAACATATTTTAGACATGCACATAGGATCAAATTAGTATGAATTCACCAAAAACCACATATATGAAATAAACTCGTAATTACAATAATAATGAAATTTACATATAAAATTTGTATCCATTCAAATGATTTTATCTCATCCATTATGTATTTCAATACAAGTTCTAATATGTTTTAACATCATCTGCTAACTCAAAAGTAACATTTGCACTTATTTACATATTTTCTCCAATGACAAATTGTAATAATTAGCGAGATGAAATATGGTTATCTACGATATGCCACAGGATGAAAAGATCATGAATTCAATGAACAATATATAATGAAATAAAATGTTAAATGCCAAATACGAGAATTATGCAAATTATATAAAAATCATATCTATCAAATGGTTTATCTCATTTGTTATGTGTTTATTTTAAATATGACAATCCTAAATAAGTTTAGAAATTACTTTGGGATTTTAGAGTATTAACATTAATATGTTTTGGCATCATCTACTTGCTGGAGAATCTGAAGATCTAAAAGCACAAAACAACCATCCATAAGTGAACACAAATGACTACAATAGTATATATATCATATAAAATGAATAGTGTGAAACTAAACAATGAGAGAATTGTATATATAAGTGAGGAAGATGAGTGAGAAGGTAGGAACAAAAATCTGACTATCCCTCGAAAGGTGTAAGCTTGTGAGCTCACTCGACAAGTGTGTGAGCAAGTGGCAAGTGTGCATGCAATAAGTATCTCAAATAATGAGGCCACATGTCTCAACAACATGTGGTGAAGCAAAAGTATGAAAAATCCTAAGTAAACTTAAGTTAAGTGTGAATATGTCAATTCTAGAAAAGTGATACCCTAATAAGATATGTAAAGACACTATTTACACCAACACCCCCCTTAAATGCAACTTACAGAGAAATGTATGCAAAGATGACGATGATGGATCTTGACCATTAGGCCATGTTAGGTAGCTATGTATGAATTTATCACAAGTAGAGTAAATGAAAAAAATGCTATTGTAGGAAATAAAAATCTCTCTCTAAAAGAGAAATTATGCAAATCTAATGGAGTGCAAAAGTGAAGAACATAGTAGGAGGAATTGTGTAATGTCCCTTTTTTCTAATTTGTCCTAGAACTTTTCCCTAAATTCACAATTACACAAGACTAGGGTTAGGGTTTACTATGTATAGGGATTTCTTCAATTGTGTAATTCATAATTTGAAACCTTGCAATATTGTTAGTATTTATTTGTAATCATAATTCCATAGTTATATTTCATTTAATTAGGAATAAACATATATGAGGAATGTAAATCAGATCAAAAGATTACTCGAATTAATTTTGATGTGATTCAACTATAGAGATGATAAGGTAAGAAGGATCAATAAGGTATCTTAAAAACCTCCTACCCTAGGCCCAAGAGTAGATTCATTGTTCCCCCTTAGCCTCATGTGTCCCTTTCCATGCATATGAGGTGGGCTACCTAGTTTGGGGTCTTTGCATTGTTTCCCTTCATCTAGCAATCCTTACAGTCTCCTCTAATTGAAAGTCCACTTCCCATGATAGGGGATTGTGAGGGTTCTTTACAATAGGGTGTCCCAAAAGCCTACCCTTCCTAAGCCCAAAGGTAATTCACCTTATCCCCCTTTGGCCCCATGGGACTCCTTATTCACCTCTTGGAGTGTTCTGCTTAGAAAGTGACCTCATCATGGGGTGTATGCACAAAGATGATGTGCAAAAAAATGGCTACCAAAGGGGAAAAAACAAAAATAAAAAATAACCCAACCGAGTTATGGATTGGTGAATACCAAGCCTAGATTTAAAAAACCTGATCAAGTTTTTATTATAATAGAAACCCAATTGAGTCTTTATTGTTACTATAATTGATTGTAATGTTGAAGATTGATTATCTAATGGTGATGATGATGAAGACCGACCAAGATTAGGAGAATACAAGAGAGTAGAAAGGTTAGACCAGTTATTATCTTGTCATTGATGTCAATCAATTGATTTATGGTTTATATTATGTTGCCATATCATTCGATATATGATATAAGTTGAATGAGTTAAGAAGAAGAATAAATCAAATGTTGTGAAGTTAATGAACTTAAATGGGCAACTGATATAGATTGGACAATGTTAATATTATGTTGATATAATTGTTTTCTACCTAACATATGATTATGTTAAGTCGGTAAAGAATGGTAATGAAGATTTGACAAATCGGCAAGTTAAACTATTTTAGATACCAAGTAGGAAAGGTCACTCGATAAAGCGAAAGGAACTCAAGACACCGAGCAAGAAATTTTTAGGCACTGAGAAAAGTTAACCAAAATTCAGAGTTATCTACCGAGAAAGGAACAAGAATTAAATGTAAGGATTGGAACGATATTTAATGATTAGCTATGATGAGTTGGATGTTTATGATGACAAAGAAAGTTAGTTAAAGAGATTTACATTTATGAAAAATCAAGGTGAAGATATACAAAAAGATCTAAACGAAAAAAATAAATGGAACAAGTTTCAAGAAAAGTTCAAGTTCCAAGGTGAAAAGAAAACGTGTTACCGAGATCTAGATTCAATGTATAAGTTTACGAAATGAATTAGACAATTGAGATTGATCAAAGGGAAAATTAATATAGAGGAGATTAAGAGGAAAAAGTTGTCTATATAAAGGATGGATTTGTATGGACAAATGGCTGGCAAAGTGATGAAAAAAAGATTCATCAACTGATGCAATGAAGAAGGAATAGAGAGATTCCGAGTGGTAAAGCAGGATCTAATGAAGTGTTGAAGCTAGTGGAAAGTGAAGAATTGAAGTGAATATAGAAGACTGCACAAAGGATCTGATTAAGAAAATATAGTTACAAATCTACAGGTCAATTTGTTTACTGGTGCTTATTAACATTTGTAACAGATAAATCTCTTAATAGAGTGGACTTAACAGTCTTATTGTAAAATCTTTGAAAAATGTAACATTCTAAAGAGTGTTTGAAGCCCTTTAACCATGATACTCCTAACAAGGTGAAGTTCCTAATAGATCTGAGGTAAATCCCTTGACTGAGTCACACCTAACAATCTGTATTGTAATCTTTAACCAAATTGGCTCTTAATCAGGTGTACTTCAAAAGAGTATTTTCTTAGTGGGTGACAAGTCCCACAGTGGTTTTTTCCAAAGCTGGGTTTCCATGTTAAATATTGGTGTTACATGTTGTGAATGGTTTATGCGATTGATTTACTGATTGTTAAAGTTTATTTACTGTTGTCGGTAAATAGTGAACTATGTTTAACCAAGTTAATCAGAGAAAATATTTTTATGTATTTGGAATCAAGGATTACTGATTCACCCCCCCTTCTTCGTAATCCAATAATTTATATCAGAGCTAAGTTCTCCAAGAGATAAGTTTAACAAACTTGAGGAAAAGATCTAAAAATGTATAGGAGAGAAGTACCTAAGTTAAACAAGGAAAGTTTCTCAACATGGCAAAGTAGAATGAGATTGTATCTATTTGGGATTGGAGAATTTGCACTAAATCTTCTAGGTAATGAGTACACTCTACTACCTACCAGACCCATGATAGTTGATCAGATGAGATAAAATCAAGAACAAAACTCGGTTATGATAGAGATTGCTTCTTACCTAACTAATGTTGAATTCAATGATGTGAAGGATTGTGCTAATTCAAGAGAAATGTGGGATAAGCTTACACTTATATATGGAGGAGATCAACATGTACAAAAATCTAAGGTCAATAGTCTCAGAGGAAAATATGATGAAATGAGAATGAAAGCTGAAGATAATATCACTCAATATAGTTGCAAAATCAAGGAAGTTGTTAGTGCCATCAGAGGTGCTGATGGAAATTTGACCAATGAAGAAGTGGTAAGTAAAATATTGAGAACCCTTTCTTCCAAGTATGCTATTAGAGTATCTTCTATTCAAGAACAAAGATCTCTATTGAACAATGTTGTTACCCTTGAAGCCCTAATCAATAATCTCATTGCATTTGAGCTAAGAAATTATGATAATAGTCTACCAACCATTGAAATTGTTGGAGTTGATGAGAAAACAACCCACAGCTCCCAAGAACACTTGCATGCAAACACCTGTCACAGAAAGAAGAGAGAATCAAACAGCTATGGAGGCCTAAACACATTGATCTGTGAAAGAGGAGACATCCTTGATGTGCAAAAACAAAAGTTGCAATCAAATAATATTGAATGTTCTTCAATACAATTTGTTGTGAAAACAAAGGAGATCAATCCTTATAAAGGAGATCTAAAACCCTAAAAGGGAAAACCCTAAAATGAAAAAGTGCATGTAATAATTAATTTAATTATTACATGACTAATGCATGCAGATTTATATTTAAGACAACTAGTGCATGCGTGTTTTAAATATAACACTACCAATGCAAGAGTGGTTTAAATATAAACAACTAATGCAAAAAGCATAAAGTGACATCTTAAGAAGGGAGTAAAGTTAATTTAATTAACATAATTAAAATAATACTTTACTCTAACACCCCCCTTAAGATGAGCAACAATGCAACTACAAACAATGCGAGAAGAAAGAAAAGGAAACTACAGTGCTGAAAGAAAAAAAAAAAAAAAAAAAGGGTCCCGACAACATGGCCCGATGAGGTACCCAAGTAAAAAAGAGAGTCTCTGTAAAAGAGGAGAAATAGAGAAAACCACATGGGAAAAAATCTACTCCAAAAAGAGACAAAGACTAGTCTGAAGGACTGAAGAAGCCTCCAAAACTAGGGAATGTTCTAGAAAATAGGAACAAGGATGAACATGTAGAACATCATTAAATAAAGAAGTTGCAAACTCTGTCAAGAAGTATCTTCTGATCTAAAGATACTCCACTAAAATATGACCAGGTAGAGAAGACTGTAATCTGCAGGACTGCCCTCAAATGACACTACTTGAATCAGGAGGCAAACAAAGGAAAACAACTGGAATCGAAGATACAGATGGTATAAAATACCAAAGCTTGAAAAGATGATCAATCAAAGATGAAAGAGTGCCTCCAAAAAATAGGAAAGAAAGAGTGTCCATATGGTAAATGATCCATCTCACTAAAATGCATAGGTACCCAACCATTGCATCTGCCTAGTACATAGGAACAAATACTGAATACATAGCTCACTCTATCGAACCAAGGAAGCATAAGAATGATCAATAGAAACCCCCCCATAATGCTGACAACGGAGAAATGACAAGTACACTAAAAAAGGACATCCAATATGAACTACATGATTAAGAACTAGGAACATTGAAGGTGCAGAGAGAGTACAAATACAAATAAAGATACTTGAGGCTAATGTCATAGAAATAACACTCACTTGACAAAGGTAGATGACAAACAAAGGAAAAAATCAAACCCCCCATGGCACTTTATAATGTAGTGCAAGTACAAAGAGAATGAACATGTGCAAGATCCCATACATGCAATAGAATGACACTTTATCTCAGTGCGTGTGCATAAAATAAGCTACAAAAGTGAATTATACATAGCTCAAAGAAGAGAGAAGGTTGCTGATACAAAAGAACATCCAAAGATGAGCCATCCCTCAAAGGGAAGAGATCCCAAGACCTGTAACATCCAAGATATCTACTAGATTGAAAAATAGAAGGAAAATGAATAAAATATACCTAGAGAAGAATTTGGAAAAATGTCTCACAACACTAGAAAGGTCTCAGAACAAGCTTTCCAACGATATATTGTTTGCCCAAAATAGAGTCCGGATGCACAAGATAGAGCTCCCGGGGTGAAAAAATGAACATCTAGATTTGATAGTAAAAAAAACCATCAATAAAGAAAAATCAGAAAGTCAAACCTCCAGATTTGGATAGAGCTCGAAACTAACTTTTCAACGATATCTCATTTGTCTTATTTTGACACCGTATGCTCAGGTTATGAGAAAAATACCAACAGTTGTGCCGGAGGGCCCAAAAAAGTGTAGAAGAGGGATGATGTAGTGATGGTGTCATCAAATGACTGGCTTAAAATTGACAGCTGTATGGCTATTGTGGCTAAAATTCTGCCTGGGGGCTAAAAAATAATGGACCAGGGGGCTATGACTAGGGGCTGAGAATTAAGCTCCTGGTCGTTGGCCCCTCCCATGTGACCACATAATAGCGGGAAGAGTGTTGGTAGTTACCAGGTGGTCTTTGCTGGCAGTCACCGCTAGTGGCACCATTTTTAATATTTTTGCCTTGGATTGTGTGCTAGGGCCGTACAGCTTGGCATGCAATTTTTTTTGCCTTAGAGGCCAACTTGTCTAAATTTGATAAATTTTATATGGAAACAAGCGTTCTTGGGTGCTCTAAACACAACGATGAGGTCCATTTGAGCCCAAAGTGAGTAGAAAAATAGGTCACCCCCAATCCAATAGAAAATCCTCTTAAAATTGTAGATCTGATGAACAAGGCCAAATCTCTTAGGAAGAGGACATGGTAAAATAGGTCAGAAGCTCTGATACCATGTTGGAGTTGATGGGAAAACAACCCACAACTCCCAAGAACACTTGCATGCAAACACTTGTCACAGAAATAAGAGAGAAGCAAACAACTATGGAGGCCAGAACATATTGATCCATGAAAGAGGAGACAGCCTTGATGTGCAAAAATAAAAGTTGCAATCAAATAATATTGAATGTTCTTCAATACAATCTCTTGTGAAAACAGAGGAGATCAATCCTTATAAAGGAGATCTAAAACCCTAAAAGGGAAAACCCTAAAAAGAAAAAGTCCATGTAATAATCAATTTAATTATTACACAACTAATGCATGAAGGTTTATATTTGAGACGACTAGTGCATGATTGTTTTAAATATAACACTACCAATGCAAGAGTGTTTTAAATATAAACAACTAATGCAAAAAGCATAAAGTGACATCTTAAGAAGGGAGTAAAGTTAATTTAATTAACATAATTAAATTAATACTTTACTCTAACAGAAACTGCCTTCAAATCATCTGTGTATATTGGAACTTCAAGAAGAGAAAGAGAGAATCACAGTAATTCATATGAAAATAAATATGACAGTATCCTAACCGAAGAGAAAGAACAAGAGGAATCAAAAGCACCACTGGCTAAAAGACTACCTAGAGGTAAAAGAAAGTATAAAGGATAATTACCCTTGAAATGTTTCAATTGTAATAAGATTGGTCATATTGCATCTAGATGTCTCGACAATGACAAGAATGATAAGAATGACAAAAGAGACAACTGACACCAAAGATTTAGAAATTTTAAGGACAAAGGTAGGAAGTCTTGCTACCTAGCCGAGGAAGGTGTAACTGATGATGAATCTAATGATACTGAAGAAGGATATGAAGTTGTCTATGTTTTTGTAAAAGAAGACTTAGATGAATAAAAGTATGAAGATGAAAAGCACTTTTTATTTATGTAAGTATACCTGACCCGTGGATTATTGATAATGGATGTTCACATCATATGACTGGTGATATTGATAAGTTTGAGAACCTAGAAGAATATAATGGATGATTTTTCAGATTTGGAAATGATGTTCCATGTCCTATGAAAGGAAAAGGATCCATTGTATTGAATGAAAAGATGAGATGTAATGATACATATTGGGTTAGAGTACTAAACTATAATCTATTGAGTGTTGCACAACTGAAAAATACTGGCAATCGACTGGAATTTCAGAATAGAAAGGTGAAGATTTATGGTACTGATGGAGATCTAATTGGAACTGGCAGACAATAAAAAAGTAATCTATTTTATCTTGATACTGATGCAAAGAGTTTCTTGTTTGTTAAAACTGAAGATCTGTGGTTATGGCATAAGAGACTCTGTCATGTGAATTTTGATAACCTGATCAAAGTAAAAAGAGTAGAGTCAGAGGTCTACAGAAATTATGTTAACCTAATAAAGTGATGTGCAAGGAATGTTAGATTGGTAAGACGACTAATTCAAGTTGCTCTAGCGAATATTACTCTACCAATGGTATTTTGGAATTAGTTCATACTGATGTTTATGGTCCTATGAAGATACAATGCTATTATGGAGATCATTATTTCATTTTGTTTGTTGACGACTATTCAAGAATGATGTTTGTTATATTTCTAAAAGAAAAGTATGATGCATTCCAAATGTTTAAGTGGTATAAACTAAGAGTTGAAAAAGAAACAATAAAATAGCTGAAGTGTTTAAGATCAGATAGAGGAGGTGAATTTATCTTTGATGAATTTATTGTCTTCTGCAATGAGCACAGAATTAAAAGATAAGTATCTGCACTGAGGACTCCACAAAAAAATGGCATAGCTGAAAGAAGTAATAGATCTATAGTTGGCTATGCTAGAACTTTTTTGATTGACAAAAAGTTTGCACAAACATTTTGGAGAGAAGCCATAAGTACTACAGTTTACACTCTCAACCGAGTATAGTTGAAGAAAGGTACAAAAAAGACACCCTATGAACTTTGGTATGGTCCCACACCAAATGTAAGTTACTTTAAAATTTTTGGAAGTAGGTGTTACATATTGAAAGATACTAGAAATGGAAAGTTTGACTCAAAAGGAGATGAATGTATATTCCTAGGTTATTCATCAAAGAGAAAAGCATATAAATGTTTGATCAAGGCTACTAACAAAATTGTTGAAAGTGCAAATGTGAGGATTGATGGATTTGTAGAAAGGAATGAAGAGGATAGAAATAAGGAACCTGAGGACTACCAAAGATTTGTTTATGTATAGGAAGGTAATTTGGTTGATACAACTGAGCTGCAACAAGAAGGAACTGATGAGCAAGATGAGCCTCTAACAAGAGATGAAAACATTGATGAATAGTATACCAAGCATGTATTAGCAAAATATGTGAGAAGACACCACTCATTGAGAAGAATTATTGGAGACAAGAATGCAGGAGTCATGAAAAGAAGCAAGTTGAAAGATAACACATGTTTGATTTCTGAATTTGAGCCAAGATTAGTCAAGGATGCACTAAGAAATGAAGACTGGATTAATGCTATGAAAGAGGAAATTGATCAAATTGAAAAGAATAACACTTGGTCACTAATACCAAGACCTAAGGATAAGAATGTGATAGGAACAAAGTGGATTTTCAAAAATAAACTCAATGGAAAAGGAGAAGTGATCAGAAATAAAGCAATATTAGTCCGTAAAGGGTATACACAAGAAGAAGGTATTGACTATGGTGAGACATTTGTCCCTATTTCTAGATTAGGAGTAAGGATATTACTTGCATATTATTTTGACAAAATATTTAAAGTTTATCAGATGGATGTTAAGTCTTCATTTTTGAATGAAATTCTTGAAGAAGAAGTGTACATTGAACAACCTGAAGGATTTGTTCAAGATTCTGACAAGGATATGGTCTACAAACTACACAAGGCTTTATATGGATTGAAGCAGGCAACCCAAGAATGGTATGAAAGGATACACTCTTATTTAGTTATATTGGATTTCAAAGAACAAGTGATAACAGTAAGTTGTATTTGAAATGTGATAGTGCTAATAAAAGTCTAATTGCTGAGATATTTGTTGATTGCATTATATTTGGTGAGATTGAGATAATGTCTAAATCATTTATTGAAGAGATGAAAAAGGAATTCGATATGTTTATGATTAGAGAGATTAAATTATTTATTGGACTTCAAATTCAACAAGTTAAGGATGAGATTTACATAACTTAATCTAAGTATATCAAGGAGATCCTAAGGACTTTCAATATGGAAGAATCAAAACCTGTTGGAACACCAATGACTACTGGTTGTAATTTGTCAAAGGAAGATGACACAAAGTAAGTGAATGAGACACTTTACCGATCCATGATTGGTAAACTATAGTATATTGTACACAGTAGGCCTGATATTGCACATTCAATAGGTATTGTGGCAAGGTTTTATGCCAACCCAATAGAGACACATATGTCTGAAATTAAAAAAAAATTTAGATATCTGAAAGGGATTGAAGATTTCGGTCTGTTATACAGAAAAGGAGGAGATTTTGATCTCAAGGTATATATTGATGTTGATTGGGTAGAAAATATTGATGACAGAAAAAGAACTAGTAGCAGAGCTTTCTTTTTAAGAGAAAGATTAGTCACATGGTTAAGTAAGAAACAAAGCTGCATTTCACAATCTACTACTGAAGCTAAATATATTGCTGCTAATATGAATTGTTCTAACATTGGGTGGATCAAACAATTACTTGAAGGTATGCATGAAGAGATTACTCATCCAATTACAATTTATTGTGATAATACCAGTGCTATAAACATACCAAAGAATCTAGTGATGCACTCAAAGACAGAGCATATTTCTATTAAGTATCACTACTTGAGAGAGAAATTACAAGATACGCTTGTGACATTGGAGTATGCAAACTCTAAAGAACAAATAGATGACATATTTACCAAACCACTACCGAAGGATGCTATTGAGTATCTCTGAGGTAAGTTAGGGGTTCTTCCCCTATACAATGTTTACTAAGGCAAGATGCATGCTACATCAATTCAAGAACTCATTAGAATATCTATTTTGTGAGTTGATGCTAGTGTTCACTCTTTAGGTGAAGCCTAAAGTTGTGAAAGATGTTCATGTAATGTAATGGTAAATCTATAATTTTGAGGAATAATTTGAGAAGTGTATATGTTTCTTTGGTATTGTTGTCAAAGAGGGAGATGTTTACAAAAAAAAAGGAAGATGAATGATGATTGATAGGTGAATATGTCAATTGATGCAGGGAGATTAATGATGTTGCACAGAGTGAAATGATGATCTAGTAAAAGAAGAATAAAGAAGATGGAATCAGAAAATGAAATTTTCAAAGAGGATCGGTAAAGAAGACTACTACTGTTAGATGGAGACAGATTATAGATGGAAGATCAAGCAAAGAAGAAGTTACAACTCAGAGGGAGTATATGAATGAAAATGAAGTGTTATCATCATCAATTGAACACTGAATGTTGTTAGTGTTTCCATCAATGCCAAAGAGGGAGATTGTTACTATAACTGATAGTAATGTTGAAGATTGATTATCCAATGGTGATGATGATGAAGAGCGACCAAGATCAGGAGAATACAAGAGAGTAGAAAGGTTAGATCGGTTATTGTCTTATCATTGATGTCAAATAATTGATTTGTAGTTTATATTATGTTTTCATATCATTTGGTATATGATATAAGTTGAATGAGTTAAGAAGAAGAATAAATGAGATGTTGTGAAGTTAAGGAACTTAAATGGGAAATTGATACATACCAGACAATGTTAAGATTATGTTGATATAATTGTTTTCTACCTAACATATGATTATGTTAAGTTGATAAAGCATGGTAATGAAGATTTGAAAAGTTGGTAAGTTAAATTGTTTTGGCTATCGAGTAGGAAAGGTCACTCGATAAAGTGAAAGGAACTCAAGACACCAAGCAAGAAAGTTTTAGGCACCAAGAAAAGTAAACCAAAATTTAGAGTTATCTAATGAGAAAGGAACATGAATTAAATGTAAGGATTTGAATGACATTAAATGATTAGATGGATGGTTATGATGACAGAGAAAGTTAGTTAAAGAGATCTACGGTTATGAAAATTCAAGGTGAAGATCTACAGCAAGATCTAAACGACAAAAATAGATGGAACAAGTTTCAAGAAAAGTTCAAGTTCCGAGGTGAAAAGAAAATGTGTTACCAAGATCCAAATTCAATGTATAAGTTTATGAAATGAATTGAACGACTGAGATTGATCAAAGGAAAATGTAATATAGGAGATTAAGAGGCAAAATTTGTCTATATAAAGGATGGACTTGTATGGAAAAATGACTGGCAAAGTGATGGAAAGAAGAGTCATTGATTGATGCAATGAAGAAGGAACAAAGAGATTCCGAGTGGGAAAGTAGGATCTGATGAAGTGTTGAAGCCAGTGGAAAGTGAAGATAGAAGAGCGCACACAGGATCTGATTAAACAAAGATAGTTGCAAATATACATGTCAATTTGTTTACTGTTGCTTATTAAAATTTCTAACAGAGAAATATCTTAATAGAGTGGACTTAACAATCTTACTATAAAATCCTTGAAAAAGGTAAAATTCTAAAGAGTGTTTGAAGCCCTTAAACCAAGCCACTCCTAGCAGGGTGAAGATCCTAATAGATCTGAGGTAAATCTCTTGATCGGGTCACACCTAATAGTGTGTATTGTAATCTTTATCTGGATTGACTCTTAACTAGGTGTAATTCAAAAGAGTATTTTCTTAGTGGGTGACAAGTCCCATAGTGGTTTTTCCCAAAGTTAGGTTTCCACGTTAGATATTGGTGTTACATGTTGTGAATAGTTTATGTAATTAATTTAATGATTATTAAAGTTTATTTACTGTTGTCGGTAAATAGTGAACTGTGTTTAACCAAGATGTCACCAAGTTAATCAAAGAATATTTTTATGCATTTGGAATCAAGGATTACTGATTCACCCCCTCTCTATAGTCCAATATTTATTATCACAAAACTCGATCGAGTTTTGTAAAAGTTAAAATTGTTTCTCCTTGCAGCCAAAAGGGCATTATAAAACCTTGTCATAGATTGAGAATAACACACTAAGCTTTTTCAACAACAAAATATGATCATGTTTTTCCCTACATAAAGTTTTCTAGCTTTTTCAACAAATCTTCACCTTGCTACAGTGTTGAAAAGGTAAGTATTGCATTTTTTTCATTTTTGTTTCAAATTGAATTGTAATAGCATATTTTTTCATTATTTTTGTGTTGTCTTTTCAAATTATCAAAACACTACCCCCCAACAAAGCACACACCAACAACAAGAAGTCCCTAAACAACAAAAACAACAACAAGACCCTCAAAACATAACCCCTCAATAAAAAGAGCCCCAAAATGTTGCCCCTCAACAACAACAAGAGTCTCAAAACCCTCAATCTCCTCCAGTGGACCTTGTACAAACCAAACAAGAGGATGTATTAAATCACCTATCATAAAATGCAACCCAAATTTCTTAGCTAGTGAATAGTTTGAGGACCTCTGAGCATAAGCATCATTCATCCCTTGCCATAACTCTAGAATCAATGGCCATGATGCTATTATGCCTTGCATACACCTCCCGACATTTTCCTTGGGAAAATTTTAGGTCCCCCCTTTTAATTTTTTTTGTTTTTGTTTTTGTTTCATGATATCTCCTTTCCTTTTCTTGTTTTGTTTACCCTTCTCGAGTCTTAGACCCCAGAATTTGTTCCCTTTAAGTCCTTAGTTTTCAGCTGGGTCTTTAGGTATCTAGGTTTCATAATGCCTTTTGCAGCATTAGGTAGCTCATATCTCCAAGTATCAGTGTGTATAATATATTCCTGTCAGAAGTTAATGCACAACATTTAATGCACCTACCCTGGTACCCTATAAAAGGCCTTTAAGAGGCTCATTTTTAAACCACCAAGTGTTGAAAAGTGAATTTGAGAGCACTCCTGCAACTAGGTCTTTGACAATGTGAATTTTTTGTGTTCGTGAAGCTTTGGTCGCATTCAAGGTTTATTTTAGACAATTTATTAGTTCCTTCGTGCAAAATTTGTGTAGGTATGGCGTTCTTCACCATTTTTGTTTTTATGCCCTTTATTTTTTGTATTTTGTATTTTTTCATTTTAAGGGTTTGTCTGGTTCTTCTTTTTGTAGCTTAGGGTTTTTCTGCTAGTAGTAAGAATAAGTAATTTCTAGGTGGAATCCTTGTCCCATGTCATCTTAGGGTTTTAAATTTTACAATTTTCAAGGTTTCTCATGCCCTAGTGTGGTGGTGTGAAGTGTTCCACACTAGGTTTTTATCAAATTTTGCATGTTTAGGGATTTTTAATGAATTTCTTGAGCGCCATGTTCTGTACCAGTGATAGTTTAGAACACTTCACTTTGGGACCTTACAATCATGGTTAATTTCTTGAGGGTTGTTTAGATACCCTAGATGTCCTAGTGCTCACAATTATGCTCTAGAATCAATTCATTCTTATGTCAGTATTGTGCCCTATTTCAAGATTCTTGTGCCCAATTTTGGACACTAATTTTCCCCTTCTAAGACCCTTGGTCTAGATTGACCTATCACTGTCATGTCCAAGATTTAAAATGTCTAGGGTCAAGTATCATTATGTATGGGTTTGCATTCCTTCATTCCTAGGGTACCCTGTGCCTAATTTGGCCCTTGAATCCATAATTCATCCCTAAGGTAGAAGTCACTTGTGCAACAGAATATCAGACCTTTCAGTCTAAGATTCCCACCCTAGTCTAACTCTTCAATCAATGGAAGGATTATACTAGATCCTCGATGTAGTATGCCCAATTTCAATTTCCCATAGTCTAGAAAATCCTCTAGATCTGTTGTCTTGGGAATCCTTCCCCGACTATCCTCCCCTCCTAAGGGAGGTCCATTCCAGTAATCTTGAGTGTGTATCCTTGGATCTAGGTCTTTGGGATGACTATTTAGATAAGCAATTCATTATTCTTTTATCAAATATTGATTAGATTTCTTTCTTCATGTAGAATGAAGTTTGATTCAATGATGACTCGAGGGCAAACACCAAAAGTGGATTTAAGGCCAGCACCTTTAGCTCCTCTCGATATAAAGACCAAAGAAAAGATCCTGATGTAAAAGAGCCCCATTACCATGAAGTACACTTATCAAGGGTGGGTTAGAATCTCCAAGTCAAAAATAAAAGTGTAGGATATCACAAACACAGATATCAAGGACATCTATTTCAAATCTATCAAAGCAAATGTGAATAATTCACCCCTTAGATCCTACTTTTATAAGGATTTGAACAATTCTTCCCTTCTTGCAGTTTCCTTCCCACAATCACTCTAGTCTCTAGAGTTGATTTTGACCCTAGCCAACCACTATAGCAAGGCCACGAAGAGGTGCACCCATGTAGACCTAACAAATGTTTCTGATTTTAGACTCGATGCATTCCACATTCTCCTTTTCCTCTCAGATATATAGAAACTAGTGGTCATGACTAAAGATGCAACATTGGCACATTATTCCAAGCATGAGGCTACCAACAAGAGGTACTTGAATGAGAATTGTCTCATTCATCCTAAGAAGGATAGATCTAAGATGACATACACTATCCCACACTTTGACTTCCTCTCACCCTTCTAGGAAATTATAGTAATGTTGAGATACATCTTCGACAAGCCAGATGCAAAGAACTGCCAATCCTATATGTACTACTTTATCACCAATATTTTTAGTGAAACCACTTTCTTTGATTGGACCTGCATAATCTTAGACTCACTGTGCAAATATCTCCTTACTATGCAAGACTCCTGATAGTTATACATGACCTCCTTTGAAGTCTAGATGGTGGTCAGACCTAAGCATAGTCATGGTCTTAAAACACACGATAAATAGAGAGATAAACCCATAAACTCCCCCCTTGGGATCTTTGTCCATAGCTACGGTTAGATAGGTTCAACAAGTTTTTTTTTCCACCTCAATGACACATTCATTTTTGATCGAATAGTAAGACTCTCCAGAGATGTAAGGTACCACCTATCTAAGGAGGAAATGACACTAGTTGACAGTTGAGGGTGTTGGTTCCTATAGTTTCAAACGTGTACATATATTAGAGTAGAATGTTTTTTTAGAAGGACCTTCCTCCTCCCCTAATATTGTATATATAGAGTAGTTTTTCTAGAGTTTTGCAAGAAAATTTAGGAGGTGCAAGAACTAATGACCAAGAAGCACAAAATTAGAGTGAGCTTCCCCTTCTTTGTGGGGAAGTACAAGTGGTCCTTAATTGTCACAACCAAGGAAGAAAACTCAGAGTTAGAGAGTCTAAACCTCTAGAAGCTAGAACTAGAGTGAAATCCCTATGATGCCAAGCATAATATAAAGGGGATGATCCCCAATGCCTTTGGGGCACATGTGCCTCATATTGAATATTTTTGGGCACATTTCCATGATGATTTTGATAAGCACCAACACCATTACCACAGGTTGAGGGCCATGTAGATGTAGGATTTTGGGCTTTGAGAATACCCAAAGAATTTCAAAGATATAGGAGATATTCTAGACCCAGTCTTTGAAAGAGACAAGATATGCCAAGAAGGCCTCCCCAAATTAAATTAGGATTAAAAAGACTTCAATGTAACGACCGTCTCTATGGGAATAATTTCCTAGAGAAACAAAGTGTTTGATCACCAAATCCCTAGGGGTAGCCAAAGGAAAAAGGAAAAGAATAAGGGTTCCTCTCAAAAATACAAGAGGGAGAAAAAGAATAAAGAGAATACATTTTTTGAAAAGGTGGACCCCTTGAGAATGCCCCTAAAGAATCTTTTATGGAAGAATTTGGGAAATAAATGCACAGTACGCAAAAGCTAATGTCTGCAATTCAATAGAGCATCACTTTTGGGCTATCTAAAGAACCCTTGGAATCCATTACGCCTTTAGGAACAACAATATGCATAGGTACCCCTAAAGAGGTGAAAATAATGCTAGCGAATGTGGATGAAGAAGAGATAACTACCTCGTCAAAGGAAGACATCCCACTCCAACGCTCCCAAATCAGGATCTCAAGAGAAAGGCTGAAGAAAAATCAAGAAAGTACTCCCTTTTTGAACCTCATAGAGAAGGTCCCATTTCAAGCAACCCAAGCTCCACCAATGCAGGTTCCATCTATAGGAAAATCCGATACTTGAGCTGGTTCAAGATTATTCAAAGCTTGATACCATAGGTCTTGCAGATCTAAACAAGATGCTCACCCTGGAAGAGCATGCCATCCTCTTCCAAGTAGTAGAAAAAGAAAAAAGAAAGAAAGAGGAAATGGAGAAGATCTAGAAGGAGCAAGAAGATAAGTGGAAAATGATGCCCACCTTGAGAAAGAAATGTGTGACACAAAACAAGAAGCCAAGGAAAAAGAATAGGCTGAAGAATGAGTGAGACTAGAGGAAGCATGCCTTCATGATGAACATGAAGGCAAAATATTAAGGATAAGAAGGAGGCCAAAAAACAAAAATAAGTAGAGGCCAAGAGACTGCACGTCAAAGAAGAGAAGAAAAAGATGGCTGAGAAGGAAAAGATACAAAAAAATAAAGAAGAGGCTTCTCATAAGGCCAACAAGGTAATAGAAAGGAGGATGCAAGAATACATTCCCAAGAAAAAGGAGGAAGAAGAAGAAAAGAAAAGGATGGAGGAACAAGCCAAAAAATAGGCAGAAATTGGATATTTAGAAGAAACTATGAACTTGCAATCTAACATTTCTCCTCCCCAACAAAACCCTTAATAGGTAGAGAAAGAGGACCTTGGGAATCCTCCTCCTAAACAAAAAAAATTAGGGGAGGGAGATACGATGTACACCTCCTAGGACACCACAAAAATTAAACTCAATGCTTCGCCTCCACTTCAGTGGTTGCTAGTGAAATTCAAAAGGAAGAAGCCTATGGAATACCAGGCACCATCTCTGTAGGAAATCATGCCAAAGATGATTGGGGTCACTATGAAACCTCTAGATAAAGATATGTCTTAGGTCTCCTACATGGACTACTTGAATACCAAATACAATCAAGGAAATTTGATAAGTGGAGTGAGCTCAAAAACCTCGATGACGCCATTGGAATGGTGTACAAGAGGATAGAGAAATATGTTGAGAAAATGGTGTTGTACACCTTGCATAATAATGTTTATTATTGTATTATTTATTTTATTATGTAAATGTTGCACCTAGATGGATGTGCAATATGTAGGGATTCCATTGGAATATTCCTTGAGATTTGTATTGTAACATTGTGATATCATTGGATGTAATTATTTAATGTTGGGGAAATAAAGTAAATAAAGTACCCAATATTAAATGTGGGTCAATAGGGTTTGGTAGCACATGGTTTTAGCACATGGTTTATGTAATACCACTTGGTGGTTTTATGGGAGCTTGTTTCTATAAAAGCAACTACAAGGGTAGTTGTTGAGGTTAGACAGGTGGAAACAAGTTAGCCAAAGGTAGCATTTGTGAAGATTGGAAGCATGGCATGGGATGTGTGGCTTCATGCTTGTTCACATGGATTGCTTGGTTGTGGCTAGGGTTTTGAAGGCTTCCATGGTTGTATTGCAATGGTGTTTTGCTGAATAATACATGGTGATGGATGCTTTTGGAGGCTGGATTTTTCCCTCATGAGGGTTTCCCAAGATATATTTTGTGTCACATTTTGTGGGTATATTGTCTATTCTCTTGCATGTTGATTCTAAAGTGTTTATTTGCTTCAAATCTATAATGGGTTATGTGGAAATGTCATATTGTTGTATGCAAGTTTTCTATCAAGTGGTATCAGAGCTATGGTTGTGGTGTTGTAACCCCAGGTTGAATCCATGGGAATGCATGAAAGAATGTTAAAAATGGCAAGATATATGGATTTTGTAGGTTGTTTATTGTAGATCTGAGGGTTTTGGGTTTTCTGTTATGATGGGTTGTTGGCAGATTTTGGGCATGGAAAAATTGTTGGTGAAAAAGGTTTTGGATTGTTTCATTTAAATGAGGGTTTTGGAGGGGAGTCTGCATAGATGACCTCCTAAATAAAAATGGAGCTCACCGTTGGATCTGGGTTGGCCTTTCCATGCATTTTGATATAAAATATGTCCATATTCGACCAAGTTGAAGGAAAATGCAAAAAAAAATGTAGTTGCAAGCCACGATGGCTGTCAAATTTTACCCCGTCGGACCTGCGAAATCGAAAAACAAAAATATAAATATAACTAAAAAAATTGCACAAAGCGCATGTGCAGTGGGGTTGTCGGTAAAGAGTTTGCAAAATAAAAATTTGTTTTAAAAATTTTAAATTTTAAATTTTAAATTTTTTTTGGGCGGGGCCGGGCCACCACCCCTGACCCCGTACCCTGCACAGTGCCACTGTCGGTAGTACCACTACCGGTAGTGGTACTATTGGTACCACTATCCAGTAGGGTACGCTCCCTAATTTTTTGCAGAATGGGGTGCGGGTCCCCCCATGGGTGATAAAAAAGTTTTTTTTCATAAAGTTTTTTTTAATAAAAAAACTTTGATTTAAATATTAAATTTCCGCCATTTTTTTTAAAGTTTTTTTAAAAATAAAAACTTTGTTAATATTTTTTTTATATGCCCATATTTATATGGTCAGACCAGGCAAATAAAATATTAATTTTTGGGGCATATTGAAAATTGGAAAATTATTTTTTGGGCATATGGCATATTTTTTGGAATCCAGATTATTGTATTTATGGCCTAGGAGGCTGATTTTTTTCAAACGAGCATAACTTGGGCATATGAAGTCAGATTTTGGACTTCAAATAGTTTACAGAAAGCTCTTGGATAGCTCTACACATTGGTTCAGATTTGGTACAGGTTTGACATGATTTATTTGGTGATATTCTAATCTGAACAGGTTTATGGATTTATTTGACTATGGTGACATTGTGAGTTTATGACATGGTTTATTTTGGAGATTTGGATTTGATGTCATTGTATACTCAGTTTATATATCAGTTTGGTCTCATGTTGACATGGTTATTAGTTTGATTTGGATATGCATGATGCCTTGTTGGGTCTACAAGTTGTGCATTTGTGTAAGCGGTCTATACTTACATGTTGCATTTATGGCTTGGATATGGGTTGTCTACGCCCATTGATCTTTCATTATTGGTACATATTCATATTGGTGGCATGGTTATGTCACATGATTTGTTGATTTGTCTTCATGTAGAGGGGATGAGATGTTGTTACTAGGTATAGTCATGGTGGAGGATTATGGTTGACTATGTTATGCTGACAGGTATTTTGGTTGATGATTATTTGTTGGGATTCTTGATTTGGTTATGGCAGCATATCTTCTTGGTTGAGGATCGTGATTATTTTTTGGTTTCTTTTTTAGAGAGCTCATGATTGCTAGCTTTGAGTTCTTTGATGGTTTGATGCTTTGGTTGATTCTCATGTTAGAGGATGGTTTCATCATGATGTCATGGATAGCTTGGATACACAGTTTAGTGGGAGCTTGTGACAGTGATGGTGTGGTGGTGTGGGATTGGTTCCTGGTTTTGTATCTTCTTAGTGTGAGAGATGGATATCATGATGCCATGGGTGACTTGGTACCACAGTTGAGTGGGAGTTGTTGGCAGTGATATGGATTGAGTGCTTGTAGATGTTGGAGGGTGTCTTAGATCCTGTTGCTGCAGAAGCGTCTTTGACATTTGTTGGTGCACTTGTAGGTGGTGGTTATCTTCATGCTATGTGGAGATGGTGACATCTTGAGGACTCATGGGGTATTTGGTAAAGGTGTGGTTTATGCTTTCATTTGACATGTTATCCTTGGTTTTAGGATGGTTTCATTATTATGTCATGGTATACTCTTGATACACGTTTAGAGTTTGGCATGTTATGGTATGTTGATATGGAGCATGGTATCTCTTTTGTTCAGATGGATTAGATCATGTTTGTCATGTTTATGATCCTAATTCCTAGGTTGGATTTGAGACATTGATCTTGGTTTAGTTTCTTGGTATTGAGTACATTGATCATTTGCTGGATACTTCATGATATTGCTATGTTGCATTTGGAGTTGGCATGGATTGATTGGTTACAGGTGCTCATGGATACTTAGAGACAGAGGTGATGCTGATTTTCTCTTGGGATTAGAAGATGTATTTGTTGGGACAATTGATGGTTTCAGCAGGAAGACCGAGGTGCATTCACCCGATATGGACTTGAGAGGAGAGTGTTCTTATATTAGTCTTGGTTGGAGACTTTGATATCTTGATGAGAATTCTCATTCCCACTCTTGGTCTACTCGGTGGTTTACTACTTGAGAGGTATAGCCCTTTGTTTCTTCTCAAGTGCATTATGTTTATGCTTATTTTTCAAGGATATGGATCTTGAGCTATGGTGTGAGTTAGTTCTAGATGGTTCATTTAAGAGATGGTTTTAGCATTGGTTATCTCCTTGTGCATATGTTTCTATTATGATATCATCATGGTTGAGTTTAGGAGATGGTTTTATTGGGCATGTTCCTTGGATTAGGAATGGTTATGAGTTTGATCTTCTTGTGAGAGGCTTACATCCATGATTAGTTATATGCTATGGTTTGGGTGTTGTTGTGGCTTCTTTCTTGGGGGTTCTATGGAGGAGATCATTCTTGGCACAATTTGCATCTAGAGGTGTGTGTAGAAGGACATGGTACATGTTATGATTTGCATGGTCTCTTTGGTATTGGTTATCTTCCCGGATGTTCGGTTTCACTTACATTAGTTTGAGATTGGTTGGATTTTGTGATCATTGGTTTGTGTTCATGTGTGTCATGTGAGAGATGATATGGTTATTCATTTATCTCTTTGCTTTTTTGGCTATGAAGAACTTGGGAGATTGTTGGAGACTTGTTGTGAGAGTTGTTCTTGCAGGATATTGGTTTATATGTTGCACAGTGGATGTCCTTGATACTACATGGATTCACTTATATGAGATGTTGTGAGTGGATTTTTTTCAAATTTGACATTACCTTTTGCAGTGGAAGCTTCTTGGTGTGTATGTGGCAGGTATTGCTCTTGAGGCTTATGGTTGCAGGTTACAGGTTGGATATGTTGGTTTGGGATTCACTCGATATACCTTAGAGGTATGGATAGTTGGATTGATTAGCCCTTGTTGTGGGTGCTATTTCAGCTATGGATTTGACAGCTATGGATACATGTGATTACCTTTGGACCGTGTGTTTGTGCTTGGGATATCAGTTGGTACAGGATTTATTTTGTGACAGGTTGGGTTGATTTCTCTTTGGACGGTTTCTATGTATGTCATATGGCTTTTGCATAATAGGAGGTGGGATCATTCATGTATGAGATGGTGGATAATTTAATTTTTTGCAGATACCTGGATGGAGCACATGGTGTACTTTGGTTCTTGATGGTGTATATGCTAGGAGGGATTGTTCCCTTGTTCATTTATGTGGCTACTTATTGACCCTTATGAAATGTATACAACAAGTGGGAGATTATTGAGAAAATGGTGTTGTACACCTTGCATAATAATATTTATTACTGTATTATTTCTTTTATTATGTAAATGTTGCACCTAGATGGATGTGCAATATGTAGGGATTCCATTGGAATATTCCTTGAAAGTTGTATTGTAACATTGTGATATCATTGGATGTAATTATTTAATGTTGGGGAAATAAAATAAATAAAGTACCCAATATTAAATATGGGTCAATAGGGTTTGGTAACACATGGTTTTAGCACATGGTTTATGTAATACCACTTGGTGGTTTTGTGGGAGCTTGTTTCTATAAAAGCAACCACAAGGGTAGTTGTTAAGGTTAGATAGGTGGAAACAGGTTAGCCAAAGGTAGCATTTGTGAAGGTTGGAAGCATGGCATGTGATGTGTGGCTTCATGCTTGTTCACATGGATTGCTTGGTTGTGGCTAGGGTTTTGAAGGCTTCCATGGTTGTATTGCAATTGTGTTTTGCTGAATAATACATGGTGATGGATGCTTTTGGAGGCTGGGTTTTTCCCTCATGAGGGTTTCCCAAGATATATTTTGTGTTACATTTTGTGGGTATATTGTCTATTCTCTTGCATGTTGATTCTAAAGTGTTTATTTGCTTCAGATCTATAATGGGTTATGTGGAAATGTCATATTGTTGTATGCAAGTTTTCTATCAAAATAGTATAAAAAGAAGAAAGAATTAGAGGCCACATGGGCCTAATAAAAGGAAATTTTGTGGGAGTTAGTGTTGGTCAATGGTGACTAATTAGGGAAGTACTGTACACTTTCCATTTATCCTTGCTGACATGTTGTAACCGATTGTAACCCTAAAGCGGGAAAAATCTTGTATAAAATGGCTTAGGGTTAGGGATTTCAGTATGTATATTTTTAGTGGCTTCTTACGGTGGTATTGAGTTGTAAGGGATCGTGGATTGTAATTAGGTTTTAATCAATGGATAATGAGAATATTGGACTTGATGTTGGTGGACATAGCCCAAGGATTGGGTGAACCACGTTAAATATTTTTGTCTTGTGTTTTCTTCTGTGTAGTTTATTATTTTCCAATATTGGTTATATTTGCATGTAACTGTTATTTATGTCTTGTTAATCCTAACAAGTGGTATTAGAGTGAGGTTTTTTTTTTCAGTTATCCTCTGTAGGAAGATCTCATGACTTAGTGGGAGTCTCACCATTTAGTGGGAGAAATAAAAGATGAGGGTAAGATGAAGGTTGAGAAGTTTAATGGGAAGAAATTTTAGTTATGGAAAATGCAAAAGGAAGACTATCTATATCAAAAGGATCTATGGCGGCCATTGGAAGGAAAATCCAAGAAACTGTTAACAATGATTGATGAGGACTAAGATATTCTTGATAGAAAGGCACTTGTAAGTATTCCTATATGGCTGGCACAATTAGTGGCTTTTAATATTATGAAATCGAAGACAACTGAAGAGTTGATGAAAACCCTAAAAAAGTTGTATGAAAATCCCTCCACTTCAAACAAGGTATTTATCATGAAGCATTTATTTAATATGAAGATGGAAGAAGGTGGATCTATTAATAATAATTTGAATGTGTTTAATATAGTTAGCAGTCAATTATCTTATGTAAATGTTATTTTTGATGAATAAATTAGGGCTCTCTTAATTTTGTATTCTTTACCTAAAAGATGGAATGGACTGGTAATAGCTGTTAGTAACTCTATTTATGGTTCTAATGCCCTAAAATTTGATGATGTTATCAGTGTGATTCCAAGTGAGGAAACTCATAGGAAAAGATCAGGTGGATCTACATCTGGAAGTGTCTTGAAGGCACAAAGAAGAGGCATAACGAATGAGAGAGGAAACAATTCTAGAAATCATGGGAAATTAAGAGGGAAATCAAAGGGAAAGAGGTCTAAATCCAAAGGACCAAATGATTGCTGGTACTGTAGAAAACTAGGTCATAAGAAGAAAGATTGCTGGTCTTGGAAGAATTAGGAGACAAATAAGAAGGTAACAAGGAGGAAAATTTGACAAGCAATAAATCCAAAGAGGATGCTTTGATTCTTTCTTTAGAAAGTGTTGATGATTCATGGGTTTTAGATTTAGGGGCTTCATTTCATGCTACACCCCATAGAGGTTATTTTCTTGATTACGTCTAAGGGGATTTTGGGCTAGTTTATTTGGGAGATAATGAACCTTGTCAGATTGTTGGAAAGGGGAAAATTAATATTAAGTTGTAGAATGAGACTCATTGGCTACTACAAGAGATAAGACATGTTCCAAGACTGAGTAGGAATTTAATTTTAGCAGGGCAACTGGGTGATGAGGGTTGCATAGTTAATTTTAATGATAGAAATTAGAAGGTTTCAAAAGGTTCCTTAGTAGTAGAAAAAGGTGTGAAAGTAGGAACCTTATATCTTTGTACAAGTCATATTTTTCCTTCTACTTTAATTGTTTTAGAGAAAAATGAATGTTCAGGAACAATTGCTATAGTTGAGCATGAAGAACATCAAACAGTTGTTGTAGATTCTTACATAGCACTATGACACAACAGACTTGGGCACATGAGTGAAAAAGGTATGAAATTACTTCATTCAAAGAAAGTTTTACCAGGTCTAAAATGTGTCAATATGGATTTCTGTGAAAGTTGTGTATGGAAAACATAAGAGAGTTAGTTTTGTGAAGAGTGGGAAGGAAAATAAAAATGAGAAATTAGAGCTTGTGCATATAGATGTATGGGGACCAACTCAAGTATCTTCCCTTGGTTCCATCTCTGTATTATGTTACATTTATAGATGATGCAACCAGAAAGGTATGGATTTATTTCCTTAAACATAAATTTGACGTATTTCAAACTTTTAAGAAATGAAAATTCTTGGTTGAGAATGAGACTGGTAAAAGGCTAAAATGTCTTAGATCTGATAATGGTGGTGAGTATTGCAGCACATAATTTGAAGATTATTGTTCCTCTAATGGTATTCATGGGAAAAAAACTATACCAAGGACTCCATAAGAAAATGGAGTGGCTAAACGTATGGACAAGACAATAATGGAGCATGCAAGGAGTATGAGGTTGCATGCTGGGCTGCCCTTAAACATGTGGGCAAAGGTTGTAAAAAATGTTGTTTATTTAATCAATATAGGTCACTCTACTCCTTTCGATTGTGGTATTCTAGAGGAAGCATGGACATGTAAGAAGGTGAGTTATTCTTTTCTCAGAACCTTCGGTTGTGAAACATTTGTACATATAGATTCTGAAAATAGAACCAAGCTAGAAGCTAAGTCAAAGAAATGTGTATTTTTTGGATATGAAATTGATGAATTTGGTTATAGGATTTGGGATTTGAAAATCATAAAATTGTAAGAAGGGATGTCATATTCAATGAGAAAGTGTTGTACAAATATCTGTTACAACAACATGAGAAGAAAGAAAATGATTATGTAGTACTGGATGATACTCCAAAAGATGATGTTCCAGTAGTTCCTTATTCTTTGCAACAACAAGAACAACAAATACCACAAACTCCAGTGAATGTTAGACATTCAACAAGGTTAAGTAGACCTCTAGAAAGATTTTCTCCCTCTTTGTATTCTATTTTATTAATAGGTGCTGGTGAACTAGAATGTTATGATGAAGCTATGCAGGTGGAAACAAAGCTTCAGTGGGAGTCTGCAATGATAGAGGAAATGGAATCCTTGTTGAAAAATCAAACTTGGGATTTATGTAAGTTACTTTTAGGTAAAAGGGCTTCATAGAATAAATGGGTTTACAGGTTGAAAGAAGAGGATGGAGGTAAGAAAAGATTTTAAAGCCAGGCTAGTTGTAAAATGATTTGCACAGAAAGAGGACATTGATTTTAATGAGATATTTTCTCCAGTTGTAAAAATGAATTCTATTCGTACTGTTTTAAGTATTGTGGCTGCTAAAGATTTGCATTTAGAGCAGCTTGATATTAAAACAACTTTTCTTCATGGTGATTTGAATGAAGAAATATATATGGAATAACCACAAGGATTTGAGGTCAAAGGTAAGGAGCACTTAGTGTGCAAATTGAAGAAAAGTTTATATGGCTTGAAGCAAGCACCTCGGCAATGGTATCTTAAATTTGACATTTTTATGCATGAGCATGGATATACCAGGTGTCATTCAGATCATTGTGTTTATTTTAAGAGGTTGGATGATGATAGCTACATTATTTTATGTTTATATGTTGATGATATGCTTGTAGCTAGGTCTAACATGAATCACATTAAGGGATTGAAACAAAAATTAACACATTCATTTTCTATGAAGGATTTGGGGGCAGCAAAAATAAATCCTTGGTATGAAAATATGCAGAGATAGGAAGCACAAAAAATTGACTTTATCTCAAGCTGTTTATATTGAGAACATGTTGCAACATTTCTCTATGGAGAATGCCAAAGCTGTCAGCACACCTTTGCCTGGTCATTTGAAATTGACTAAGGAGATGTGTCCAAAGACACCAGAAGAGGAGACTAAAATATCTAAGGTACCTTATGCTTTACCTGTAGGAAGTTTAATGTATGCTATGGTATGTACTCTGTTAGATATTACACATGTAGTGGGAGTTGTTAGCAGGTATATGAGTCATCCTGAGATTGACCATTGGAATATAGTCAAATGGATTCGTAGATATTTGAAAGGAACATCTAGTAAATGTTTACATTTTGGGGGCTCTACTATTGATTTAAAAGGCTATGTTGACTCAGATTCGGTGGCACTACTAAATTTGACCTCATTTTTCTACCAGGCGGAGTACTACAGGATATGTATTTACTATTGGTGGGATAACAATGAGTTGGATTTATCGGTTACAAAAGGTGAATGCTTTATCCACTACTAAGGTAGAGTATGTTTCTGCTACATAAGAAACCAAGGAGATGATATGTCTTTAATTCTTCACGGAGCAATTGGGACACCCACAGAAGCACAATTATTTGTTTACAGATATCCAGAGTGCCATTCATCTTGCCAAGAATTATGCTCTCCATTCAAAGAAAAAACACATATAGTTGTGGTACCATTTCATTCGGTTAGTTTTGGATGATGGACAGTTAAAGCTGGAAAAGATACATACAAATGATAATCAAATATATATATTTACAAAGGTAGTACCAAGGGAGAAGCTAAACTCTTGTTTAGCTTCAGTTGGTCTTCTATACTGAACAAAATAAAGGAACAATTGAGTCCAAGGTGGTTCAATCCAGTGGGAGCCTCATGTGGTAGAGGTATTGCTACATGATTAGTCTCCAAGTGGGAGATTGTTGTTTAGCATGGAGGCTAATCAGTCACCAAGTTTGAGATTGTTGGTCAATGGTGATTGATCAGGGAAGTACTGTAGACTTTCCATTTATCCAAAAAAAAAATTGGGGCTAGTTTTTTTTTGGCTAATTTTGGCCTGACATGTTGTAACCGATTATAACCCTAAAATGGGAAAAATATTGTATAAAATGGCTTAGGGTTAGGGATTTTAGTATGTATGTTTTAAGTAGCTTCTTACGATGGTATTGAGCTGTAACGGACTGCGGATTGTAATAAGGTTGTAATGACTAGATAATAAGAATATTGGACTCATTGTTGGTGGACGTAGCCAAGGAATTAGGTGAACCACGTTAAATCTTTGTGTCTTGTGCTCTCTTCTATGTGGTTTATTATTTTTTGATATTGGTTATATTTTCATGTAACTATTATTTCTGTCTTGTTTATCCTAATAGTTAGCTTCTCCTATTTCCTTGCAGAGGACCAAAGCATCTACCCCAAAGTCAATATCATGAGGCTAGATGCATTCTTTGTGGATGATGAAAAGGAAAGCCCTTGCAGAAGACCAGTGGATCTTCGATCAAGTGGGGAGGGTCCAAATATTTATTATGGAGTAGTCCATTTCTATTTATTTTGAGGTAGTATAGATAGGTCAAATCAATTAGGAAGCAATTGAAAAATGGGAGGATGGCATCTCCTAGAATGTAAAGTAGTTGAGGGATCTAAACAACATATGTGTCCTCGATGAGGAAGAACTTCATAAGAATGAAATTCTCAAGGATGAGAGTTTGGACTTCCCAGATGTTAGTGCATAGAAGCTTGGGTTCAAGATCGATATCTTGGATTAGGCCTAGAAAATTATCATTCACTCTCCTTCACTAATTCAAAAGCATTCCATAGTTTGGAAACTACATACATGAGGTGACGAGTCTCCACAACAACAATGTGGTTGGTTTTACACCTTTGGATTATTTGATGAACAATTTTGATGAGAAAATGGAGAGGAAATTTGGACCATACCAAAATTTTGAAAAGATAAGTGATGAGTGTACATAAATTATTATGGATACCCATGAGATTCAAAAAGTTGGCGAATGGATATGAGAGCACACAAATGAGGCTAAGGACATCCTGAATGAGGCTAAGTTTTGTGTATAGTGGGTTGAAGAGCCTGATCAAGAGACTATAAATGAGTGCATCCATTGATTTGATAAGCATAAGGATAAACCTCCTTTGGGGTGATTGATCCTTGCATACTCATATTATTTCATTCTTTATTCATCAAAGTTTGAAAGAAATCCAAGATCTTAGATCTCCGATCATGGGTAGTATGTTGTTCCTAACACTCTTCTATTATTTATTCAATAATTATTTTGGGTGTCAGTGTTGATTCCTACCTACTTGGTGCCGAAATATAGTGTCTTATATTATGACTTATACAGATTGTAGTATTAGTAACAGGGAGGTACAAGTACTTTTGTCAGGGATGTAGCAGACAAGATGGGGATTCTATAGACATTACCTACTCTATGCATTGAATGTCATTCCTCTATTTATGATAGCATACAGGTGGTTTGAGATCAAAGAGTTCACCAATCAAACATTCTTAAGGAAAGTCCCATGTTTAAACAAATTACACTTGCTTACTGAAGACTCACATATTAGTGGACACTTCTTTGGGATCTATAATCATGGATTCTCTTCTTTATTTCCATCTTCTTCCCATTTCTTTTCTTTTTAGGAATGTAATTGATTGTACATACTGTACATGGATGTAAATATTGTAAATAATGGTAGTTAGGTTGTACACAGTGAAATTCCTATAAATGTATAGTTTTGGGCCATTTGAAGGGTCTACAAAATTGATGATTTTGTGGCACCATAATAAAAGAATTAACTAGTTTCTACTCTTGCACTCTTTAGAACTTAGTTTTACTTTCATTCTCCCTTGGAGCCTTGTATGCACAATCGGTGATAGTTGGAGTTTATTATCTTTAATCAATAGAAGATCAATCACTTTTTTTCTACTTCGAGTGCACTTTGGTCATTGGTAAAGAATGTATAATTGAATTTTTATGTTGTTATTTACTTAGGAATGTCAATCATTTTGCGTTGAATGGTAACTGTATGTCCTACTAGGAATAAATATAGGTTATTTTGCATATTATGATTGATGATCATTTATGTTAATGGTTTAATTGTTTATGTTGAGTAAATTTGATGGTGTAAATGGAAAAGTGATTATAGTTAGATTCATTTTATTCCTAACTTTGTTCTATTTTTTAAAGTTTATTTCTTAAGTCTATCCTAAAGTTTGTTTGCAGGAAATCTAATGTATCTTGGAACCTTTCCAAAACTAGTACTCCCCTTGGACAAACAACCGTATGCATAACTTAGTTATTCCAACACCATTGTGACCTTGCACATAGGTTCTTTGGATGAAAGGGAACTCAAATAATTTCTCCTCTTTTAGGTAGATATGGCCACAAAATACACACATTCAAATCATCTCAAATATTATTGAATCCTTTGTAGAAAATTTACCTCAATATAAGTTTGTGCTGGAAGGAGGGCCTCTAGGCTTTGATTTACCACCCACTAACTCCCCCGTGAGTGATCAACGTAGTCAAGAACTTTTTTGTTTAGGTTCATTCTCTCCAATTAAATTTGAAATAATCCTTAGGTCTACTCAAACAAAGGAGAACTTGTAGATCTAGTACCTCTCATCTGAGCTAAAAGAACCACTAGGAAAGGCAAGGCTTCGACCTCTAGTCAACATCCTATCCCTCAGGGTAATACCTCATCCCAAGTGAGTGTGGGGGAAATATAATCACAAACCTATTCCGTCCTTGTGTCCCCTATCATGACCTAATTAAACCAAAATAATTCCTACCAAGGAGTAATTTATGATAGAATCCATGACCTCCTGTAGAACCCCGAGAAGATTTGCCTAAAATATGAACACCTTGGTTCTCAAACTGCCAAAGAACATTTGTAGGCCTTTAAGGACTCTTTATCCCACCACTACATTGAGTACATAGAAATAATATGTAAGATTTTTCCCTACTCTCTATGGGAAAACAAGTTGTATTGGTACATTTCTTGTTCTACCAACTTGATCCATAGTTGACAGGAGATTGAAACAACTTTACTCGTATATTTCTAGGTCTTTGTTGATCTTGCAATCCTCCATCATCAATATACCTCCCTGCAAAAGGGGTGCAATGAACCTTTGACCATCTTCAATAAAAAGTTCCAAAGGGAATATAAATGGTTAACAACTCCCTTCACCATACTAGAGGTGGAAGTAATCCAAACCTACCTCTGAGCCACCGACCCTTGGATCTCTATCATGACCAAATGAATTTTAAGGTCGTGAATATTGATACTCTTACTAAGGTTTGCACACTGGCCCTATGGATCAACCAAGAATTAAACCAAACACTTGGGGGCATTGGAAATAGTCTACCTCTTAATTTTCAACCTAGATATTACCACCATATGGTTTTTCCCTAGTAGGTGCCCCAACAATTAATCCAATACCATCATATGTACTGCGGTCCATGGCCCAAATTTCCCCCAAGATGGAACTTCCTTGGCATCATCCAATGTTGACAATACAACATCAGTACACAACTACACCCCAAGCCCTGTGGGTTCCTTTCTTCCAATCTATAGGTCCTAATAGGCCTAAACCTAACACATCCAATGCCACAATGGTTAATAAAGCATATTTTTTGTCCCCCTCTAACCAAACAAACAAATTGACTATCGAGATGGATTCCCTGAAGAATATGTTGACCTAGGTCACATTTGAACTTAACTAGATAAAACTTGGGCCTAGGGTTCCTCAAAATCTTGGTCCATCGCAACAACATGGAAATTACCAAGGACAACAAAATTATTATAATTTTGGGCTGAATTACAACAACAACAACTAATGTCCTTATAACTGCCAATGAAATACCAACCCCAACAATGGTGGGGTGAACCAAAAAGAAGAAGATTCCATAGGGAGTGCAAAACCTGTTAGGAATAGTCCCAAGAGATAACTGAGAGGGGGGGGGGGGTGAATCAGTTATCTACTAGTTTCAATTCTTTATCCAATTAAGTATACTTAAACATAAAGCATAAACACAATGAAAGAAATCTTGAACACAACACCAATATTTTGGTTACGGGGAAACCCAAATAGGTAAAAACCCCGATGGGAATTGACACCCACTAATATTCTACACTAGTGTATTATGATCCTTGTTAGAAGATCCTTAACCCTGTTAGGAGTTTCTTTACAATATATTTAGTACAGTAGACCTGGTCAAGGTTCGGACCCTGTTAGGATTCTTTTACAATAGTCCTTGTTAGGGGAGAGGATGCACTGTTTGAGAGCACACTGCTCAAAGGGGCGAAGGCTACAACCTTCTGAATAACAGATACACACTATATCTGGATCTTGGTGAACTATGCTTAGACCTGATGTTTGGATCAGTTCTAATGTATAGCACAAACATTTTACTTGGTCACATAGACCTTCTTCTAATGGCTCAACACTTCGCACACTCTGCTCTCCTCTTCACAATCAACTCTGAACCCCACTCTAGCAATCACAAATGACTACCCATAAATATATTTCCTCTAAATGATATAATCAAGTTGGCCTATTAGAACCACCTTGAAATCATAATAGAGAAACTATAACAAAATCCAATAATAATTTAGTTGGCTCTACTAAGCAAGCAACACATTCTGGGACCTGTCCAATAAGATAATTGTAGATGCACGCTACACATTGTCGGCTCTACCAAAATAACTGTATCTTTCTCCTCAAGATGAATTACTTCATACGCTCTTAACTAAACATCACTAACTCTCCTCCAAGCTTAAATCCAAGGGTGCATACCGAAATGATAGGCGCAACTCTAAAACCAACATAATCTGTGTCGACTCTTTTGAACAAACACAGGAAACTGCTACAGGTGAATAGTGACTGCATAACTTCACTTCTACTGATCATCAAACTCTACATCCATGAATGTAACATAACTAACATGTCTTCATCATATATCCAAGTGCACAAGTCTCCATGATAACTATATGAACAACTATACACAAAACACTGCCTGTTACTCTGTCAGGAACACTGCTGACACAAGCTTCTATATAACTATCTGTACTAACAGTTAACCTCTACACCCATGATATCATGCTGATAACATGTCCATGATACATATACTAAAATCTTACTACATAAGTCTTCCATGTATGCTACTTACCATATGTTGTCATCAATGACAAACATACAGTCAGTACTGGCCTGTTGGAAAATCTCCAACAAAACCTACCCACATAATTAATCTAGTATATTTCCATCCCCTTCCTAATTGGTGTGGGTTGGATGATACATTATATCACCCTAAGGTGAAATTTACCCAAATAGAAAAAAATCATTAGAATTGCTTAGTCAAAAATCCAACCCACCCCAGAACAATCCTCCCCTACTCCTCCTGAGAGAATAAGCACAAAGTTCACATGTGAGACCCTCTTCTTCCCACTTGAAGAGGATGATGAGCTTGAGGAGCCTATGTATGAGGCTCATACCTTCCAATCAACAAGGAAACCCTATAACCTATAGAGCCAAAATAAGGGGCCCTTTACCACTTTAACTCTTCCAAATGATACCTAGATTCATCCAAACCCCAACACTAACAACAATGCTCCTCCCCCCAGGGGACCATCACATTTTTCATCAAGACCCAACCACGAGAGGGTCACTTAGGTCCCCAAATGGAGGTATGATTTTACCAAAGTTATGGAGGACACTGACACCACCATGTTCCTCATGGAGGTACTGTACACTTGTCCTAAATAGAAGGAGGCCCTCCTTAAATATATTTTGATGATGTTAATGCAGCAATCTAAAGGGTTAATACTAAGGACCCCTCCTTCCTCCTCAACCTAAGGATTTACGGGAAAAACCCACAACTACTTGGTGGAATCTGAGGCATCAAGGAGTGTCATGCCCCTCTCCATATGAAACAAACTTGAATTAACCCCCATTAAAAAAATGATGCAGTAGTCTAATTTTGACAAAACCTAGGTCAATATGGTTGGGGAACTCAATAATGTGCAAATCCAACTCGCTTCAGAGCCCCGCATCTACAACGTCATAGATATCCAAGTGGTGAAGACCCCTAAAACTTACATCTTGATTCTAAGTCAGAACCTAGTCCAAATCCCTAAATGAGTATATTTCAATGAACTTTTCCCACTTATGGATGCCATGGAGAGGAGAGGCCAACCAAATTATGGTCAAAAGTAAGCCTAGAATGAAACAATTAGTTACTAATTACAGGAAAGTAAGTGAAGATTCCTTTGTCAAAGCTGAGGTTGGTCTTTATAAATTCATGTATATCCTAACTCTAGATATTTTTAGGAAGGAATCCTTGCCCTAGATGAAAACGTATAGACCTAAAGAACCCAAGGCCTGGTCTTGCATCTAAATCACAATATCCAAATGCTGGGTGTTGACACATCCCCTGCGAGCCTCCTTTCATCTCATTGGTATCGAGTGAATTGTCAAGGACACCTTGAACTTAACCATGATGTGTGTATGGACACTATTGTTGGCTTACTTCTCTCTCTGGTGGATGCCAATTAAGAAGAAGCATAACTTGAGGAACTAGGTTCACTCCGTTTCCATATTTTAGTCCCCGTGTGTAAAATTGGCATTGAAAGTTTTTAAGTATAGTTAAAAGTTCATTTTTATGTTTAAGTCTCTAAGTATCAAGATTTACAAAACTAGCTACCCATTGGGTATTCAAGATTTTGATGTCGCCAGGTATTTTGAATTTAAGTGCAATCGGGTATTCGGAAAAGTTGGTACTTATGCTCAGTCAAGTCTGAAGTCTAAGTCATGTCAGAATTTGTTACATTAGTGGAAAAAGTTGAAGTTTAAATAAAAGAAGAAAGTACTAATGTATTTCATTGTGGAAAGTTGATGTTCAAAGTATTAAAGATGGTATAAATGGAAGCTCGGTGGTAGAATTCCCAAAAAGCAAGATGGTAGAAATGGAAGCCCGGTGGAAGAATTTTTGAAAAGAAATATGGCAGAAATAGAATCTTGGTAGTGAAATTTATGAAAATACGAAGAGATGCTGGGACCCACCCCATGTCAAGTCATGGGAAAATTGAAAGATGTTGGAAAGAGAAGGGTGGAAATGCAATTTCAAAAATACTGAAAATGAAAACTTGCAGTGGCTAGATAGACTTCAGAAGATTTTCATCGTAGCTACTCCATCAATGGATTCCGAAGCAAGGTACACAAAAAATGCCTAACAAAGAGAAGAAGAGTCAGGATCATGAGTGTTAAATTGATAATTCTAAAGTTTCATATGAAAATAGTTGACGTTCCAAAACACCACAAGAACTGTTGAACGTGAAAAAAATGCTAGAGGGTGAAGAAAATTGGGAATAGTACTTGAGGAGTGCAATTTGTGAAATTACGAAAAGATGTACTCATAGATGTTGCAATTGACAAGAAAGTAAATGAAAAAGTGCAATTTCTAAAATTATGAAAAGATGTACTCGTAGATGCTGCAATTGACAAGAAAGGAAATGAAAGGCCACTTGAGGAATGTTGAAAATTCTTTTTCAGTTTTAGTTCCTTTTATGATATATGTTTAATAGTATTTATTTTTAGAATATTTTAAAGAACTCTTATGTAATTGTCATGGAAGACGAAGGGACTATATATTTATCTATTGAGAATTTTGTTAAGGATCGATAATTTTACTTCAGGTTTTCCCCCTTTTGCTGTGACATATGAGTGTGACTCGAGAATCGAATTATGGTTGTTTCTCATTGTTAGATTTGTGATTTTATTGTTGAATAAATTACTTAATGGTGAATGAGAACAATTATTTGCAGATTTTGTGGAACTCTGTTTTCTAAAAATTTATGATTATAATATGATCTGAGGGTCAGTATTGGTTACCTTTTATCATATTCACATTTTTTGATAGATAGTTTTTCATTCATTAGATTTGTTGTATATATGATTTCAAGGTTGTGAGATTGTATATGTAAATTGTGGTTTAGAAATTACTATTGTGTATCATTTCCATGGTTGTGGAAAATAGCACAATACATGCTCATACAAGTTTGTTATTCATTCGTGGGTATATCATGGTGATGAATATCCATTAGAAGACTCTCCTACTCTAGTTAAGAGTATACCTCCATTTACATTCAGATAATTAAAAACATATTCATTGAATATCTATTTTAGGGAGTTGTACCTCTCAATTCAAAGATTGAGATAATGGAAATCTCTTTCAATTATTTGTTAATAGAGAATTCTTGTGAGGGTTTGAGTCAATATTATTAAAGACCAACCTGTTAACTAACATATTTTTGGTGACTTCGCTAGGGAATATAAACAATCATTTTAAGATCAGTCACTTAAACATGAGGAAATAATGTTTCTACCTCAGGAAAACATTTTTCCTATGATTTAATGAAATTTAGGGTTTCAAGATGACCAAGAAGATATCATCAACCAGTTGAATACTCTTGCCTAGAGATCATAAAGGAGTATTGAAGAGTACAAATGAGTGATTCTATTCCTAGAAAGAGAGGAAGAATTAGCAGAAAAATTGTAATTGTTTTTGCAGAGACAACAAAAAAGACAAGCTTCAAATTTAGCACCATGTCAAGAGAATAAACCTCAGCAAGAAAGGCCAGGAGGTCAGTAAGTTTTGAGAAACTTGGATACTCAAATATATAAAAGAAGTGTGAGAGAAAGAGGGGAAATAGACCTTGTGCTTGAAGAACTTAGTAAAGTAAATTTTTCCCTAGTGAAGCCCATTTCTCAGAGTATAAGCATAAGCATACCACCCACTCCTCTGAATAAATAGAACGTTTCATCTCACATATTCTAAAGAACTAACTCTTCATGGAGTTACAACACCAGTGAAAGTCAGTTTTAATCCTGCACCTTTCACTCTACCTAGAAGTATGGATTGGCTAGTGCCATGGGGAGCGATTATAGGCCCACTTAGTCTTGCGGGGCATAATGATCTTCCTCATGGGCCAAGGAAGAATTTTATGAAATTCATTGGAGATGGAAAAGTGTCCCCTGATTAACACATCACTTTATTTTTCATGACCTATGGATTACTCTCAGTACAACATGAAGATGTGGCAGTCTGCCTGTTTGTGGAGACACTCATCGACAAAGTTGTTGCTTGGTTCCATCATCTGCCTCCTAGTTGTATTACAAATTGGGACACTATGAGGACAACATTCAATGCCAGATTAAAGGGTGTTGAATATGATCACTCCTTGAAAACACAATTAACCTAGATTAAGAAGGAAATATCTATGCCTATGTGGGAATATATATTCAAGCTCAACAAGATAATTAATAAAATTTTGGTTGCTAAAATACCTACTGTAGATAATCAAAAATAAAGAAAAAGGACTTTGAAAGCACACACATGATGAGGTCAGTTGAGAAATGTTCTAGACTTCAGTGATCAGGGCCTATGCAGAATATTGACTCATAGTGTTAAACACTTCTTTGAATGATAATAGTCTTGGATGTTCAAGTATTAAAGATGATTTTGGAGTTCTAAAATGCACAAGGCATTTTTCCAAGCTAGTCGCCATTTTTTATTGCTTACATAGCAGTCCCAATATTTTCCCTCAGTAAATGTTGGTTCCTCCCCTTTTTACTTTTTATTTTATTTTTTGTTTCGTATTCTTTCCCTTTCTTTTTTTCTTTGTTTCTCCCTTCAACATCTTGGACCCCATATTCCATTCCCTTTAACTCCCTAGTTTTGGCTGGGTCTTTAGATATCTAGGTTTCATAATGCCTTTTGTGGTGTTATGTAGTTAGCTCGTATCTCCAGGGACTGACACGTAGAAGCCCCACCTGTTAGAAGTTAATACACAACATTTAATGCACCCACCCTTCTATCCTAGGAAAGGATTTTTAGAGGCTCATTTTTAAACAACCAAGTGTTGGAAAGAGAATTCGAGAGCACTCTTGCGACTAGGACTCTAACAACACACATTTATTGTGTTCGTGAGGCTTTGGTAATATTTGAGGTTTCTTTCAGGAAATTTCTTGGTTCCTTCATGCAATATTTTTGCATGTATAATGTTCTTCACTATTCTAGTGGGATTTTAAGGCCCTTTCTTTTTGCGTTTTCTATTTTTTCATTTTTAGGGTTTGTCTAGTTTTTCTTTTTGTAGCTTAGGGTTTTTCTGTAAGAATAAGTGACTTATAGGTGAAATCCTTGCCATAGGTCATCTTAGGGCTTTAAATTTGATGATTTTAGGGTTTCTTGTGCCCTAGTATGGTGATGTTGAGTGTTTGGCTTCAATTTTTTTATATCAAAATTTGCATGTTTAGGGATTTTTAATGCATTTATTGAGAGCCATATGGCATACTAGTGGTAGCATAGAAAAATTTACATTGGTACCTTACAGTCATGGTTAATTTATTGAGGGTTATTACCTTTGTGCCCTAGCTATCCCAGATCTCATAATTATGTTAGAGAATCAATTCATTATTTCATTGGAATTGCACCCTATTTTTGAATTCTTGTCCCCACTTTTGGTTGTTAATTCTCCCCATTCAAGAAAATTGGTCTAGATTCACCTATCACTACCATACCCAAAATTTTAAATTCTCAGGGTCAAGTATGACTATGTATGGGTTCATGTTCCTCCATTCCTAGGGTACCCCATGCCTAATTTGTCCCTTGACTCTAGAATTAATCCCCATGGTAGAAGTCACCAGTGCAAAATAACATTGTACCTTTCAGTCCAAGATTACCATCCCCAGTTTACCTCTTTAATCAATGGAAGGATTATACTAGATCATCGATCTAGTATCCTCACTTTCACTTTCTCATAGTCTAGCAAATAAAATAGGTGCCTCTAGAACTACCATCCTGGGAACCCTTCCCTAAGAATCCTTCCCTCCTAAGGGAGGCCTATTCAAGTAACCACAAGCTTGTATCCCTAGATCTAGGTCTTTGGGATGACTATTTAGATAATCATTTCATTATGCTTTTATCAGATATTGATTAAAATTTTCTTACTTTGTGCATGAAAAAGTTTGATGTAATGGTGGCTCTGGTACAAGCACTAGAAGTGGATCCAAGGTTGGAACCTTTAGCTCCACCTAGTAAAAGGACCAAAGAAGAGATCTTGATAGAAAAGACCCCAATTACCATGAAGTACACCTATTAAGGGTAGGTTAGGATCTCCAAGCTAGAAATAAAAGTGTAGGATATCATAGACATGGATATTAGGGACATCAATTTGAAAGCTATCAAAGCCACTGTGAAGAATCCACCCCAAGATCCTTCTTTTATAAGGAGATGAACATTTCTGCATTTTACCTTGGCCAACTACTATAGTAAGGCCACAAGGAGGTGCACCCAAGAAGCCCTAAGGGATATTATTAATTTTAGACTGAATGAATTTCATGTTTTTGTACACCTCCCAAAAATTCAAAAAATGGTGGCCATGATTGAATATGTAGCATTGGCCTAGTATGCCAAGCATGAGGCTTCCAACAAGAGGTCCATGAATGATAATTGGATCATTCATCCTAGAAAGGAAATAAACAGGATGAAAAGAACTATCCCATGCTCCAATTTCCTAATTCAACCTATCTAGGTGATTATAGTAATGTTGAGCCACATCTTCAGCAATCCATATGTGAAGAGATACCAATTTTGGATGTACTACTTTATTGTCAAGATTTTAACTAGCACCACTTTCTTCATTTGGGTGCACATCATCTCATACTTTCTGCACAAACAAATCATCATTATATGAGAGTATAGATAGTTCTACATGACCACATTTTCATTTTGGATGGTGTCCAGACTTATGGGCAATCCTATTCTGGAAATGCACAAAACATAGGGAGATAAACCCACAGATGCCCTTAACTTTTCATTGCCATTAGATAGGTTTGCAATATATTTTCACTGCATCAACAACATAATCATTTTGGATTGGATAATAATACTCTATAGATTTAGGATACCACCTATCTAAGGAGGCAATGCCTCTAGTTGAATGTTAGGTGTGTTGGTTCCTACAATTTCAAATGTGTACATATATTAGAGTAGTGGGTTTTTCTAGGAGGCCCTTCTTTCTCCCTTGAAATTGTATAGAGAGAGTAGTTTTGTTAGATTTTTGTAGGATAATTTTGGAGTCACAAACACTAATGACCAAGAAGAAAAAACATTGAGTTGACATCCCCTCCTCTACGGGGAACTACAAGTTCCCCTCATTTTTCATGACCAAGGAATCAAATTCAGAGTTTGAGAGTTTGAACCTCTAGAAGCTAGAATTGGAGTAGGATCCCTATGATCCCAAGCAAAAAATTAAGGTAATTTACCCAATGCATTTGGTGTGCATGTGACTCATATTGAGTATTTTTGGGTAGATTTCTAGGATGATTTTGACAAGCGTCGGTTCCCTTACCACTGGTTAATAGTCACATAGATGCAAGATTTTGGACTTTGAGAATTCCTAGAGAATTTCAAGGATGCATGAGATATCCTATACCTCACCTTTGAAAGAGACAAGATAGGTATAACACGTCTCCCTATAATAAATTGGGATCAATAGGATGACTTCAATATAATGACCCTCTTTGTGGGAGTAATTGCCTACAACAATGAGGTGTTTGATTTCCAACTCCCTAGAAGAAAACAAAAGAAAAAGAAAAAGAACGAGGGATCCAAAAATGAGAGGAGGGAGAAAAATAATAAAGGGAATATATCTTCTAGAAAGCCATGCCCCCTCAAGAATGCCCCTGAAGAATTTTTGATGAATAATTGACGAAGGAAATGAATAGTGACTGGGAGTTGGCATATGTAGTTCAATAGGTTGTCACTTTCAAGTTTACCATGGAACCATTGGCATTTATTTCCCCTTCATGAACACTAATAGGAATGGGCACTACCGAAGAGCCAAAAATAAGGCTAGTGAACATGAATGATGGAGAGATAATTACTTCTTAAGAGGAAGATTTCCCACTCTAACACTCTTCAATGAGGATGTCAGGAGAAAGGTTGAAGAAAAAGAAATAAAATGCTCCCTCTTTGGACCTCCCAGATTAGGTCCCATTTCAAGAAACCTAGGCTCCACAAATGTAGGTTTTATTTATGGAGGAACCTATCATTAATCTAGTTCAAGATTACTAAAGCTCAATACAACAAGCCCTGAGGATCTAAACATGATGATCACCCAGGAGGAGCAAGCCCTCCTCTTCCAACTAGTAGAAGAAGAAGGAAATAAAGAGGAAGAGGATGTTAGGATTAACAAGGAAGAAATAACAGTTACATGCAAATATAACCAATAGATCAAAAAATAATAAACCACACAAAAAAGAACACAAGACACAAATATTTAATGTGGCTCACCCAATCCTTGGGCTACGTCCCCCAACAACAAGTCCAATATTATTATTATCCAGTGATTAAAACCTGATTACAATCTACAATCCCTTACAACTCAATACTGCCACAAGAAGCTACTAAAAACATACCATCTAAAATCCCTAACCCTAAGCTATTTTATACAAAAAATTTGCCGCTTTAGGGTTAGAATTGGTTACAACTTGTCGGCCAAAAAAATAGCCAAAAAAATAGCTGGAAAATTAGCCAGGAAAGTAGCCAGAAAAATAGTGCCAAAAATGTGTCTTTTGAGCTTTGACTCACCCAAAATTTACATGTATCATTTTATTATCATGCTAAAATCACCTAATTTTAATGTAGCATTTAAAAAACTTGTCGAATTTGCCAAGTTTTTAATATCTCATTTTAAAATGTTGCATAATTTGCCAAATGTGGATTGATATAAATACAATCAAAAGTCTCTTTTTTGACACATTTCATTTGGTTCCGATCTCTTGATTCAAATCATAGGTAAGTTTCAATTATAGACATTGTTGTATAATGGAATAAGAGAGAACTTTAAGATAAGTGACAATTTATTTTAAAGTGTTATACGATTATTCATGGGTATGTACAGGATCACGGTATGCCAAAAAGTAGCGATGTGAAAAATGAACTTTTCACTCATCCAAAAGCACACTAAAAAGTTTGTTGACTTTTTAGTAGGCCTAGGTGTTAGTACACCTGGCCAAGCCAAAATCCAAAGCACATGCCTAATCAGATATCCGATAATATCAGATATCTGATATTATCGGATATCCAATTTTTGCTAGAAAATTATAATTGTAGCCCGCGACTGTGTTCAATATTTTCATTGTGAAAACGTTGAACAAAGCTCTATGGGTTTCGGATATCTGATAGAATCTCATATCCGATTTTCTCAACATCAATAGGTAAGTTAAATTTTTAAGTTTGTATTGTTTTTATTATTTTTTAATTGAAATTTGTAGTTTTTTATATAAAAACTAGGGCTTAAATGAGATTCTTTATTCTTTTTTAAATTTATTATAATTGTCTATTTGGGTTTTAATTGTAATCAGATAGGACTTAAACCAATCAGAAAACCCTCCTAATGATCCCACAAATAATCCAAAACCACCTCCAAACAATCCTTCGGCACTTTCAGGAGACCAGCCAGTCTCAAATCCTCGACATTTAGAGGATCTCATAGGAGATAATCTAAATCAGCTTAAAGGATATCATACCACATATGCCAATATCCCCACAATGCACCCCATTTTTTCCACGTTGAAATCCATTATTGAAAACATGGAGAAACTTACAGAGCAACATAATGTTGCACTTCTTTGGTATGATTCCATGCACACCTAGTTTGACAATGGGCTTGACTATGATCATGTTATGAACCTAAACATAGCAAAACATGACATATGTAATCTTTTTGTGGATCCCAAAACCGGTTGAAAAGTGGACCCTAAAAAACCCAAGTTGTCAATTAAATGGTGCACAAATGATGCAATATGTGACAAGTTTTGGGACCACTGGTGGATGGTTTTTGATAGACCACATCACAATAATTTGGATGTCCCATTCTATTTCATAAAAAAATTGTATGCTAAATTTGTGCTCAGTCAAAAAGTAAATTATTGGAGCATGAGACCGAACCAAGGTGTAGGTTGAGGCGCTCCTCGAGACAGGCCATGGGCACACCGGGTGAAATCTTGCACCTATGTCCCCCCTCCTGAGATTTCACCACCTCCCACATTGCAACATCCTAATATTATTATTGAGGGCGACTCACAGACTATTCGAGCCATGCACACCTTGAGTGATCTACTGGTTACACAGAGCGTGACATAGTCACCTCCTCGTGTTGATGCTTCTGGCCCTTCCACATCCTCCATGAGCTCACATGTTTGTGTGCTCCACACTTGCATTATGTGCAAGAATCTGTGCTTAGGTCTCCTGAATGATAGTGATGCATATAACTACGTCTTCAAAGTGGATGAAACTACACAACACACTATAGGCACTGAAGAACCTCATGAAGATGTGCATCAAGGGCATACAGAGCCATGGAATCCTACTATTATGGTAAGGGTAAATAGTTCACTTGTTACATTGTATTTAATTTTAAATGTTCATATTTTTAGTAGAATTTTCTTATAATGATTTCCCACTTATGTTTTTTTATGTGTTACATTTATGTTCAGTTGATGACATAGGAGGAGATGGCATAGCTGGAGGGGTCCACGCTTTTGGCCATATCATTTGGCCTTGACACTTCCATGGTACATATGTTTTAATGTACTCATTGGTTTCCTTTTATTATAATAGTATATGTACATGTGTTTTCTAATTTTTACGATCATCTTATTACATACTAGTGTAGGTGTCACCAGTTGCCACTGGGGGGGCAATGTGAGGTTTTTTAGGAGGCTGGTGTTGAAAAAGGGAAGGTAATTAAGTAATTTAGATTGTTTATGCATACATGTATACTTGACAGTTGTGCGTACTCATTTTTTATTTACACGGTTTATTTGATAGAGGGTGGTGTCTGATGATGTTGCAAGATCCTTTCACCATGATAGAGTCACATGAATCTCAATTCGCAGTGATAGCCCCCCGGTATGTATATTTATAAAGTTATTTGTGTGTATTTTACTATCAATTATATATAATATGATCAAGTCATGATTGTATAAAGTATCTGTTTGAATTTTGTAGGTCACCCCTAGTTTGAGGGAGGTAGAACACCAAGGGTTTGTATTGATGATGACTCAACTGATATTTCCTGAAGAAACTTCAACATAGGTAAGTTTTAATGTTAATTCAGTTATTTTGTAAACATATATTTTCTACCAAGGATTTAACATTAAATATTATAACTCGTAGATCAATCTCATGTTCACAAACATATAAGGTCAGAGTCAACATTGGTGGCATTGTCTTTTTGCTACCAAGGACATATATTAGGTCTCCTGTCCGCATGAGGAGACAGAGAGGCAAGGTAGATGAGAGGTCAATTTTAGTTATTTATTTATTTATTACTGTTGACTATGATTTTGAATTTTTATTTTTTATTTGTATAAACCATATAAATTAAGTAATCTAACTTGGGGTTTCACTTTTGTGTTTGAATGTAGGATCCATCAGAACCAAAGAATACTTCAAAGAGGCTGCATTTTGATGATCCACCAGTAGAATAGGATGTCCTAGAAAGATTTGTAGCTGAACTTCTTCTTTTGAGATGCCATATGACACATTTTGAGATGGCATATGCCACATTATATCTAGATATGTTTAATTTGTAAACATGTACATAATTATTGCTCATTTTGATATATATGAAACTTGATATTCGATCCAATTTGTTAATTGTGTGTTCATTTATTCATTGTTAGTATGTAAATATGCTTGTGTGTATGTACTCATGTGTAGGATTTATGCCTTAAGTATGTTCATGTATATTCAAGTATATTCTTCATAACCTAAATTCATGTGTATGGGCTACATGCATGACTTAAGTGAATTCATGTGTATGCTTTATAATCTATGTGCTACATGTATGCTTCATGACTTAAGAAAATTTATGTGTACACTTTATGTGCTATGTGTGTTCACATGTGTAATTCATCATTTAAGTGAATCCATAATTTATGTGCTACATTGTATTCATGTGTATCTGATGCTCTCAACCAAGAAAATCTTTCAAAGTTCACTTCACAAATCCAATTATCACCTTGTCAAATCAACTCTTATGCAATGTATCATGTTAGAACTCTATTATAAATGTCAAAGACACATCATTCCATGAGAATCAGTAAGAACATTCATGGACTAATTCTTCTACATCAAGACTTTGTCAAACTATTATTGAGAAAACAATGACCTATCATTCTAGGTACCAAGCCCTCCTTTCTAGGGTCTCTAGGCCAAGGCTTGTTCATAAAGACTCTTGAAAATCTCTCTAGATCCCCCCAATGGATCTAACACATACCTATGGACCCCAATAGCATAGATCCATCACAAAATATACTCATCCATTTAAGTATATGCTTGCAAAAATGATTGGTTCTTCTTCATGCACCTTCAATCAATATTTACCACCATTTGTGGTCTCTCCACCACCATATATCCTACATATCCCTACAACCAAACACTATTGTATAAGACACTAGTTAATTCATTGCCTTCAAATGCCAATGAAATGATGTAATACAGACATGGAAGTGATAACAAGACAATATAAAATCAATTTAATCTTTTTCAAATCACAGAGACGTTCCACAATGCATTCAAATGACCATCCTTGGTCTCTTTACATTTTCTAATGACCCTTTATGGCCATGTCCCCATCTCCCTTGGAGAATAAAAATTTGTCCATTGTGGGCACAAATTGATGCTTCCATCATGTCTGGTTGGGTAGGTTTAGCCTAGGAATCATCCCACTTTGTGGCCTCTTGACACACAAGAATGCTCGCCAACATACGCAATGGTGCTTAGTGCACCTTAGGGACACTTTGGTCCGGCATGTTCGTGAACGTTCTACTAACTTTGTATTTTGAACGAGGTTGTCACTAGCATTTACCCACCCAATGAGAGCTAATAGAGCAGACCATTCGGTGCTAGGATGAACGGTTTGGAAGCAACCCAATGGTGCAACTTTCAACTGACCCTCACTGCAAGTTTTGGCATCAAGCGAGATTAGCGTGCCAAATTCAAAAAAAAAAGTATCCCAAAAAGGAGAGAGGTTATTGTAGGCCTCATAAACATAGTCCTGTAACATCTCATGGTTCACCAATACCTCTCACGGGATCTGAGATATGAGCCTCGTAAGATCGCTTACCAATCATGCTTAGTGCACCTTGGGGACACTTTGGTCTGGCATGTTCGTGAACGTTCTTGTGCCTCTATGGTAAAAACAACATTGACACTAGCATTTACCCACCCAACTAGAGCTAATGGCACAGAACATTCAGTGCCAGGACAAACGGTTTCGAAGAAACCCAGTGGTGCAACTTTCAACTGACCCTCACTGCAAGTTTTGGCATCAAGCGAGATTGGCATCCCAAATTCAAAAACATTCAAATCTCCCAGAAAGGAGAGAGGTTATTGTAGGCCTCATAAAAATGGTCTTGTAGCATCTCATAGTTTGGTGATAAATCTCACGGGGTCTGAGATACGAACCTTGAAAGATCGCTGCCCAATTGTGCTTAGTGTACCTTGGGGACACTTTGGTCCTGCATGTTCGTGAACATTCTAGTGACTCTGTGGTCAAAAAAGGGTTGGAAATAGCGTTTATCCACCCAACTAGAGATAATGGTGTAGACCATTCGGTGCCAAGATAAACAGTTTGGAAGAAACCTAGTGTTGCAACTTTCAACTGACCCTCACTGCAAGTTTTGGCATCAAGCGAGATATGCGTGCCAAATTCAAACAAATTAGAATCTCCTAGAATGGAGAGAGGTTATTGTAGGCATCAAAAACATAGTCCTATAGCATCTCATGGTTTGCCAATACCTCTCATGGGGTCTGAGATACAAGCCTTGAAATATCGTTGCCCAATCATGCTTAGTGCACCTTAGGGACACTTTGGTCTGACATGTTCATGAACGTTCTAGTGACTCTGTGGTTGAAACAGGGTTTTCACTAGTGTTTACCCACCCAATCAGAGCTAGTGGTGTAGTCCATTCGGTGCTAGGGTGAACAATTTGGAAGAAACCCAGTGGTGCAAGTTTCAACTGACCCTCACTTTAAGTTTTGGCATCAAGTGAGATTGGCGTGCCAAATTCAAAAAAAATGAATCTCCCAGAATGGAGAGAGGTTATTGTAGACCTTAGAAACATGGTCCTGTAGCATCTCACAATTTGTCGATACCTCTCACAGGGTTCAAGATACGAGCCTTGAAAGATCACTGCCCAATCATGCTTAGTGCACCTTGGGGACACTTTAGTCTGCCATGGTCACAAATGTTCTAGTGACTCATTAGTCAAAATGGGGTTGTCACTAGAATTTACTTGCCCAAATGGAGCTAATGGAATAGTCCATTTGGTGCTAGGATGAACTATTTGGAAGAAACCTTGTGGTGCAACTTTCAATTGACACTCACTGCAAGTTTTGGTATCAAGTGAATTTGGCATGCCAAATTCAAACAAATTTGAATATCCCAGAACAAAGAGAAAAAAAATGGTCCTATATCATCTCAAGGTTTGTTGATACCTCTCATAGGGTCTAAGATACGAGCCTCGAAAGATCATTTCCCAATCGTGCTTAGTGCATCTTGGGGACACTTTAGTCTAGCATGGTCACGAACGTTCTAGTGAATCTATGGTCAAAACAAGGTTGTCACTAGCATTTACCTGCCCAACCAGAGCTAATGGCACAGACCATTTGGTGCCAAGACAAACGGTTTGGAAGAAACCCAGTGGTGCAACTTTCAACTAATCCTCACTGTAAGTTTTGGCATCAAGCGAGACTGGCGTGCCAAATTCAAACAAATTCGAATCTCCTAGAAAGGAGAGAGGTTATTGTAGGCCTCAGAAACATGGTCATCTACCATCTCACAATTTTTTTGATACCTCTCACGGTGTCTGAGATACGAGCCTTGAAAGATTGCTGCCCAATCGTGCTTAGTGCACCTTGGGGACACTTTGGTCTAGCATGGTCATGAACATTCTAGTGACTCAGTGGTCGAAACGGGGTTGTCAATAGTGTTTACCCACCCAATCGGAGCTAATGGTGTAGTCCATTCGGTGCTAGAATGCAATCCTTCAACACTATCCCTTCACCCCAGGGAACCACCATTTTACTTTGGACACATTTGACCAATTTTGACTCAATGACTCCAACTATTACATCATTTGATGATACAAATATACATGGAATTAAGACAATACAAATGTAAGGATACAAAATTAAGATGATACAAATATAAGGATACAACATTCATAATAAGGAATCACAATTTTTGCACTTTACATGACATTAAGAAGATACAAATGTGAGCTCTTAATATTTTAAAATCAACCCCATGGACACTTTTATATTTCAAATTTTGCATCTAATATGAATGATGAACCTCATTTTTGTTTATATATACAAAATTTTGCATCTAAATATACACATTATAGTCGATTGTTGTTTTTATATACAAAATTTGGCATCTAAATATGCACATTACAGTTGATTGTTGTTTCTATATACAAAATCTTAGATACACAACTATATATCAAAAATAAGTGTCCTTTCCGCTCCTAAAGTGTATAAGTTTAACACATGGTACTTGATGACATCTACATTCCAATCCCTGCATTCAGAAGGCAAAACAAAAGTTAATAGATAATATAAGATGTTTATATAGGTTGACAAAAAGATTATGAATGTATAAGTAACTAAATGAACCAAAGAACATGACTAGTCAATGCATAGTGAATTTTACCATCATAAAAGATGGGCCAATCAAATGCACACCTCAATCTTCTATATCTATCATATATGTATCCAACTACATTTACAATCCACATACAAAACTAAGTTTATTGGCTCAAACAAATAAAGTAGAAAACTAAAATTAATTTATAGAACGTAATCGTAATAAACATGAAAAACCTTGCAGTGAGTTGAACTTACCTATTGAAGTGTGCCTGAAGGGTCACCTCTCTTCTTGAGGGTATTCAATATTGCTTCATGATCAACATTACTAATAGTCCAAAGTTCCTTTGTCTTTGGTTTTCCTAGATGTTTCAACAACTTAACATTGGCTGCTATAACAAGGTGTGAATACATGAGAATGGTTTTGTGCTTCTCATAGTCTTCAAACACAGGAATGCCATTATTTCTAATCATATATGTGCACAAACATGTTACCACAACAACATGTTATCTTGTTGGATATGTGAACATATCATCATTTGTCGTCAGTTGTGCAAGTTTCTTCTTTCCTCATACACAACGTGCTAACCAGTAATCTGATCTCTCATCATTCCCTTGTGGTGAAACCAATGCAAAAACATGTCCTGGCTATAGAAGATCTGAAAGATGGTCATAGTCAAGTGAACAATCCATGTCATCATTTATTATAGAGATTGTGACAGATAAAGGTGTTAGATAATGTGAACCCATGTATCAACCCACTCACTTGACTCACATTGATCCCAATCACATTGAAGACACCTCGGACAATAACAAGCCAAATCTCATGTCCAAATGGTCCTTGTACTAGCTTCTAAGCTTTGAAATGAATGCATTTTTGAATAATCTTTCATGGTTTGACAATCCAACCTATCTCCTATTGTGCCCAACTCAACCAAACAAAAGAATCTGTGCACCACTGAATCAAGAGTCCCCCCTGTGACAATGCTAAAGTACACCAATCAACAATAGAATGAGCATCAAGGAGTTCTACACTTGAAATCCTCAATTTCTCCTTAACTAGAGCTCTCTTTACACATGCACCTGCTTCATCATGCTCTCATTTTCCATCATTGGCCTCAAGAAAACTCCAAATATAAGGTACACCTCTCTCCACATACATTCTACATAACCAATAAAACATACGAGCATTTTTTAATTGACATGTGTAGTTATCTGACCAAATGAGATGTCTACACATAGCCATATTATTTTCTCGCACCCACTCAAAATAATTCTCAAAGCAATGTTGGACATACTCGTGAGAGTGAGATCTATCATCGCTCATATAAAAATGGTACTCTTTGATTATCTTTCGGTCATCTTCTATACTATCAGGGTAATATCTATATATTATGTTCACAAAAATAGCAACCCGAATAGAATTTTAATATTGAGCTTGCAACTTGTTTTGGGGCTGCAATGTATATTTCTCTGTAAAGTCAATGATCGATATAATAGTGCCAATTGGGAAAGTGTCCTTACACATCCTAAATTTTTGATCCATCCATTGAGACCTGTGACTATGCCTTCTTTTGTAACCAACTCACATCTAGAGCCTTTACCTCCACTTTTCAATGTATATTTAACGGTTTCATATACCTTTTTGTGGAAAATTATCTTTTCGAAATCATGTTCGCAGCCTTGATGAAAACATTCAACAAACTTCACTAGCCCACCACACTTTGAGCACTTGTCATTTAAGCAATCTTTTCTATAAAATAAACATCCATCATCTCTAGGACATAAAAAAATGATGTAGCAAGTCTCTTGATAATTTTGGAAGAGCACTTTCACCACACTCCTCCAACATTTCACTAGTATGAAAAGTAGAATGAAGGGATCGAACAGTTCATGGTGCATTGGAAACTCGACATGATATTTGCAACAACAAGTATTTCGAATCTTAAGAGGCACACAAAAACAAGGCTTGAGGGCTTGAAAAGATCTTTGTGTTATTTGCAATGTTGGATGTGTCTCACAAAATGTTTTGAACAGCATTTTTTACTCACCTCCAAATGATGTTTGGGATGTGGGGTGCGGTCTCAAATGCCAATTCTCAATTTCAAGACATCCTTCACATTTGGTGACACTCTTGAGTTAGATTGCCAAAATAGTTGAATTTGATCCTTCACACCATCGATAAACTTCTTATCACAATGTGAAAGTCTCCCACCATAAGGCCATGTATCATTATGAATAGGATCATCAAGTCTTTCTCTTCTTGCATGTGCTCTATCCAAATTTTTACAATTTAGGTTCAAGTCAACACAAGTTTGTCTCATCAAACAAGCCTTTCTCAAATGATGACTTACTAAGGAGGTTGTAATAACCCTCCTAGTGGCTCTCTTATCTTTTTCCTTGGTAGTCTTCCCAATGGGATTGAGAACACTAATAATATTTCTCACAATAATAGCATTCTTCTCCTTTTTCTTGTTCACACTTGTTAGCATACAATTTTGTCCTTCAACAAGAATTACAATATATGACTCAAAATGCCCAAATAGAAGAACAAAAAGATACTAACAGTTGGATGGGTTATCATTAATTGATAACTCTCCTATGAATTAAGAGGTACAACTCCCTCATAAAAGATGTTCAATGAATGTGATAACTGATTATGTCTTTAACTTGAAGACACGAAAGGTTTCTAACATTCACCCATCAACATGGAATGAATGTGATTATCAGATTTACGAACTAAGTGAGAAGACAAATAAATGACCCTATGATCACCTATTCAACCTTTCACATTACATAAGAGATAAGAAGAGTTACAAATATCATTATGCAAAATGTGATTGCATGTACCAAAAGATTACATACATCACATATTCGATATAATAATGCAGGACTGTATCTAAAATAGGAAATAAAAGACCATAAGATCCTTTTAAACCAGGAATATGATTGCACAGACCATAGGATCTAACACATGCATATTCCTCTTTATTTCATAAACATAGCAAAACAACCTCAAGACCACTTTGCCCCTGCTATTACAATCAATTTGCAGAAAATAAACTAATTTCCCCTTTTTATTACAAACAGAGATGTCTTCTTCCCTACCACAGCCTCAAGACTTGCAGACCAGAAAAAGAAGAACCCCCTCCTATATTTCCCTGTTACAATTAAAATAATGTTTCCCCTCTCCACCTGCAGCTATAGAACTCCAGCCAGAAAAATAATAACCCTTTCTTTGTCTTTCTGTTGCATATTTATCTTCTTTTCCTCTCAATGATCTTTTTTTAGTTTTAATAACTGAATCTTTCCTTCCAATAAAATCTCTTCATCCCCTTTCTTTTACTTTATCAGGCATAATGTTCTTAAACATTATGTTTGCAATCCCGTAGAAATAAAACTTTAGACACATAATGTATGTATCTTTAGATACAATGTATATTTTAATTTTAAAACTTTGTCTAATTTAACTTTGGTGTTAATTTTTGCAGCCGCTGGCCTTTCTGAGATATCTCTACACAATCACGTGTATCTTATCATTTTAAACAAATTAGGCTAATCACTCTGGTCAAATCTTGCATCATTTGTTTCCCCACAACATATCCAAAACTGGGCCAAATCCAATGGTGGAGTCAAAAGTTATGATGCAAGATTTGACCAGAGTGATTAGTCTAATTTGTTGCACTAAAAATAATATGTGGAGAATGTTTGTATCTGAATATAATCATTAAATTGGGAATCCATTTCCTTTTGAGTTGTCAGATAGGCACTGTGAGTTGCCAGCTAGGCACTGTTTGCTGCCAGCTAGACACTGTGAGTTGCCAGTTGTCTTTCATCATGACATGGCATGTGTGTGCTGCCCCATCATATGTGATGGTTTTGGACTTCACATAAAACCTCTTCAAAATCTCAGGTCTGATAATCTTTAAAAGAATTTACCTACAGAGAGTTAGTTATTTGACCAGAATATTCCATCAGTCAGACCTTCGACTTGAACTTGAACTTGAACTTGGGAAGGTTCAACTTCAACTTCAACTAAGACTTTTACCTGGACAAAATAATTGGCCATGAGAGAAAATAATAATACAAGTGTAACAACTGGCTCTGACTGGGGATGTGGACTATGAAGGACACAAAGAATCCAAAAATCTCTGGTATGAGGCCAATGCCTTATCCATTGGTCCATAGAGTCATTATATCATAGAGGATGGGGAACTTTTTCTGGAGAGGACAGCACACCAAACACCAAAATTACCAGCAAGCTAAAACTAAAAAACAACAAATAACTAACCAAACTGGACAAACAACCTAAGCCGAAACCAAAGCCAACTAAACTATGCCCAAAAAAACTTGCAAAGTTGAAGGCTATTTACAAATATGCATAGGTGAGAAAATCTCACCGCAAGAACCAAGGCTAAGAAAAACTTAAAGAAAACCATTAACTGGTTGTGAGAAGAAAGAACCACTCCAGAACAATGGATTAAATGCGAATGAGATAACCTGATACAACTTCAATGTGGTGAATTATTCATGGCTGCAAACCAAACTGGTTTTATGCAGGAACCTTGTGAAGCAAGCATCATGCCCAAATAGCCACATCTCATCATAGATTTTTTATTTTTCCTGAGCTCTTTGTATGAAATTTCCTGAACCATTCCAACCTCTAGCTGAAAAAATAATGCTCAAACATTCGCACAGAAGAGGTAACATCATTCTCATGATCAACATTCAGGAGACCCCCATCTTTAAAAGAATTTTTAGTATTTAAAACATATTCATAATAAAAATATATTTTGTCTTGCATATGATCACCATTGACTGGACTAGCTTCATTATATTTTTTTGCAACCACCTCTAAAAACACTCTATCCAAGCTAAATAATGCATCAATCAAATCAATATTTGAATCTTTACCTTCAAGATCATCTTGCTTGATTACTGATAAGAACCTTTCAATAATCTCTGCCTCATTCAAAAAATCACCACCTGAGCAAGTTGATGATGATTGAGGCTGCAGGTTTTCAACATGCTCACCATTCTTAAATGTTGTATACATTTTAGATTTCTTTCTTCCCTCTAAGCTGTTAGGATCTAAGAAGCTTTCAGCCAGGCATGATCTAATCTCACTTTCAGCATAAGAAAACTCATGCAAGGGAATAAACTCTACAGTAAGCTGATTTAGACTACCATACTCATCTTTATCTCGAATAGAATGGAAGACTTTAAATTCTGATTGTGCATAGATATCTCTCTTCTTTGCTGATGCTTGATCTCTATAAGGCTGTATCATTTCTTTCTTCCCAGGTAAGAGCAACTTCTTTGTGGTCTCATCTTCACAAGGGATACCTCTCAGGTTTCTTTCTAATCTATGAGGTTGTGTTACTTTAGCACAATTATCAACATGCTCTCCATTTGCTTCAGAAAATGCCTTTCTAAGTGGATTTCCCAAACTATAGGGCTCCCTCTCAGGACATGATTCTACTTCATCCTCATCATAAAGTGTTACATACAACCCATCTTTTGTTGCTGCTATCAAATCCAAAGGATTTTCATTTTCAGATTGCATGAGTGGAAGTTCCAAACTTGCTGGTGCTTGGTATTCATGAGGCTACACCATGCATGGCTGAGAAGAAAAAGAGAGATCTTTTGTAATCTGACTTGTGCAAGGAAAAGTATTCTCTTGGCTGCCTGACGATGTTTGAGGCTGCAATGCTTCAGATGAGACAACATTATCTTGTTCTGTATTTTCTCCAGAGTCTCCCTCTCCAAGTGAGTTGGCAAAATTAAAGGACACCTTCCTTAAGCATGAATATGCTATGTCCTCATCATATGCTTTATCAGAAAAACATGGATTGTCTTCATCTTGGAAAGTAAAAGATTCTAGGATAGGACCAGCAATTTCATGCATGAAATTAAAAACTTCATATTCAGGTTGCGTATGAATCTAAAATATTTCATTCTCTATATTCGTAGCAACAGGGTGATCCTTTAGATTTTCAAAACTAAAACCCTCAAATTCAGGTAGAAAAGTGGAATCATGCACAATATTTTCTTCCAAATTAATTGAGTTTTCAATACCTTGTTCATCTGGACTCACCCATCCATTCTTTTCGTGAGGCTCTGAGATTTCTTGCTGAATTTATTGCTCACCCATAACAAGGTAATTGTATGAGAGGGATGAAAACAGAATAACTAGAACTTCATCATCATCTACCTCTAGTTTCTTCTCAAGTTGTTGTACCTTTTCTTTGTAAACTTCCAGGTCTTTTAGCTTGTGAAATTTGTGACACAAACTTCTCCACAATAGAGTAGAAGTGTGGTCATCTTCAACGCTGAGATTTATTTTCACGGCATGCAAAATGCTTTCTTTGTAGTGCTCAAAGAAATCTTGCAGCACTTTATCTTTCATTTGGATGATCTCCAAGATGGTAGGGTTAGGTCTCATCTTCTTTGTGACCTTTCTATTGGGCATGGTCATTGCACAAAGTCGCTAGTCTCTTGCACACAGAGACAAAATAAAAACTAAGGAACCAAATGTCAGGCACTGATCTTTGCTTCCGAGTCCCCAGCAGAGTTGCCAAAAATTGTTAGCATACAATTTTGTCCTTCAACAAGAATTACAATATATGACTCAAAAAGCCCAAATAGAAGAACAAAAAGATACTAACAGTTGGATGGGTTATCATTAATTGATAACTCTCCTCTGAATTAAGAGGTACAACTCCCTCATAAAAGATGTTCACTGAATGTGATAACTGATTATATCTTTAACCTAAAGACATGAAAGGTTTCTAACATTCACCCATCAACATGGAATGAATGTGATTATCAGATTTATGAACTAAGTGAGAAGACAAATAAATGACCCTATGATCACCTATTCAACCTTTCACATTATAGAAGAGATAAGAAGAGTTACAGATATCATTATGCAAAATGTGATTGCATGTACCAAAAGATTACATACATCACATATTCAATATAATAATGCAGGACTATATCTAAAATAGGAAATAAAAGACCATAAGATCCTTTTAAACTAGGAATATGATTACACAGACCATAGGATCTAACACATGCATATTCCTCTTTATTTCATAAACATAGCAAAACAACCTCAAGACCACTTTGCCCCTGCTATTACAATCAATTTGCAAAAAATAAACTAATTTCCCCTTTTTATTACAAACAGAGATGTCTTCTTCCCTACCACAGCCTCAAGACTTGCAGACCAGAAAAAGAAGAACCCCCTCCTATATTTCCCTGTTACAATTAAAATAATGTTTCCCCTCTCCACCTGCAGCTATAGACCTCCGGCCAGAAAAATAAGAACCCTTTCTTTGTCTTTCTGTTGCATATTTATCTTCTTTTCCTCCCAATGATCTTTTTTTAGTTTTAATAAATGAACTTTTCCTTCCAATAAAATCTCTTCATCCCCTTTCTTTTACTTTATCGGGCATAATGTTCTTAAAAATTATGTTTGCAAGGGTAATAATAAAACTTTAGACACATAATGTATGTATCTTTAGACACATAGTGTATAGTTTAATTTTAAAACTTTGTCTAATTTAACTTTGGTGTTAATTTCTGCAGCCGCTGGCCTTTCTAAGATACCTCTACACAGTCACGTGTATCTTTTGATTGTAAACAAATTAGGCTAATAGCTCTGGTCAGATCCTGCAGTCCAAATTTATGGCTCTCGCACCGAGACCTATTTTTCAGCCTGCTAATTTTTTGAACATATCATATTTTAATTTATGCAAGCTGGTTGATACAGCCAGGAAAGGAAATAAAATGTTTTGGCTTCAATATTGCACTGAAAATAATATGTGGAGAATGTTTGTATCTGAATATAACCATTAAATTGGGAATCCATTTCCTTTTGAGCTGCCAGATAGGCACTATGAGTTGCCAGCTAGGCACTGTGAGTTGCCAGCTAGGCACTGTTAGCCGCCAGCTAGACACTATGATTTGCCAGCTATCTTTCATCATCACATGGCATGTGTGTGCTACCCCATCATATGCGACGGTTTTGGACTTCACATAAAACCTCTTCAAAAGCTCAGGTCTAATAATCTTTAAAAGAATTTACCTACAAAGAGTTAGTTATTTGACCAGAATATTCCATCAGTCAGACCTTCAACTTGAACTTAAACTTGAACTTGAACTTGGGAAGGTTCAACTTCAACTTCAACTAAGACATTTACCTGGACAAAATAATTGGCTGTGAGAGAAAATAATAATACAAGTGTAACAACACTAATCTTCAATTTGAATAGTATACGTCTCATCTTATGCATCTTTAACAATTGCACAAACATTTGACATTGCTCAACCAATGTCTTGTGGCTAAAAAATTGATCAAAAAGTTTTGAAACCCACAACTGAATGGTTCTTTATGATCTCTTGTTGTTGAAATTTCTCATTATGTTCTTATCAATTTCAAGTAACCATTTTGTTGTTCTTGAAGGTCTCAATTTTGAAGTTTTTCTTTCTTCCTCCCAAGGGACTTCATTTCTCACATAATTTGGAGATGTGTTATGTTGATTTGGTTTTTGTGTACCATTATCATTGTCAATTCCTTCATATTCAATCAGTGGATTGTCATTGTGCATGTCCACACTTCCATTGTCCACATCTACATGTTCATTTTCAAAACCTACATTTTCATCTTCAATCCCTACATTCTTATTTTCAATATTATTGTCATAAATAATTTCAAATTCACTTTCTTCTTCACTTGAAACCACATTTAAGGGTGGGCCTATGCCCACATCTTCATTAATATTTAACATTCCTTGCTTCTTGTTCTAATGGGCAACCCTATCCATTTCTCTATACACTTCAATTTCTTCATTTGTGAGTTTCCTCTTCCATTTATGCTTTCAACGACTACTGCTCCCCATAGTGAGACCAAAAAGGTCATGAAAAAAACTTTTGATAATAGAGAAACTCCAACCAAGAAGGGGGAAAAAGTGATTTTTTGTCTTCTACAACTGCAATCCCGTGATATTCTCTGCAAAAAAACTTTGTTCTTGGACTAAGGGGCCCAAAGAATAAAATTTTCCTTTTCAATGCCAGTAAAAACAATCAGATATCTAAAATTTCCGGCTCAAATTTTGCCGGAATATATATATATATATATATATATATATATATATCCCTTAGGTATTATTGAACATATAATATAAATATTTAATACTAATATTATACTATTATACAATAGAGAAATAAATAATAATAATATAATACAATAATAATATACAAATTTATATAATACTAATGTTATGCTATTATAATTTAATATTAATATATTAAAAAAATTGTAATATATAACTTAAAATTGAAAAAAGCAGTCAAGTTGAAATGTTGAATTAGGCGGGAGATATCGGATATCCAAAATTATTGGATATCCGATTTTATCAGATATCCAATTAGGCTTGGTATTTGCTTTTGGTAATGCCAAACGTGAATGGTCAACCCAAAAGATGTGTTCACCATATTTTCTTTGATCTCCAGACTTTGACCATGTAGCTGACGACCTTTTTTTCACCCGAAATCGATGAAACAAAAAGGGTTTCTTAAAGACATTATCAGCTTTCCATCAATATAATTGCTGTCAAATTTTGAGTTCAGCAAGTAATTATTACTTATTTTTTAATTGAGTTATCTTTAAAGTCTTAATTGACATACTGATTGAAAAACAACTATAACTTTCAAACAATTTAACCTTTTTGAAATCTGAAACATGTGTCACATTCTATGCTTTGCCTACTATAAGAAAAAAAAAGGTTTCAAATTTTGTAAAGTTTAGAATTAGTTAAGGTGGTCAGACACAAGTGTTTTTTATTTTGAATAAGTTGTAGAAAAAAATTCATAATTAATTATTTATTTGGGAAAAAATTACACAAAAATATGCATCACATCTGGGCATGAGTCTACTACTTATATCTAGAATCTTGTGAAAATATATAATCATTTGATTGTGATTAAGGTGGTCAGACATACATGTACTTTTTATCCTTTTCCTAAAATTTTCGTACTACTACATTAAAATCTAAAATTTTAAACAATTAGATTACTTTTTTTTTAGACAAGGGCTAGTAGTTTAGAAACTAAATTCAATTTTCTACAAATTCTATTGTTACAACTTTTTCACATAAGATTGATAAGATGTTCAACTTTTTATGTCAAGTTGACTAACCTTGATTTTCTAATTTTTTATTGCCACTTAAGGCCATAGTTTGGTATACCATGATCTTGCACATACCCTCATATCCTTGCCATATTTAGTTCATTAGTTCATATTATTTACTAAAGATACATCTAGGGCCCAAGGAATATGGCATATATATGATATGATGTTTTCTTTAAAAAAAATTGCAACTTTTATTTTGTAAGAGATTTCAAAAAGGAAGACATCTAAAAGTGGTGAAGGGATGCCATCAAAATGCAAAGCCACAATATGTTATTTTGATAATATTGATATTCAATTAGATGTAGCCACAACATTAAGAGTTACACCATATAATAATGAAGGAATGCCTCATGGGAATATAAAAATGAGTTAATTAAATCAAATGCCAATGTTGTAGATTATTACTAGCTAGAATGAGTTAATTGCTTGGATGTTAATGTTGTAGATGATGTTTTTGTAAGTGCAAAGAAGGAAAAAAAAAAGAAAATAATGGATAGTGGATGGTGATAGGGAGAGAGATAGGAATAGATCTTCGAGGGGAAAAGAGAATGAGACACACACATGAATGACTATAAGAGCCATCTAGTTTTACTAGAATTTGACTATCTAAAAAATATAAAATTTAGAGCTTGGGGATAGAGGGTGAGATAAAGAGATTTAGAGAGAGAGGAAGACAAAGTATCAAGGAGAGAGATAGACGTAGAGCTTGGGGTAGACAAATAGAGTCAAATAGAGAGTAATCTAGAATGATTATAAGAGCTTGTTGATTATTAAGATTTGACTGAGTATGAAAATTTATAAGGTCTTCTATAATTATTTTTACAAAGATCACAATATCTAGAAATATCCCTCTTTGTATTTCAAAGCCCAATCGATACTCCCTTATCCATGAGTTCAAATGTGCAATTGCATAAGGTATGAAATCATGCATAGAAATATTTGACAATTCACTGATTGATAGAAAACTCCTCCTATGTCCAATCAAAATAGATTTACCTCATGAAATCACCAAATTAAGGTTGCATCAAGGAATAAAAGAATCTCCTAATAATATTTGAAACATCTTTTATTACTTCAATTTGGTCTTTCAGAGAAGACTTCACAAATTTGGCCCAATTGTGATCTTTGTATCCACTTCTAGGAAATGTTAGATTTTTCTCCAACCAATTTTTTTAATCTACTAAAGGTTTATTTCCCCAGAGATTAGCTCATACAAAACATAAAACATAATCATCATAGAAAAAATCATAAGCATGCTTTGCGACAACACCAAGATCCTCCTTAAAAAGAGCTCCAAGAAACATCTAGAAAATTAGGTCAACTTTTATATATGTTTTAACTAGGAAATTTTTTTAATAAGGTGATTTATTTTTTATTTTTTATTTTTTTAACTTTATTTTAAAATTAAATTAATAAAGTAAAGTCACCCTTCATCCTTTTGAAAAAAATGTTAATTTTTGAATAATTTAAGTAATTAATTTAATTAAGTCACTTTATAAAAATTTGATAATATTACAACATGTCAATTTATATATACATTTATATACCTTTAAATATAGAAATGCTTCTACATTTACTTTAAAATAACTCTTAAAGTTTTAAAATTAATCAATATTATATAATGGAAAAAGTGGACAAGCTATATGAAAAAAGGTGGATGAGAATAAAAGATGCTTGTATAATAAAAGAGTTTGTACTTTATTAAGATATAAAGGTAAATTTGACTAAGATAACTTTGTAATACATATAGGTGTCAACCCTAATCTTTAATATATATTTGTATTCTATGTTTTTCTTGTTTCATTATTTATATTGCAAATGGCATCCCTTATATCATCTGTTTTAGGAATGGCAACAACAAAATCAAGTGTACCTAGATTTTTTATGTGATATATGTTTGAATAGTTGACATGGGAGACCTATATAATATCAATATAGATGACTAGTTTTGCCTCTATGGAAACATTCTATCTAAATAATCATCACATAATTTTTAGTAATTTTATATCATATTAAAATCTAGTTAAAATATGTAAAATAGTAAATATTTATTAGATGAAATTGATCTTTTTATTTTAAACTAGATTATGTTTAAAAATAATCAATGTAATGGAAGAAAAAAATTATGTGGGATAGTCTTTTGGATGGGGTTTGTGGTTGCAATGGGTATAGAGGGGTTCGTAAGGACTCCATGCAACTTTTTTTTTTGGTTTTTTCCTCTCTTCCTAGTACTTATATCTCATTAATAGTAGAAGCTAGCCACCTTGATTTATGTGAAAGTTTTGAATTGTACGTTCTAATTGCCCCAATTCTTCAACTCAAATGTTTCCTCCATTGATATTCTTTTGGAAAAGTAATTCTCTAATTCTCTAATCACTACAAAGATAAAATCATCATGTACCAAACAATAACTTTTCAATCTTTCCTTCAATTCAAGTTGACTGTAGTGGTGGTATATATTTTTTTCTATCATTTGAAGGAATTCCATTCTCTTTGATCCTAAGAAGGTAGCTTGATAAGAGCTAGTAAATATATTAAGTATGAGGTAATGTAAAATTTAGCACTCGTTAGCATATTCATCATTTGACCATATATATCATGATTGATGAGGGCCAATCAATCTTTTTATCATCTACTATCTCTAATATGAAGTAAAACCTATAGGGACAAACCTCTTTCGTATCAGGGTAGCATGCATTATGCATTGTATTGAGAATTGCGATGAGGTATCTTGCATCTTTCCTAATCTCATACTTATGAGCATTTTAGCCATTTTTTGTGCTAGTTTCTTGGGATTGAGTTGAAGGTGATTATTGATAATTATTCTTATTTTCATATAAACTTAGAGATTTTTGTGTACCAAAAAAATAGAATCGAATATGATACGTATATGATGCCCTTAGGCTTAGATTGGCAGAGTTCATGTGCCATATTAGTGGACAAGTGTTAGAGAATGAGAATGTCAACAATAGTATTGGTATATAGCAACTATAGAGAAACTACTCAATGAGGATTTGAGTATCATAATATCTCAAATTATAGTACCCATGTGTGGGCCTTTGAGCATAATAGATCTAGTTCCACCTTCAATGCATGAATCCTAGATTTGTGTTCCTTATTAAGGAGTTGTAGGGGCCTACAATGAAGTAGGTGCAAGTAAGACTTATCCATAATTTATTATAACCAGCAACTGATGTAGATGTATAAATTTCTTTGTCTATTTTAAATTTTTAAGTAGTAGTTGCTCCATAATTATAGGAAAGTCTTTAATTATCATTTTTCTATAATTAAAAAATGATATAAGAACAAATTGTAATTGTTTATTTTTAATTAGAAAATAGACTTAAATAACCCTGCGAAAACAAGATTATTTTGAATTGGTAAACAATAATTTTTTTAATAAAATATAAAAATATTTTAATTTATCCTTTTCCTTCATCTATACGATTCAGTGACTTGCACTTACACAAAATACATCATTTCTTTTCTGCAAACTCCTTTTTGAGCAATCTAGTTTGTCATATTCTCCAATAGCAGATCTTTATCTTTACCTACTTCCTTTTTACAAAAACATCAATACCTAGATTCTCCCTCTTAATTCTATTTGTATAAGGATTGATGTCCACCTCCTTAGCTGCGATCTAATTTTGGTGGCAATGATCTTCAACAAAGTTCAATGGCCTCTTATTGGATGTTGTGACATCATGATCAGACTTTGTTCTTTTACCACTAATTTGATTTTTCTCACAGATTCTCCAAACAATCTCTAATGCTGCCCTAGATCTTGTATAAACTCAATTCACCCAAAATATTTCTGAGTTGGAAGTAAAGGTCATAAACAAAAACACAGAATAGAATGGTTAACACAGAAATCTAATAACACAAACACAAAAGCTCTTTTATTCACTCAGATTTCAAATGAATTACATTATCATGCCTTGATATAGAGGTCTTTCCCATTCATTGCAGCTGCTCTAAGCAACATAAGGAAATTTGGTGGTCTACATAAATTACTGGTGTCGACTAAACTTCAGATAGAATACATCAAAGACTTTTTAGATTTGTAAAAATACAATGGTTTTTTTATAATTTTTTTGTGGTTTTCTATCACAAAATATGCAGATCATAAAAAACAAGTGCTAAAAATTTCGCAAAAACTTATTATAATTTCCATTTTTTAAGATTTAATCAAAGACACATTCTGTCTGAACTTTAGCCACATAATTTATAGCGAAACAACAATTAAAGAAAATTTCACATGGTAAAAGCAGATTCCTAACCTCTTATAATAGATTAAACTGTTCTAGATTATTTCCTACGAACTTTATCCAATTTCAATTATCTAGTATTGAAATTAAGCAGCATCTTAGCTTGCTACCTGCCACACAAGGTGGTTTTGGGGAATGAAATGGCAGACAGAAGCAAACCCAGGCTTCACTTTCAAAGCCTGGAATGCCGGGTGTTTGGGACTCCAGACGCTGGTATCCATGCGACACACAGCCACCGCCTCCACCGTGCTGCCATCTCCGCCCTTCACCCAAACTCTCGCCACCCTCACGCCTTGCAATTCATGGCACTGGTACACCGCGTACGCATATTCTACACTGTGGCACACCACTTTCACCTCCTCTCCACCCTCGTATTTCACCCCCACTATCCTATACTCCTGCTTCACAGATTCTGACCTCTTCGGAACATTCGTGGCCAGAACAGTTAAATGGTTGCTTCCCAGCCTGGAAGTACTGTAATCAATCATGGACTCCAACGACGTGGCACAGAACTTGCTTTCGCCATTAATGGCGGGACTCTCACATTCCTGCAAAGTCTCCTTCATGGCCACACCCATGTCAGAATCTTCCCCTACGTTGAGCTCCTTCAAAGCCACCGAAAGCTTCTCAGACGAAAAGGGGATTTCTTCGGCGACGCCTCGAGGGAGAAAATGTCTCTCCTTTTCCTGGACGAAGGTGAGAGACACTTTTGTTCCGCCCACCAAATCTTTCTCCAGCAGTACTGAGCAAGGCGATTCTAAAAACCAGGCGTTGCAGTTTTCTGTTCTAACTTTCTTCATCGGCAAAGAAATCGCCATCCCTGAATTTACCTTCATTCCTCCGTCGCCCACATTCAAGGCAATTTTATCATCATCGTCATCAGATGAGATAATTTCACGCAGAGTTTGTGGAATGGGCGTGGTGGGCAGCTCCTCGTACCAGTACCAGATAATCGGGGACACCCTTTCCCTTTCCCTTTCACCATGCAAATGCGCTGATACGCATGAAGCTGCTACTGACTGTAAATTGCAAACAATCAATACTCAAAAGCAAAGTAAATTACATGATTCGGCTCAAATCAATCACAAACTATCTAGTACGTAAACTTTCATGAAATAAAGAACATACAATGAGAAGAATGAGACTGGTTAAAACCCTCATCTTGTTAGAAGACAAGCAAACGACCAAGCTGAATGATTTGAGAGATACCAAGTGAAGGAGGATTTCGCCCGTTTAAATAGGTGCTGAGCTCCGCGTCAACAGCCATGGCGGATGCAACCATAGCAGAGATCCATGTGCGGTATCCCATAGCGATTAAGATTGTTTTTAGAGTGGTTGGGTAATTTTAATTGAACGTGAATGTTTGAAGAATCTTATTCATAAACAAATAATACATTTATGGAGCAAAATTTGTAAAATAATCTTTAATAATTTTTCTAAACCTATAAATATATTTTGTTATAAGATTGACTTTCTTTTTCAGCACTATTTAGATGTCTATAACATAGACTTTGTCATGCCCTTTGACATTAGCAAGATTTCTTTTAGATTTATTGTATATTTTTTGATTGAATATGATTTAAATATGATCTTATGAATAAGAAAATCTAAAATATTTTAGTCTTAATATTTCTTGTATGTATGGGTAGTACTAAAAAAAAATAATTTGACTTCATACAATAGTAGCACATAGATCAGAACAAACAAGACCTCGTACCCAATAGATTTGAATGCAGCCTCCATGTCCGGTGCGAATAGTTTCTAACATATAAGTACTTTCAATGCCAAAATGTTATTTCTTACACTAAAATTTTCATATGTATAAGCTTTTCATCTTGAACCAATGTTAACCTTTGAGAACTCCAAATATAAATAGTAGTTTGATTGCCTTATGTACACACTCCCATTAAAGAAGCATTTTCCCTCCAAGGTGTCTTTTACTTTCTAATTAGCAAATATAAGAGATTTTGGTGGTATACTCAACAATTAACAATGCCAAACACTTGGACTATGTTCAAATAATTATCATAACATTTCTTGGTCACCATTAATATTCTTCAGGAAGAAAATCAACACCTCACAATGTCTAATACAACAAGAAATGACTATCCATCCTTTAGGTTGCACCATAACATCAATGGGTGGATGCTATGTAATGAAGTTTTCACTTCTCATTGATGAAGATCATTTACAACCTATTCAATGTACCATAGCCTTAAATGAATTTAACAACAATCCTCATCGATGAGAAGTCAAAATTTCAGTTATCTAACATCCAAACATTGATGTCATGATGCACTTGATGACTGGATAGTTGTTTCCCAATAGATTTCAATGTCATCGAACACTTTGCCCACTTCTCATAACACAAACTCTAGAAACCAAATTCATCAAAGGGAATCTCTTATTTTTCAATTTTCAATCCCTTCAAATAATTTGTCTTAATTGTCTTCCATTTCTTCAAAGCTATTGATTATTACATATTTTCACATTGATTTATATAAAACTTTTTTTCAAAAGACATAATCTAAACCATCAAATGTGAAATCAATTCATGATTGATTAAGAAATTTAAACTATTATTATAAAGATCAAACTAATAAAATAAAGTTTAAGTAGTGCATTGCATAAGTGAGATGCATCCTTCATACATAACACTAATAATCAATGACGGCAAAAAAAAACCTTGAATCACTAAATCTAACCAGTACCATTGTCAAGTCTATCTTAGACCTATACTTCATGAAAATAATCTACATGGATAGACATAGCTCAAGAATTTCATTTAGACATCAAACCACAAACCAGTGAAAGGCAAGGAATCATCATACTTAATTTCTAGAAGTGGATTTTGATCCAATAATGCTTCTACAAAATCAAATAATACATTTCTATTGGTTTTGTTCACAATTTAGCATCAACAATCAAAATAATAATATAGTATTTTTTTTCTATTCTACAAATATTATCTTTATCATGTAAGGATGTACAACATAGACAATTTTTGAAACTGATTTTTAAAATATACCTCTTCTAGAATAGGGTGTTGTATAAGAAAGCTATAGATGACACATTTTTTCATTGCATTGATCATAAATAGAGAGAAGGTTTTTCAAGAATTACACAAGCTTGTGGAGACATTACCTATATGAAATTTTAGAGCTAAGTAGGATCAACCTTATTTTTAAAATATATGAAGGAATGGGTGATGAAGTGTTTGTCTTGTTGGCAGTTCGTTGATCATTTAAAATTGGCAATGATCGGTGCAATCTTATTTTTGAAAGATATGAAGGAATGGATGATGAAGCATTTGTCTTGTTGGTAATTTATTGATCATTTATAATTGGCAATGATATTCAATGCATCATTTCAACTTGTGAAGTATTGATTTTATCAATAATGTCAATCCACATTAAAAAAATGAGTGCATTCATGTTCTCATAACAATCGTTATTGGCCTCCTCTAGCCTTATGGATCCTACTCGACTTCTTGTTGCTGGTGCGTCCTCCTCTAGCCATGTGGACCCTTCTTTGCCTATCACTCCTATTCTTCTCCAACCTTTGGTAGATGACATACAACCTTGTCAACACTCTACCCCTTGTGTTGACATTCTTACAAAAAGGATTTCCCCACTTCATCCCCCTTTTGGAAGGGATCCCAACGATAGTATTTCCAAGATTGTTGTTCATTGGGGTAGCAATTATTGTTCTTCCTCGTATTGTCATTCTCTTCCCCACATTGTGGTTTAATTTTCTACATACTCTTGATGTTGGTTACTAATTGTTAGATACGAGTGTGTTATAAATGGTCCTGACCTTTATTTTCTTTGGCATGTTCTTGACCTATATAATAGATAATATGTAATATATATAATAATAATATATATTATGTAGTACATATTATAATTTCTATTAAATATATTATATATTATGATATATATATATATATATATATATATATATATATATATATATATATATATATATATATATATATATATATATATATATATATATATATATATATATATATATATATATTACATATTACATATTATATATATGTATATAATTTATCTTTGTAAGGGATATCACCCTTTTTTTGTTGTTGATTATATAATAAATAATTTCCATTGAGAATGTATTGATGTTTTCTCTTGTAATGAAGCCCTCAACATCTACTACCATCTTCTGCAATGCTAATTTGAAAGCATTTTCTTCAACATCACCTCTTAGGCCTAATGGGTCTTTCAATCATGGGTCTAGTACTGCTATGTTGGGTGCTAAAAATCTTTTAGATATCATCAATTATTGCGCTATATTCATTCTAGGTTCCTTTGTTACACCTTTTGTGTGGGTGGTTATAGGGTTTTTAAAGGTGTGCATGTCTCGGGACTTAGCATTGATGCTACTTTTGACCAGTATAGGGGATTTTTATGAGGAATTTCTTGTTGGTTTTTTTGCTTCTACACCTATTCTCATTGGCTACTCTTATAGGATACTTGTTCCTAGGTCTACTAATGTCGTGAATGTTGGTGTCCCTCCCCCAAAACCTCTTTTTGATACTGATGTGTGAAAATTTTCTATGTTGCTAGATTTACTATTGCTCTATCTCCCAAGGGAAAATCTTAGCCTCTTGCTTGCGCCAAGACCTCCCATATTGTAGATTGTGTCCATGATGTGGTGGATAATGTGCACTTCTACCAACTTTTTAGCTTGGTGTGTAGATTTATTGGTCTCTAGCCTTATCTACCAGATCTTCATTAATAGGTTTCAAATTCATGGAGATCCTTATTTTTTTATAACATTGAGTTTTTCCCTTGTTTTAAGGGTTTTTTATTGATTCTTTTGTTTCTTCTTATGATTTGGTTTTGAGAAAGTTGTGGAACTGGGGGGTTCAATCTCTCTCAGTCAAACCCTAGACAACCTCCTTCAACCTCTTACCAAACCACTCAGAGTGTGTTTAGTGTGGGTTCATTTTTTTTTATTAAATATAAGGAGATCAAAAAGAGTACAGAAACAATATCAACAGGAGTCCATCAGGGAGGAAGCACCTCCGACAGTCGCCAAAAAGGAAAAAGAACAAGTATACAACTTAATACATATACAAAGTATATACGAGAACCAACTAGTGCAAAATATCACTAAAGATATCAACCCAGGTAGTCCAGCCTTGGGGGCCTTCCATCCAGACAATATTCTTGTGCGCTTGAACCTGAGCAAGAAGGGAGAGCTCTTCCAATCTGGGATTCACAGTTTTCCTAATTTCTTCCTTGAGCTTGTCACAAGCCTCATCAAATGCGTGAAGATCATCCAGCGTTCTCCGCCAAAGATACCCATTCTTCAGCTCAAAGTAGTAAAAGGACGCATGACCAGTCTTGAGAAATCTTTTTAGCTTTTTCTTTTCAATCATCATGGTGACCTGGACATTAATGGGATAGATAACACCAAACATGCCCCAGATCTCCTTAGCAAATAAACAATCGAATAGAATATGTCTCCCAGTTTCAGGGGAGTCTACAAATACTACAAAGATCAGAATCAGAATTGAAAGTTTTGACAAGAAGCTTATCAAGTAAAACAAGCCATTTAAAACAGTTAACTTTTGGCTCAATAGGACTTCTCCATAAATACTGAAACAACTTATTCCATATTTTAATATCAAAAGAAGAATACCAAATAGCATTAACATGATCAATAATATCATTGGTTTGATTAATAATAGAATAAATGTTTTTGGCCTTAAGACTAGCCTTAACAACTCCCCCCGGCCACTTGCATTTAAGATATCTGAGAGAATCAACATGGCACAATGAGGGGAGATTTTTGGAAGCTTGAAGAATCATATTATAAGTTTTCTTCTGTGATTCAGGAATGTCATATTTAGTCTTAATGGTATCCCAAGAGGGGAGGCAATCGGATTCAAAAAGATCCACAAATTGATTAATCCCTTTCTTAGCCCAGGACCTGGCAGAGCATCCTTGGGATAAGGCAAGAGGCTTCCCACTAATAGCCAAATTCCACCAAATGGATCTTTCTTCGTGAAGCAGATTATTGGAGTAACAGTCCTTGTTGGAGATATGTTCCCTGATCTGTTCCCAGGCCTTCCATATTGACTTGAAAACCACAGAACCTTGAACAGAGACAGGGAAGTTACCTAAAAGAAGATCACAGAAGGGGAGGTTTTTCCAAGACTTAGCTTTCTTGGGGAAACCTCTCTCAATGTTATGCCTGACAAGGACTTTCCAAGGGCTGTTACCCTCCAAGGAATGAAAGATCCATTTGGCGGAAAGGGCAATACCCTGCATTTTCAGGTCTTTTAGCCCCAGCCCACCAAGGACCTTATCAGCATGGCACCAGGCCCACTTAACAGTGTGATGTTTCTTGTTCCCTTTGCCATTAGACCAGAGAAAGGATCTGATGGCACTTTGAATTTCTTGGATTTGATAATTACTAAACAACCAAGCTGACGAATAATAAATACTGTAAGAAGACAAAATTTTCTGGCAAACCTATATTCTGCCAGCCAAGGATAGAGTTCTGTTGTGCCATTTGTTAAGTTTACTAAGAATCTTCTCTTTAATCCATAGCCACATATTTTTGAGAGTAGGCTCCACAGAAAAAGGGATACCAAGATATTTAACAATTTTATTAGGGCCTCCCCATTGAAACCCCGAATTAGAAAACCACTGCGGGGGGTGTTCATCCCACTGTGGGTTCATTTTCCTGATATTCCCCTTCATTTTTAGGAGAATTCTTGTTTTGAGGGTAGTAGCAACTCTTATAGGCCACTTCTTAAAGGTGGATGATACCAATTCCTCCATGTGTCTCTATGTTGGCATAACTAATGTAGAGATAAGTTGAGAATGTTATGGTATGTATTTGATGCAGATCTCATGATAGGTTGATCAATTATATGATGTTGTCATTGATGTCAACTTAGTGTTTTGTTGGTTGATAGTGGGATTGTTATGCTAATGTATGTTCAAGAGGCTGGATCTAGAGTTGTGGTAGGAGTTGGAGTGTGCGGTCGTAATGGAGCTCTTAGTGATGTCTCTAGATGCTATATCTATGACCACACATGTTTATCATATTTATGATGTGAATTTTGGTCGATTAAAGGTTGATAGGTCAATAGGAAGAATATGATGAATCCAATGAGGAATGATTTGATGATTGTGTCAAATAGGTTTATACTCAAGTGTTGCGATTCAAGATATGTTATCTTGACTATGTTATGAGGTTGTTCTTGTTACTGCATCATGACTGGTGAGTGGAAGAAAAAATTTCAATGGACAGAAGATCACTCGGTGAAAAGGAAAAGAAGTTATTAGAATAATCGGCCATATCCTTAACCGATGATGTTGCATTATGTTGTGATAAGTGGTTATATGTTTCAGGGATTGTAGTGACATGGAAGATGGACATGGAATGATGAGTTGGTATTTTCATGATCATGATGATTGAATCTCTTGGAGTTGTGCAATAACATTGGAGAATGTGATGTGGTTTGACTTTTATTTGTGAAATCGATTGTACGATGGATCTGGAGGCCGACATGAACTTGAAATTATAATTGATAATTGGTAAAACATTTTAGGGTTCAAAGATTGAGTAGGAATAAATTGTAATGATGAAAATCAAATGTAATTATGTCTTGGCTGACATAGCTAGTGAAAATGTATTTATATCTTTTTTATGTATTATGAGAAAGTGTGGGAGAGAAAGATTGCGAATGCAGATTTTTGATTGTAGGGTTGGGATGTTTTGCATGTGAAGTAGAGATTGAGCTTGAACTGGATATGTACTAGCAGAGGAGGAGTGCTATTTTCTCAAATTATTGTACTTGTTGATTCCTAATAGTTTCTACAATAAAATCCCTTAACTGAGTAGACTCTAACAAGTCTGATTTGTAAATCATCTAGCCAGGTGACTCTTTAACTAGGTTTTTACATCCCTTAACAGGGTTACTCCTAACAAGGTAAATCTCCTAATAGGAATAGAGGTAAATCCCTTAACTAGCTGGCTCCTAACAGGGTCTTGCTCTTAACCAGGCATTTCCAAGATTTTAACAGGGCTAAGATTTTAACCGAGCATACTTTAGAAGAGTGTAAAATTATTTGTGGGTTCCATCCCCCCACATGGTTTTTCCCAATTGGGTTTCCACAAGAAAAAAATATTGGTTTTATTGTGTTGCATGGTTGTGGATGTTTATCTTTAATGGTTTGTTTATTCGTGCAATGGAAGATAATTGATGTAATTTTTTGAATGGTTTATGAAGAAGTTTAATTGTTAAATTACTGATTCACCCCCCTCTTGAAGTAATCTTGGACCTGGTAATACTAACAATTGGTATCATAGATTTGGTCCTCTTTGTGGTAAGCCTAACAACTTTAGGAAAATATTGCAATGATGAGGAAGGAACCTCCCAAGTTCACTAAAAATAACTACTTGGTATGGAGTGATAGAATGGAGTTATATCTAAAAGGTATGTGATCACAATACTGAATGCATGTCACACATAATTATACCACTCCTATTGGAACTCTCAGTGTTGATCAACTAAAGGAACAAAAAGAGAATACTCAAGCACAAGAAGCTGTCGTAAGTTGCTTACCTGATATTGAATATGTTGATATATGTGGGATTGATAATTCCTATGATGTTTGGGAAAAGTTGAAGCTAATCTAGATGGTAGATATATTCATGTGCAAAAAGCTAAGGAAGACGGTCTCAAAGGTAAGTATGATGCCATGAAGATGGTAAAAGGAGAGAACATTGCACAATATGGTCAAATAATAAAAGAAGTTGTTGGTGCTATCAGAGGTGTTGGTGGAACTATTAAGGAAGATGTTGTGGTAAGTAAAATGTTGATATCTTTATTGCCTATTTATGCCATTAGATTGTCTATTATAAATAAGCTAAGAACTTTTAACAATGTTACTATAGATGGACTGATTGATAAGCTTACTACATTTGAGTTAAATAATTTTTTGATAAAATTATTCCAAAAGTTGAGGTATCTTTCAAGGCATCAGTTTCTAATGTAATGCTTAGGAAAGATAAAGAATAAAGTCATGATTCTGATTGCATGTCAAGTCACACCAATTAACTTGAAGCTATTTTGGATGATGAGAGGAGACAAGGAGATCTTGAAGCACTACTAGCAAAGAGATTTCCTAGAGGGATTGGTAAGTACAAAGGAAAGCTACCAATGAAATATTTTTTATATAATAAGGTTTGACATATTGTAGCTAGATGTCCTAATGGTGAACAAAAGGATAAGTTCATAATTTTTAAAGGAAAAGGGAAGAAACAATGCTAGGTTGGAGTTGATGAAGGACTTATCGATGAAGAATCAAAAGATAATGAGGAAGAGGAGATTTTATTTGTTGCAGTCAAAGAACATCCATCTGAAGGAGAAAATGAACTAGTTTCTCACATAGAATACATGATGAATGGGTTATAGATAGCGGTTTCTCATATCACATTACTGGTTACAAGATTAAGTTCATTAAGTTTGAAGAGTTTGATGGTGGTTTGGTAAGGTTTGGAAATAATACACCTTGTATGGTTAAAGGAAAAGGCACTATTACTTTGAATGGTAAGAGTAATATAGATGTTTTTTATCTTGTGGATGGTCTAACATATAATATGTTGAGTGTGGGTCAGCTAAATGATAATGGTTAAAAATTAGAATTCAAAGGAGGTATGTGTAGAATACTTGGAAGATTGGGTGATGAGATTGCTATTGGAAGGCAAACTAGAGGTAATTTATTCCATCTGAATAATACTGTGAACAATTGTTTGGTTGAAAAGGTTGAAGATAATTGGATATGGCATGGAATTTATTGTCATGTAAATTTTGATAGTTTGATCAAAGTGAGTAAGACAAATGTAGTTATGGGATTACCACAATTAGTCAAGCCCAACAACATGATGTGTAAGGAATGTCAGTTAGGAAAGTTAACTAGTTCTACTTTCCAAAGAAAGTCTTTTTCATCTGAGGGCATACTTGATTTGGTGCATACTAATCTTTGCGGGCCTATGATACATAGAAGTTACCAAGGTGAGAGATTAGGAAATGGTTGAGAAGGAATTAGGTAAGAATTTGAAGTGTTTAAGGTCCGATAGAGGACGTGAGTTTACTTCTGGAGAATTTGTTAAGTATTGTGAAGATAATGGAATCAAGAGATAGATGTCTACCCCAAGGACTCCACAAAAAAATACTGTTGATGAGAGAAAGAATAGAACTATATATTAGATGCTACAAGGACAATTTTGATTCAAGGTGATGTATTGAAACTATACTAGAAAGAAGAAATTAGTATTTTTGTTTACACATTGAACTGGGTGCAAGTAAAGAAGGAACCAATAAGACACCTTATCAACTATGATATGGTCACTCACCTAGTGCTAAACATTTCAAAGTCTTTGGTAGTGTATGCACCCTAAAATGGTCACCTAGACTTTGGGCCCCCATTTAGCAATTTATCAAATCCCTGAATCAATATTTTCAAAAATCAACATTTTTCAAATTATATCAATTTCCTTGATCAAATCCTAATTCTATCATTTATTCTATGGGCTAATCATTTTATCCTAAGTCTTTATTTATTTAAAAGTAAATTCCTCCCCTTTTATTAAATAAAAAGCCCCCACTTTTCCTCTTATCCTAAGTTGCACAAATAAAGCATTATTCCTATTTTATAAAATGAAGAAAAGGCTTTTTTATCTCATATGGACACAAAAGTCAACTCTTATTTTCTCATTGGAGGAGATTTGTGCACATATATTTCTCCTCTTTCAAGCTCCACCCTTGATTAAATCTTTTGTCTCTTAATCTCCATGGTCCATTCCTTTTCAATTCCTTTAAAAGGAGAGCTCTTTTCTCATTCTTAGATCCCAATTTTTGAATACTAATCTTATGCTGCAGGATTTCTTGGAAACTTTTGGAGCTTTGGAGATCATTCTTGCATTCTAGTTTCATTCTTGCATTCTTAGATTAGCTTTCATGGCATCTAGCTTAGTTTCCTTTATGCTCTAGATTAGCTCACATAGCTTAATTAGCAAGGATTTGTAATACTTTTTATTTCCATAGTTTAGCTTGCATCTTCATTCTTAGCATAGTTGCATTGCATTTCCATTCTTGATTCTTGAGGATATTGGCATTCTTGCCCTTGTCTCTTTGAATCTCCCATTGTGTGGTTTACTAGCAAGGTTGCATGCTTCATAGCTCTAGTTGAGAGCACCATCAACATCCTTTTGACTCCATACCTAGGGATCTCTAGGTCGCTTTCTCAAGGTTTCTCATTCATGGATTCCCTTGGAAGTAATGACTTAGAGAAGTGCACTATTTAGTGTGTACATTTTTGGTGCCCACCGTGGGGCGAAACACTCTTGTTTTGTCCTTCTTTTCATGCATTTTCATCATTTTTTCATCAATATTTGCTTGTTGTTTCAGCTATTTTTTTGTACTTTCAGACAGATTATCATACGACAATCTTCCAGCATCGTGTGATATTTTATTACATACTTGTGTGATACTTTGCTAGTAAAAGTATCGTTCGGCCATAAAGGTTTCTATTGCACTGTCCTATTATTTTTTGTCGCCTGTAGGTAGCACGAACTGTCACATAGAGAAGAAATATTGCACCAGTATACTGTGAAGTATCGTACGATTCTTCTACTAAAAGAACTGTCACCTAGGCCTGGCAGTGACTTATTTTGGTGCTTTCTTTGCAAGATTTGGATTTGTTTGCTTGCTAGTTTTGACTTGTTGTGTTAGGACAGAGATTCATTGATCAGGATTAAATTGGGAAAATACCGAAATCTAATTTTTCCAAAATTTCATATGTTTTAGTAAATTGCAATTTTGAGGGTCTTCGGTGCATTTCTGGGCAAAAATGGTGCGCCAAAATTTCTTTTTCCCTAATTTGGTTGAAGATTATTTGAATACCTTTCTAACGCATCAAACGGTTCGTAATTCGGAGCTAGGATGAGAAATTTATGCCTTCTCCAAGTGGACCTAAATTTTATATATAGTTTTTTTGATAAATTTTTAGATTGTACTTGGTTTTTGATGCACTAATATTTGTGGGGCTAACAAGTTGTGCTTGTAAGTGCTCTCATTTCTTGAAATATTCGCTTAAAAGAACGCATGTCAAAGCTCCAAATGCATAAGGGCTACTAATCCTTTCTTGTAGGGCTGCCCAAAGCATAAAAACCAATCAAGTGCTTGTTTAATTTCTTTCATTTTAAGTGTGGCATATACTAGTTACTTCTTTTCATAGGCACTTACTATCTTGTTGTAGGAATCTTTTGGTGGTAAGAGAGTATGCTCTTCACCCTTGTGGTGAAACAGAAATCTTGACCCATCTTTGGATTTTGAAAGCAAGAGGGTAATTGAACCTTTTCTTGGTGTGTTTGGGAGAAATTTTTGAGCTAGGAGAGTATTCTCTTCACCCTTGAGGTGAAACATAAATCTTGAAACTCAAAGGTTGATCCACTCTTTGTTTAGTTTTAGAATCTTTTAGCGGGCCTGCTCTTGAGCAATCAAGAGGAACAACCCAAGCGGAGACAAGATTTTTGCCAGCTATTCCAACCCACTATAAACTCAAGGCTATCAAGGACACAAAACCTTGGTAGACATAGTACTTGTCTTCGCTTGATATGAGTACTTGTGGGATTGTGACCATGAGGAAAATGTTGAGCAAGAATTCTTAAGGTGCTCTTGTGGCCGTGAGGTCTATTACTTGCTGCAAGGTAAGGAGTCCCTTTGGGGAGCAAGAGCGGTATTACAAATGGAAGCCTTTACTAAGAACCATAGATAGAAGCCACCCTATTTTTCCGCTTAGCTTCTTGGTGCAAGGATTGATCCTAGTGGACTAACCCAGATCACCCCAAGATTACTCACCATCTGTGTTCCTTTGGTTGTGTCATTGGCACTTCTACGAAAAAGCCAACATCTATTGTGGGCAACCACTTTGTGTGAGGCAATGGGACATCAAGTGTGGGCCAGGTTGTTAAGTATTGAGCCTTTGTCCTTCTAGGCTAGTAAGTGTTTGAAGTGTTCTCACTATGATCTACCCATGCAAACATTCTCACACATCAAACATCACGGTAGCATTCATAGGATTTTATTGCTTTGATATCATAATTGCTTGTCTTGCCAAGGTTTCTTTTGCCCTTGCCCAAGTGTTTTATGACATGTTTGATCACCTACTATTTGTAAACTTGTCTATTTCTTGATATTACTGTGCTTGAAACCAAGAAATTGTACTTGCAACTTACAACATTGACCAAATTGCTTTCAAAATTGAGTTTTTCACTTTCCTTGGTCAAGAGTTGTACGGTACTGAAACATCATCGCACACCCTCCTGAGAATTGTCATGTGATACATTATTCCTGATTCTTTATCACATGCATACTATTAACTTTGTCGCATTACCAACCTGGATTCCATTGTACTGCCTTATGTGAAATATCATCTTGCCAAATTGTATCATCCTGTTGTTCTGAGAACTATCACACAGAGTTAATTTGCTACCTCATAGTTGTCTACAATTTGAAGCTGATTTGTGTCCTATTTCCAGTCTCCCTTGGTCAGTCTAGGTCAGATCTTAGGTGCTATGACATGTTGCTCAACATTCAAATGAACTTAAATGGTATCAAGTTGCACAAAATGACTCTTGGTCTTCTTTCTTCCACATCTCCCTCTTCTTCCTAAACTCTTCACGTCTTCTTGATTCTTTTCCTCTTATTATCTAGTCTACCTTCTTCTATTCATCTCTTCTATCTCTTCCATGCTTTATTTCTCCTCTTCCAGAACCATGAATTTCAACTATCTTGCTATGGAACCTCTCTTGAAAATAGATGATCTCGAACTCATTTCTCAATTCAAAGAGTATTATTCCTCCAAAAATCTCATGGGTGATGAACTTAAGACAAAAATAAAATAAAAGATGAATAAATCAGATGCCTTTGCTAGGATCATAGACATGATTCTGTCACGACCTCCTTCTTCCAAACATTTTTCATCTTCTAATTCTTCTCATTCATCCTCATCTTCCAAGTCTTACCATGACTCTTCTAAACATTATTCGCATTCCCCATTATCCAAATCTTCTTCCTACACTAGGTCTTCACTTTCCTCTTCTTCACAATCTCATTCCTCTTCTACTTCTCCCAAGAGTCTTATTCCTCATCTCAAGACATACCATGATGAGCAATATAATAGCCCTTGTGATACCTCTTCCATGAAGAGTGACACACCCATCTTTGATGACTATGATGACTATGATGATGGACAATGTAGTGATACCTATGACACCTCTATTCCTAAGAGTCCTCCTAGTCATGTGCTCGTGCTTACTGGAAATGGGTCGTCACATTGGATAGATCGTGATGGTGATCCATATGATTCTGATTTTGAAAGAGATTTTGATGATTTCTATGAACAATACCTAGATGATACATCTACTTCTATTGAGGAATATAAAATGTACCACACTGATTTGAAACATAAATATTATAAGAATTCTTCCTCTAGGAACTCTCATGCTGAAAATAAAGATTACACTCTCAAGCAAGATTATGTTAATGTTGAACCTTTGTCTTGTGATGGTTCCCTTCCATCCCCTACTTCCTCCAATGCCCATACATTTCCTAAAGCTTTTGAGTCTTCCAAATCTTTCATATATCCTTCATCCAACAAAAGTCCTAATACTTTTCATGCGGTTCCCTATACTTATCCTCAAGGGCTACCTCTTAAAAAAACTCAAGCTAACCTTCACTTGGCTGCAAATACTTTCAATAATGCTAAACCTAAAGAGCCTAAGCCTTTATATGCTATAATGCCTACTTTAACTAGTCCTTCACAATCTCTTCCAAAGTCTTCCATACAATTCCAACATGCTTCCTTGTCCTTAGAAGTGGCTCCATGTCAAGAGGACTCTAAAAATAAAGAAAATAACATAAAAAAAGATCAAGATCAAGAACCCTCCATGTCATCCAATTATTTTCATGATGTCTCTTATCCAGTCATGGTCCTTTTGATCCTCTACACCCTTCCTCATTCATTCCACCATGTCTTAAGTCTTTCCCTAAGCAAGATCAAGATACTACTTACACCATTGAGCTTATTAACAATCAAAATAACCTTACTACACTTGCGCTTTCCAAAGATGATACTTCCATTAAGGTTATTAAAAATGGTGTTTTTACTTCCAATGTTAAGCCTATTGAAAATAAAGAGAAAAACTATATGCTTATGCTATCCAAAGCTCCTTGTCAAGATCAAAGTCTTCCATCTTCTTGTTCTACCACTCCATGTTCGCTTCCACTTTCTACTCTTCCTAAGTCTTTGCAAGCTCCGAACAATCCTATCAAAGAAGTTGCTCCTACTCAAGATGTTCATGATCCTATTGAAAATCCTAATGCTCACTCTAAAGATGCTGATGTCCTTGGTTGTCATATAGATGTTGATATTGATTATCCTTTCGTATCTTCCACATCCATCCTTGGACCTCCTCCACCAATACTAAGGGCTTCATGTCTTCCTTCCATCTTAGGCCCTTATGTACCTTCACTTTCAACTCTTAACTCTCCTAATTTGTCATCCATCTTGGGTCCTTACATCCCTCCATCTCCTATCTTTCCTCAAGATCAACATAGATGCATACCCTTGAATCCTTTTCATCCATCCACCCATCTAAACCATTCATATCCTCCTTCTTCCACAAGTCCCAAGTTTTTTGGAAGTAACTTGAATGTTCAATACAAGAAAAAGAAGCAATACAAGAATCGATCTAAAAAAGAAGATCACCATGTCTCCTCTAATCGACATGGAGGCATAAAGTCAAAAGAGATATCTAAGAAGAAAACTACAAGACAAGTATGGGTTCCAAAATCCATCATTGAAGATATTCTCTCTAAATCATCAAAAAGAAATGAAAAGCCTACAGCTATATGGATTCCAAAGTCTCTCTTGAAAGAGTTTGATGTTGAGAAAAAAGTGAAGTTGACATTCAAGCTTCCAAAGGCTTCCACTTCATCTTCTTCCAAAAAAAAATTTCCATTCCACGCACCTGAACCACAACCTTTGCTATCCATTCACCATATTCCTTCACATATTCCTTCATTCAGGTTTCCTCCATCCTCTCGCCACCCTTCAAGGTGTGTTTTGATGTTGATCTTACCTTCTTTTTCATCTACCCTTTCACAATCCTTCCATTCATTATCCTTCTACCTTCTAGCATTTTTCCTCATTTGCCTATTCCTCCTATCTTCCAACCTCGCTTTACATAAAACCTTATCCTCCATTTTTCTCTTGCAACTTCCTTTCCCTCTCAGCATCTTTGAGCATATCATTTTGAATCTATGGCATATCCTGGTTTATCCTTTCAAGGAGCATTATCTAAAAAGCTTTCCTTCTTCCAAAAAATAAAATAAAAATTCAAAAAATAGAAAAATTCAAAAAGAAAATGAAAAAAATTGAAAATGTGCCTTGGTGGAAACCTAGACAGGCACCTTGGTAGCAAAAGTAAAGAGAAATAAATTTGTCCTATGGTGAAAACCACTCCCTTGTGGCACCTTGGATAAGTATCATGATGAAAACTTGGCAATCAGGCATCATGCGTAGTTCTTCTACATATTTCATCCATTCCATCGTATCTCTTTGATCTTGACAATGTTGACCTATACACAAACATTTGGCTATCTTATGAGCTATCTTATGATGATCTTGCTTTCATTCCATTCATGTTTAACCTTCCTATTTATTTTTCCTCCATTCATTCTAACCTTTTGCTATCATTTTCCCCTTTGGTCTTGATCTAATAAAAAAGATTAAAACACGATGTTATGAAGCCTCTTGACATGTCTACTCCTTTGGACTGCATCATTTCCTTCTTTTTCATTATGCTTTTGTGACTTATCCTATGCTGGCCTCTCGTTGCTTGTCCAAATGTGATTTACATAACAATTTTTCCCCAACTTGGGTACTCTTGAGGAGTTTTTCTTTGAGGATTTCTTCCCTTCATTCTCTTGTCTTCCATCTCCTCCACTAGCTTGCTAATCCCTCTTGTCCACCACCTTGATAGACATTGGGACTACATGATGTGATCTTGCTTGGGAGGTTGATGCTCATTCTGTCCAGGGGCATCCTTTGTACATACTTATTGATCCTGAAAAAATTCCAAAAAAATCATATATGATGATGAAAAATTTCCAAAAAGCATATAAAGTCATGAAAAAATACAAAAAAATAAAAAAATGCAAACAATTAAAAAAAAAGAAAAAGTGCCTTGGTGAAAAATTTGAAACAAGCGCTACTTGAGGCCTTTGCACCCTTGTTTCTTAGCATGCATCCTCAACACTTAGCCTTCTCCATCTTGCCTTGTCCTTGTTGCCTTGGTTTGGAATTGGCCTTTGTCTTTGTCTAGGGGACATAACTGTGTTAGCTTTGGTCTCTAGGATGCGTCGGTCTTTAGGACATCTTGCAAATGGTGTTTTTTAACACCACCCCAACTGTGTTTTTCAACACTACCCTAGCATCAAGTGTTTCTCGACACTTATCAGATATCCTACCCATAGTCTACCATGATATGATATTTTCCACTAGCAGATGTGATACTCCAAGTTTGATTCTATGACCTACACACACACACTTAAACACTCGAATCATTGAGACTTGTTTGACTTTATTTCTTTGTGTGCTGTCTATGATGATTTCTTTGATGAGTGTTCTCTCCCGAATAGTTTTCAATGATGCCAAGCTAGAAGACTGGGGGCATGAGGATATGTTTTATTTCTTTTTCTACTTGTGGGTATATTTTGTTGGTCCTAACTGTCATTAGCATTTATGCTTGTTCCACTTGACATTAGGGTCTACAAGGTATTATCCTTGACTATTTTCGCAAGTGCATACTTATAGCCATCTTGACCTTTCTTGTGTCTCGATGCAAGTATAATCTTTCCATATTAAACTTAAGAAATCTCACTGCACTAGCCATCTTGACTTATATGTCTTTGGTGCCTAGGTGGGATTCCCACATATCTATCTGATATAGATCATATTCAGATTCACATAGTCATACTAGTGTGTATTGTATGATCTTGTGACGCTACCAATAACACTCGATGATAAATATTAGAGTCTCAAAGCTTTGTGACCTTGCAAGTAAACCACTTTTCATAGTAGCCTACATTTTTAGGTTCATGTTAGTTTAGTTTTGCATCTTGCATATGGAGAGAGCTCTCCTTCATCTTTCATGGACTTGTCAGTCAACTGCACTCACCTTTCCTTTTCTTGATCATGTCTTTCACTCATTGTCTTTCACATCACATCCTTTTCCTATCATCACAAGGGGTTAATCCTATCATCATATCTATATCCTAAAGAGATCATTTTCAGAAACATGATTCTATATCATAAACATGAGAACTAAACATACATCTATGAGAGATATTTTACATGAGCATATATAATATACATTTTGAGCAATATCACAAGACAATATAAAACTAAAACATCCATCACAAGTGGGATGCATACACAAGATATATCAAACATCCAGTAAATCTCATATATATAAATGTCATGATACAAATACAATGTGGGATCTAAAATCTGGATAATGTCCTAGGATATGTCTCTATACATCTACCACCTAGACCTAAGTCTGACTCACCCCATCACATGGTGGTGGTGGGGGTGGTTCCGCTACTCTTTCAGGTACCATGTCAGATCTCCTAGCCCTCTCAGAGTAGAGTGGCACTCTCTGTCCCTCAGGTACAACCTATATGTAGAGACCATGATAGTAAGTAGCTCATGCTATCTCCCTTTGAATCTCTACTACGTCTGCCTGAGCTGCCCTCTCCTGTCGATCTATCTCAGCTCATAGATCAATCAACTACTGATCTCTCATAGCTATAGTAATCTACAGCTGCTGCATCTCAGTCTCCAAAACCTAGATCCTCACCCTGAGATTCTCTCCTCTTCCCCCTGCAGGATGATCCTACCTAGCATCCACCCTATGGTGCCGACTGTGCATCAGGTATAGCAAACTGTGGGAATGGAAACCTCCACCACTCTGCCCTATAGGCTGCATTTTCACCTACATCTACCATGTTTGGGAGATAGTCCCATGGCTCCCTATGTATACCTGCGGTGTCCTATACTACCTACCGGTAGTCCAGCATCGGTAGCCATCCCTGTCCCTCCTCATCCCTAACCCGAGCATAGGTAGTGGTCTCTGTGGGCACCCTCTGTTATTGCCCAAATTGTCTCCAAACCTGAGTGATCATGAAGTGCTCTACTATCTTAGAGTGTCGACCTACTAGTGGTCGACTGCATAACATGTATCCCAGCTCCTACTCCTGATCACTCCACTGCTCACAGGCCCTGTATGGTCTCCACTGAAATGATGTGAGCTTGTCCAGTAGCCTCCGGTAATATGTCACATCTTCGCTATGTGGCTGTGAAAGGAATCATGTGTACCTATACATATAGGGGTGTCTCTGCTCCCTCAGTTGCACATGTGGGTGCACAATGATGATGTGCTCCCACGCCCATACCTATGCTAAGATCACACCGCACACCCATGTCCTGCTCTCCCTATAGACAATCTCATGGAGCTCATGGTACATGTCAGCTAGGATGGCTAGGCCCCATGCCATCCATCATGGGTGTGCTATCAGATCTGCAACCAACCTGCCCCAGCCCAATGGGAACCCTCTCTGGCTCCTATCGGTAATTAGTGCCTGTGCTACTATAGAGCACACTATACATAGAATTGAGAAATCCTTGCTGAACTCCTCCATCAACTAATCCCAACTGAGGTGTCTATCAATGAAAGTGACATCCTGGAACATATCCTGCATGACATGTCATCCCTTAGTTTGATCTTGATCATAGTATACCTATGCCAACAAACAATCGTGCCAGTTTCTATCATATGGAAACTTTACATCTATGAACATCTATAAACATGATTATACTCACTAGATCTTCGTGGCTAGGTACTTGAAGGATCTGATAGACATCCTCCAAGGTAATCATGGCCTCTCCGGTCGGCAAGTGAAAGGTGCTATGCTCACTATGCCACCTCTCAACCAATGCTATCAATACCCCATGAACTGCCTAAATATGGGGCATCTACAGCAAGTACCTAAAACCCATATCCCCCAAGTTTGCTCATCTCGGATCATCAAGATCTTGGACACACCATAGCCCAGTCACTCTCAGTGCTCTAATGAGGAGCGCTGGAAAGTTCTCCTGCAATCCATAAACCCAAACAAGATGTCAGAACATATCATGATGGATGTATAAAATTAGTACAAAACATCTTAAATGCAAACATTGTCTAGACCCATGTCATATTGCTCAAAATTTAAAACATATCATATTTCTTACACTAGTGCGATATTGTTTTTGATGAAGTATCGTGCGATACTTTCTTTAATAGCAGTGCGATAATATTTTTGAGAGTGATAGTTCACATAGGATCGCACAATATTTCATTCGATATCGTGCAATACTGGATTAAACACCTATACGATACTATGTTGACCCATGAACTATCGCACGATAAATATTATCAAAGGGTTGTGATACTTAATAACTATCGTATGAAATTTTGTACAAGTCAAATTTGAAATATTCTAAAATAAGTAAAAACATGTTTAAATGACATAAATATTCTCATAAATGACTTAAAGGGCAAGTTTTTCTAAAAATTTACTGGGGCACCATACTGAGGAGGCTGGTTGTGCAACCAAGCGTGCTCGAATCGATGCATGTGTACCAGAATTGCTGCTTGCTGGGCCATTTTCTTTCTCTGAGCTCTAAAAGTTCTCAAATCCCAATAAGACAAATGATTTGAAAATGACCTTTTTACCCCCTTTTATAGCATTTTGACTTTTTGACCAATTTTCAAAATATCTCAGAATTGCACGAAAATGCACCCCTAGCTAATTTCAACGTCCTAGATCAATTTTTGGGATCAAAATCAAAATCTAAGTTCACCTTGATAGTCAAAATCGCATTTCAAAATTTCACCCTCTTCTACGTAGTTGACTAACCATTTGAGGCCTGATCCTTCGATCTTTGTTGGGGCATCTTCATTTCTTCATCCCTATCTCTTTCAAACTTCTAGTCTTTCATTCATTTTCATTCTCTTCATCTCTTTGAGGTTTGACTTCATCTTTATCATATATCTTTCTCAGTAAAACCTAGTCAAACTGGGGCATATCTTCACTACTTGATGGTTATCCTATCATCTTTCATCTTCGATTATTATTTCTAGTGATTTGATCAAATTTATCAATTTTTTGTTCTGCTCTACCTGATTTTGATTTCAACTTCAATCCTTGATTCAGCTTATCAATTGAACCTTGCTTGAGATTCTTATCTCTTATTTGAGACTTGAAAATTTCCTATTTATAGTTGTGTTGGTCTTGTCTTTTAGGTTATCTTTGTCAGCTTATGCTTATCTTTGTCTTGATGTGTTCCCATCCGTCGAACACACATCTGGGTTGTTTTGTGATCCCAAATTGATCTCACATTTCAATTCCATTATTTGACCACATGTGATCCCAAATCGATCTCACATTAGTCAAAGAGGGGCAAATGTATGCACCCTAAAATGGTCACCTAGACTTTGGGCCCCCATTTAGCAATTTATCAAATCCCTGAATCAATATTTTCAAAAATCAACATTTTTCAAATTATATCAATTTCCTTGATCAAATCCTAATTCTATCATTTATTTGATTTTATTCTATGGGCTAACCATTTTATCCTAAGTCTTTATTTATTTAAAATGAATTTCCTCCCCTTTTATTAAATAAAAAGCCTCCATTTTTCCTCTTATCCTAAGTTGCACAAATAAAGCATTATTCTTATTTTATAAAAAGAAGAAAAAGATTTTTTTATCTCATATGGACAAAAAAGTCAACTCTTATTTTCTCATTGGAGGAGATTTGTGCAAATGGATTGCTCCTCTTTCAACCTCCACCCTTGATTAAATCTCTTGCCTCTTAATCTCCATGGTCCATTCCTTTTCAATTCCTTTAAAAGGAGAGCTCTTTTCTCATTCTTAGATCCCAATTTTTGAATACTAATCTTATGCTACAAGATTTCTTGGAGACTTTTGGAGCTTTGGAGATCATTCTTGCATTCTAGTTTCATTATTGAATTCTTAGCTTAGCTTTCATGACATCTAGCTTAGTTTCCTTTATGCTCTAGATTAGCTCACATAGCTTAATTAGCAAGGATTTGTAATACTTTTTATTTCCATAGATTAGCTTGCATCGTCATTCTTAGCATAGTTACATTGCATTTCCATTCTTGATTCTTGAGGATATTGGCATTCTTGCCCTTGTCTCTTTGAATCTCCCATTATGTAGTTTACTGGCAAGGTTGCATGCTTCAATAGCTCTAGCTGAGAGCACCATTAACATCCTTGTGACTCCATGCCTAGGGAGCTCTAGGTCACTTTCTCAGGGTTTCCCATTCATGGATTCCCTTGGAAGTAATGACTTAGAGAAGTGCACTATTTAGTGTGTACAGGTAGTAGATATTACATTAAGAGGGATGATTACACATGAAAGTTTTATCCAAAAAGTGATGAAGGTATTTTCTTGGTTTGCTCAATTAAAATTAAAGCATATAAATGTTTCAATAAGAGAGAGCTAACAAAATGATTGAGAGTGAAAATGTAAAGGTGGATGAATACCTAGAGAAATATGATGATTCAAGAAAGCAAGAGACCGAGGATGACTGAGAGATTATATATATTAAATCAAAATTAGATGAGCTAGTAGAACAAAAAAATGTGGAAGCAATGATTCAACTGATAGAAAAATAAGCTCCTAGATATGAACCTATGATACCTAGGTATGTGAAGTTAAATCACTCTATTGCTCAGATTATAGGCGATTAGAATGCAGGTGTTCTAACCATAATAAATCTCAAAGAAAGCACTTGTTTGATTTCCAAGTATAAGCTTAAGATAGTAATGGAAGAAATCAAGGATGAAGATTAGATAAAATATATGGAGGAATAACTTGATCAAATTGAGAAGAATGATACATGGACACTTGTTCCCAAATCCACAGATAAAAATGTGATTGGCACTAAATGAGTTTTTAGGAACAAATTGAATGAAGATGGAGTTGTGGTCAGAAATAAGGAAAGGATTATATGTAAAGGTTATGCACAAGAAGAAGGACTAGACTATGGAGAGAATTTTTCTCCAGTGGAAAGATTAGAAGGTTTAAGAATTCTACTTTCTTATGTTGCTTATAAAAGATTCAATTTTTTTCAAATGGATGTAAAGTTAGCTTTCTTAAATGGAATTCTTGAAGAAGAAGTCTACATAGAACAACCTAGTGGTATTTCATTGACAAAGGATAAGGACATGGTATGAAAGCTACAAAAGGAACTATATGGACTAAAAAAATCACCAAGGGCATGGTATGAAAGGTTACACTCTTATCTTAATCAAATTAATTTTAATAGAACACATGATGATAGTAATGTGTATCTAAAAGTTGAAGGAGATAAGTTTCTGATAGATGAAGTATTTTTTGATGATATAATCTTTGGATGAAATGATGAGATGATTTTGATGTTTGTTAAAGAAATGAAGGACTTTGAAATTCCAATGATTGGGGAGATCAAATTCTTTATTGGATTGTAGGTTTCACAACTAAAGAATTGTATATATGTGTGTGTGTGTGTGTGTGTGTGTGTGTGTGTGTGTGTGTGTGTATATATATATATATATATATATATATATATATATATATATATATATATATATATATATATATATATATATATATATATATATATATATATATATCAGTTAATCTAGATATCTGAAAGAATTACTCAAGACTTTTGGTATGGATGACTCCAAACTAGTTGGAACCCCCATGGTAATAGGATGTAAATTTTCTAAGGATGATGAATCTGATGTAGTGGATGCTACCTTTTAGAGGACTATAATCAATAAGTTGCAGTATGTTATTCATAGTAGACCGAATATTGCTCAAGCAATTGGAATAGTGGAAATATTTCAAGGAAATCCCAAAGAATCTCATATGGTTGTAGTCAAAAGGATATTTAGGTATTTTAAATGGACATTTGACTATGGTTTGTGGTATGCTCATGATGGTGATTTATCTTTGAGTGTGTGTATTGATGCAAATTGGATAGGAAATGTTGATGATAGAAAGAGAACAATTGGTTGTGCATTGTTTCTAGGTAAAAGGCTTGTATCTTGGACAAGAAAGAAGCATTTAAGTGTATCTCTCAATCTACAATAGAAGTAGAGTGTGTAGCAAAGTCTATAAATTGTACAAAAATTGCATGGATGAAGAAGATTTTTGAAGGTATCAATGAAAAGGTGACTAAAATGGTAACTATTTTTTTTGACAATATAAGTGCAATAAATATTTCTAAGAATCCTATAATGCATTCCAAGACTAAGCACATTTCCATTAAGTATCACTTTATGAGAGAGTAATTGCAGGAGAAGGAAGTGGAGTTGGAATATGTACCAAAAAAGGAGTAGATAGCAGATATCTTTAGAAAGCCACCACCTAAGGATACTTTTGAGTACCTTAAAAGTTGGCTAGGGTTGTACCCCTATCTGAGCAAAACTAAGATGATGTTGATGCATCAGTCCAGTAAATTTATTGCCATATCTTTCACTATGGATTGATGTTCAGGGGACTACTCCTTATGGGGAGCAGTAAGAAAGACATAAAGACAATTGAAACAGATGAAGACTTAGGCATGTTGCACATTTTGCATTGTTATCAAAGAGGGAGAGAGTCAGTAAAGAGGGAGAAGGAACAATAATCAAAAAGGGTGAGAAGACCTAGTAAAGGAAACAAGAATTAGTAAGGAGGATAAGAACAAGAACAAAGATCTACAAGTATATATCAACTAAGAGGGAGCATTTTTTTTCTTGGTATTGTTGGTGTTTCTATCAATGCCAAAGGGGGATATTATTGGCATAACTAATGTAGAGATAAGTTTATAATGTTATGGTATGTTTTTTATGTGGATTTGATGATAGGTTGATCAATTATCATGTTTTCATTAATATCAACTTAGTATTTTGTTGGTTGATAGTGAGCCTATAATGCTAATATATGTTCAAGAGGTTGGATTTAGAGTAGTGGTAAGATTTGGAGTGTGTGATCATAATAGAATCCTCAGTGATGTCTCTAGATTTTATATCCATGACCACAAAATTTTAGCATATGCATGATGTGACTTTTGGTCGTTTGAAGGTTGACAGGTAAACAAGAAGAATAGGATGAAGCTAAGGAGGAATGATTTGATGATTATGTAAAATAGGTTTGGACTCAGGGGTTGAAATTCAGGATATGTTATCTTTACTATGTTATGGGGTGTTTTTTGTGACCACATCATGATTGGTGATCAGAAGACAAAGTTTCAATGGATAGAAGATCATTCAGTGAAAAGGAAACAAAGTTCTAAGAACAATCAATCATATCCTTAATCGGTGACATTTCACCATGTTGCGATAAGTGGTTATGTGTTTCACATATCATAGTAATGTGGCAGATGGATGTGGAATGATGAGTTTTCATTTTCATGATCATATTTTGGAGTTGTGCAAGAACATTAGAGAATGTGATGTGGTGGACTTTTCTTTGTCAAGTCAATTGTCTGATGGATTTGGTGGCTGAAATGAACTTAAAATTGTAATTGATAATTGGTCACATATTTTAGGATTCAAAGATTGAGTGGGAATGAATTTAAATGATGAAATTCAAACTTAATTAGGTCTTGGTTGACCTATTTAGTAAAAATTTATTTATAACTTTTTGATGTATTATGAGAAAGTGTGGGAGATAAAGATCATGAATGCAGATGTGTGATTTTCAGATTTGGATGTTCTACATGTGAAGAAAAGATTATGCTTGAACTGGATCTTTACTAGTAGAGGAGTGTTATTTTCTCAGATCATTGTACTTATTGATTCCTAACAGTTTCTACAAGAAAATCCTTTAACTGGGTAGACTCTATCAGGTCTAATTTGTAAATCCTTTAACCAGGTGACTCTTTAACTAGGGTTTGAAATCCCTTAACAGGATTACTCCTAATAGGGTATGACTCCTAACAGGGCTAGAGGTAAATCCATTAACCAGCTAGCTCCTAATAGGGTATTTCTCTTACTCACGCATTTATAATCTTTTAATAGGGCTAAGCTCTTAACCAGGCATACTTCAAAAGAGTGCAAAACTATTTATGGGTGCAATCCCAACACGTGGTTTTTCCCAGTTCGGTTTACACAAGAAAAAAATATTGGTTGTGTTGCATGGTTGTGGATGTTTATCTTTAATGGTTTGTTTATTCATGCAATGGAAAGATAATTGATGCAATTTGTTAAATGGTTTATGAAGAGGTTTAATTTTTAGATTAATGATTCACCCCCCCCTCTTAGTAATCTTGGACCTAATAGTAATAGCACTCTCTATCTTTACATACATTTTGGTTGATATTGGCATCTCCATACCTCATCCTAGGGAGGTGGTTCTCATGGTTTGGGATAGGCCATGGACTAAGTATTTGGATTATGAACATCTCTCCTTTTGATATCTTTGATACTTTTCTACTAGTCACTTGGCCATGGATTTTTCTCTTTCATTACTTAAAGAGGCTACCACTTGGTGGAAGGATTCTAATGGTGACCACGTGTCTATCCTAGCTTCTGATTTCTCCTCTATGACTCCTCAAAAGCTAATGACAACTCCTCCAAGGATGATGCTCCTACTGCTAGTTTGTCCTCCTCTAGCCCTATGGACCCAACTCAACCTCTTATTTTTGGTGAGGCCCCATCTGGTTGTGTGAACCCTTCTGCACCTATTCCTCCTTTTCTTATCTATCCTTTGGTAGATGATGTGTAGCCTTTTCAACACTCTACCCTTTGTGTTACAATCTTACAAATAGGATTTCCCTACTTAGTCCATCTTTGTTAATATTATTTAGAACAACAAAGAGGGGGGTGAATCAGTTGTTCTCAGGTCCAGATGTACCAATTTAACTTTTAAGCACTTCAACAATCTTAGATCTAATCACCAAGACAACATGGTCTCTAAATTATATATACCAAAAACATATAACATGCAGTCCACTATCCAAAAGTAACTAACTTGTAGAATATAGAAACATTCACACAAGTATAACACCAAGATTTATAGTGGAAACCCAACTTGGGAAAAACCACTTTGTAACATGTTACTAATATTTCACTCTTCTGAAGTGAGCTATGTGAGAAGCCAACCTTGTTAAAGGTTTACAAACACACTCCTAGGTGTGACCCTGTTAAAGGATTTAAACACTCTATCAAAAGTGACTTGGTTAACGGATTTAAGTACATTCCATTAGAATGCCACCTTGATTAAAGGATTTAAACCATGATTTTTAGGTCAACCTTGATTAAAAGATTTAGATTGATACAATGGTTAGAAACTAGCAATAGTTTCTGATCTGAAAAACATACAAATCACTTTGCAAATAATAGATCCAATTCATACATATATGTTGATTTATTGATTGAGTTCCATTTCTATCTCCATCTCTGATCTGCTTGAAATTTTCTTCAAGCAATCACAACTCTGATCAACTCCTTCACCTTCAGCCTTTTGCTTAGACTTATCAGTCAATAAAATCAACAACTTCAACATACTCTATAACCTCACACTTAGGTTTCCTATATACCTCTTCAGTTAGGTAGATCCATCTTTTGCCACTTAATCTCCTCTGTAGATCTTAGGTTAGGTTAGATTCATCAAATCCTTCCAACATTTAAGTTCTTCATCCTTCCTTCTAGATACATCTTGAAACTTCTCATTGAATCCATAATAAAACAATTTACCATGCATTAAATTCTCTATACAATCAATTAATAAATTCGACATGATTTACATAACCCAAGAATTCAACTATGTCAGCTGTGAATCTGAATTCTTTCTCCAAATGTAAATTACTAACACTCAGTCAATATTGTGTTCATCTCCTCGGTCATCACTATGTAACTCGATCATCTCTACAAACTATCTTCCTTGGCTAACACTGTCTTTCTCAGTAATTTTCTGTCGCTTGACATAAACTGATGTTGGGTCAACACTAAATTTACTCAGCATATACTGGCGCTCAGTCGACACTAACATCACTCGACTTAAACTAGATTTCTTCACTTTTGCTCGGTTAAGCCTGCATCTTCAGTCTTTCTCCTTACTTAGATAAACAATACATTATCTTATCAATGTGCCAAATAATCAAGTACTCATTGAAGTAGCAAACAACTCAACCTTTCCCTAGGTTCTCTTGTTATCTCCCTTGCCCTAATCTTTTTCATCAATCAATAGATATAGTACTTTCTTACATAGCAATTGTCTTACCAGTTAATGTTTGACATCAATGACAATACAAAAATTGTTTCAATTGTAGTTTCCAACAATCTCCCTCTTTGGCATTGATGGAAACACCACATGAATAACACATGATTTACCAACCAATCCAAAACTTTGTCATTGCATCAAAAATATTTATAATATCCATATCTTCATACTGATTCTGAACAACTTAGCCTTGCTTGACCGTTCACACAGTTACTCCCTCTGAATCTTTTCTGTCTCTCTCCCTTTGATTCTCTGAATCTCTAAATCTTGGAACATATACCTCAGTGTTCTTTATATCTATGTTTTGATCTGAATCTCTCCCTCTTTGACAATAATGCCAAAGAAATATATAGAACTTACATCTTTCATATGTAGATGTCATCTTGTCAGTTTAGTATCAGTATTTCTCCCTTTTTCATCTTGCTTATGACTGATTATCAGCTTTGTTGTTCTTTTCACATGTAGTAACCCCACCTGTAGTTTACTTTTGGTTTGCAATTGTCGGATTCTTTTAGGCTTGTTTTTTTTCAAATTGTTTGACCGAATTCTTTTAGGTCACTTTTGGTGTGATCATTTATTATTTCAATAAATGAAGATTATGGATTATTGTTCATTTTATGTATATCATGTGATTGCATAGATTAGACATTGATATCTTTATGATGCTATGTTTATGTTTTATATTGATTTATGGTACTGAACCCATACTAGCCTGTGTATGGTTATCATGTGAGTGCATCTTGTTTGACGTGTTTGTGTGGTAGAGGACGGAGGTGTAGTTACTTGCACAATTGAGATCCACACGACCGACGGTACCCTATTATTGTTTGATATATATATATATATATATTATATATATATATTTGTATGTACATGCTTCATTTTGTGATGATAGGTTTGTAGGTACAGGGCATTGTCTTCCCTAAATTGGCAGGAGTGAGCGTGTCCACAAACATTCATCTCAATGGTAAAGAGGGGAGATAATACACAGACCCAAAACCCTATCCTAAGCCTATTTATACTAATTGTTGGATAAGTATATGTTGACTACCCTACTCAAATTTGTTAGGTGAAAAAGTTCGTGGATTCCTTCTTTGAGTTTGTATGTTTATTTGATGATATTGATTTTATTGTTGTTTGATTATGTGATTTTCTATAGTCATGAAAATTAATATTATAATTGAAAAATAATATTAAATTTAATTCCTATGTTTTGTATGTTTATTAATTAATTAAAAATCAAATATTTAGATATTTGATTTTAATTAATTAATTATGTGAAAATAGGATTAGTAATAGTTATTAGATATTAAATAATTAAATTGCATGATTTAATGTTGTTTTGAATATTAAATTATTTAATGAGATTTTATAATTATAACATGTGCCTTATTAAGTTTGAATATGTCTTGTTTCAAAAGGAGACAACTTGTCTTTAGGAGACTAAGTTGAGTTGTGCATAAAAATATGTATTTTTTAATTAATAATTAGTAATTTCTTTCAACATTAAAAGAGGGAGTTTGAATAGGATGTGGCTAATGAGTCATCTAGGGTTTACATGAATGGTGGACTTGAATCCCTAATAGGGGGATTTTGCATTCATTTGGGAGAAATTAGATTGTTGGATTTTTGGGGTGGAGAGAACTTTTGGAGAATTTTAGACTTTTTGTGACTCTTGAACTTTGGGGTGTGTGCTTGAGTTTTTGGTGAAGATTGCTTTGCATTTGGAATTGACTTGGCTTGCATTGTTGATTTAGATATGCAGGGCTGAGTTTTCATCTGACAGAATTAGGAGTTTCATCATTCTATAGGCATTCCATTACAGTTTCTAGCATTAGAATTGAGGTAGGGTTTGAGGAAACCTTCCTATAATTTTATATGTGGAATTTTTAGTATTTTAGTATGCTTGGAATGATTTATTGTCATAGTTCTATTTACAGTTTTGCTTTCATTTTAGGTGTTAATAAACCCTTAGATTCTTGGCTTTTAGATTATTGCATGACTTGGCATAGTAGGGTTATGCTGTCGAAATTTTGAGAGAAAATTCAATACAGAACCCTTAGAAAATAAAAAAAATTAATCTAACTATGGTTTATACTATAGAGTGGTTAAATTCAATTGTTGGGTTGTTGTCAAAAATTCAATTTGAGTTGAAAAACATCATTTTGAAAAAAAAAAAAAAATCTATGTTAAAAAAAAGATAGTCAAAAGAAAATTACCAGAGTAAATATATTGTTTTGCTTCTAAATGACAAAAAAAAAAATACATTAGCAAATGGAAAACACAAATTGCATACAAACAATAAAGGAAAAGACAAGTTAGGAAGAAGACAAATCACATGAGCAATTTGTATAAACAGATTTTTTCCTTTTCTAGAAAAAAAAACTCAAAGCTATTTATTTTTTGTTTTCAAAATTTTTTTATTTTATAAAAAATATATTTATAACAGTAAAGATATGCATTGTTTAGATATTTTATTAAAAATACCTATTAAAAAATATAATAATAAAATTACACTTTGGAAAAAGTGTACGTGTTTATGCAAAGATTAAATTGGGAGTTTAAAAAAAAATAAAAAAATAAATTGGTGGGTCAGGGGTCCCACCCCCCAACCCCACGACAGTCATAGGCTGCCTACAACAGCTTTGACTATCATGACAGCCAAGGCTACGCACAGTAGACGAGGCTACCGTGACAGCCTTTGGGGCTGTCGGTGAGGTGGTCGTGGCCCCCACGACACCCATAGGTACTTTTTAATTTTTTTTGTTTTTGTTTTTATTTAAATATATTTATTTGTTAATAAATTTTATTTAATATGAAATTTGATAGATTTTATTAAATATAAAATTTGTTAGATGTTTTATTTTTAATTATTATTAAATTTATTAAATGTTTAATTTAATATATATATATATATATATATATATATATATATATATATATATATATATATATATATATATATATATATATATATATATATATATACTTTATTCAAATTTTAATTTTATATGAATTATAATTTTTGTTAGTTTATAATTTATATATTGTCATAACAACTTAATTGTTAATTTATTCTTTTAGTTAAGTTAAATTTTAATTAGTTAATTAAGTTTAACTAATTTAAGTTTGTTATATTAAGTTGTATTAATTTTTGTTTCTTAATCCTATTAAGCTAATATTAGTTTATTAGTTACTTCATTTCAGTTATGATTATCGGGGTGTAAAATCAAACCTATGATATAGGATCATTGTGCTCTTGATAACATGTATTTTCATAGGTGTTTAGTTTTAAATTGAAATTGGGCGTTTTTGCTCTATTGAATTCAAATAACAACATTAGAGAATATTTTATATGTAGGGCATTGTTGTGGTGTTTACATTTTGATTCTCCTAGTAAGTTTATTTGTTCATTGTCGTATATTTGGATTCAATTATATTCAATATGGGATTTAAATGCTTATAGATCATTTTCAGTGTTCAATAATGTGAGTGTTATATTCTTCGTGCCTGATGTGTCTTCTGGTGTAATTTTTATGGGTTATTGGGTACTAGAAGACCTAGGGGAAAACAAAGGTCGGGGTATGTGTCAAATGATTCTATTTTCAGCTATGTTTTGATGTGTTTGTACTTTTCTATTTATCACCCCTGACTTGACCATATGGGCTCATGATGTTTGTATTATGTATATGGTATCTCTGTGATCACTTCTAGTTCTTGTATGTGAAACTGGATTTGGGATTACCTAGTTGTATACCTGATTAGATCTAGGAGAGATCTGTGAGCCTAGGGTAGTTTACCTGGACATGTAGTAGGAGGTGGCTTGCAATAAGCATCGAGGCCTAAAGTGGTTACCAGGATCACTTATTGTAAGTATCAGTAATCAAGTGATAACCTAATATAATTAAGGGGTATTTAAATGAACCTAATAAGATATGAGTCCTCACCCATGCTTGAGTGCTAGTACAAACTAAGATGGTGTTGAGAAGATGACTAGCCCCCTTTTAAGGGATGATTTGGCATAGGTGATAACTTCCTTTGTACGAGAAGTCATTGATACCGTGTATGGTCACTTGGGTGTCGGGATCTAGAGAGATTACCAAGACAAAACTCAAGGGTTAGACGTACATGATGACACCTTCCTATGCATAGTCTGGTTATTCTACATGTGTCAGTTTCCTTTGGGTTAGTGAGTCATACCTATTACTTTATTCGTGTACACCTTGAGTTAGAATGCTTTCAGGGTCCTTTTGCTTAGAGTATATCCTTATTTTGTATTGGTTATCCGATTGGAGTTTTTGGTTATCTCCTCAGCACGGTGGGGTAGGCCTTTGTGGTCCTACATGGATGGGTAGTAGTGATTCTTTACCATTCAAGATTCGACATCCTGGTGTCGGTGCTTGATGGTGTTTTCATAGATGGATTCCTTATGATGCTTCATTGATGTTTCTTTTCATATCTTCACTTTTTGTTATCCAGTAGTAGAGTATCACATGTGATACCTAATCTGGACATTGTACTAATATAGTTAGATTGATTACTACATACCCTGTGACATGTGCAATAGATGTCAGTTTATTTATATGTCATGGATGTCCACGAGAATTGTATTTATTTTTGAATCATGTAATTTTAATATTTATGTTATGGAATCTTTTGTTACCATTTTTTTAGTTGTGTTTTATTCTTAAGTAATTCTACGTCATGGGACCCTCAAGATTTGTATTTGTGTTGGATGTTGTATTAATGTGAGTAAATGGTAAATTGCTTCCACACTATTGTTTATCTTGTATGTTAATTTTAGAAAAAAAAATATATTCACCAAACTTAGTAGCATGTTTTAGGTTAATCACTCTTGGGTTCCCTGGCGGGGCGCTACATCTGGTATCAAAGCGGAGTTTCTACACTAGGAACTTTGGGTATGTACACCTATTAGAATTTGTGTAGTCTAAACTTGAAACTAAACATAGACATATAACATTTTATTTTTAGACCATTGCTTTATGATTATGTTTCCTTTTGATTTCATTCAAGCTTTATTAAGAGTTGTTATTGGATCTTTGTATGTTGCAAGAATTATGGTTGTGACTAGATCCACTAGAGGTCAAGGTAGAGGTCATGCTGGTAATCGTGGAAGGGTTAAACAGCCTAGCCCTTCCAAAAGTGTCAGTCAATAGAGTCAGCATCAGTAGTCTAGGGGTCAGCAGAGAGAGGATCATCAGGATGGTCCTGATATGAGACAACTCTTATAGGTGATTCTTAATCATCTTGGTCCTGAGTAGGTCAGAGAAGAGCGGGCTAGAGAGAGGTCTAGGAGTCCACCCAGAAGGAACTTCACAGTGGATCCTATAGTTGTGGCAGCTAACCACATGAGGGATCTGATGAGAGGGTGACCCATTCCCTTTGATGGGAAAGGCACTGGTTTAGAGGCAGAGACATGGTTGATAGCTTTAGAGAGGAGTTTCGCCATGCATCCCTTTAGTAGTAATACTAAAGCCAGGTATGCGGTTATGCAGCTTACAATTTTTGCAGCTATATGGTGGAAGATAGAGGAGGAGAAGTTAGGGTTTTGGATAGATACTGTCACTTGGGAGTTTTTTCTGGAACACTTCTGAGAGCACTTCCGATCAAATCAGTGGAGGCAACAGAGAGAAGATGAGTTTCATGATGTGAGACAGTTGAGATTGTCAGTAGGAGAGTATGAGTGCCATTTTTTTGAGCTCAAACAATATGCTGGCTTCGGACAGGATATAGCTCTCCTAGTTCAACACTTTGTGAGGGGGCTTAATGTACACATTATTGGGGAAGTCCTACTCTTTGAGCCTAAGACCCTCCAGGAAGCGGTCATTAAGGCTACCCTTACAAAGGAGAATCTAGCGTTGGGTTATGGTAGTCAGAGAGGTGTTCAGCATACTGGTTCCAAGGGGAATCGGTCTTAGAGGAATGGGAATTTTGAGAATCCTTCTACCTTTTCAAAAGGCAATCAGAATCAGCAAGATAAGAAATTCTTCCATGGTAATGGTGGTGGTTCACAATCAAAGAACTATCGCAATTGGTAGCATAGTGTGTGCAATCAGGAGTATCCACTAGTTTAGAATTCACATCAGGATCTTGGTGGAGGTAGCTTTCAGTAGGCTAGTACTCCTGTAGCAAGGAGGTTTTTCAAGGGAGATTATTTCACTTGTGGCCAACAAGGTCATAAATCATACGATTGTACCCAGTTTTTAGTTCAGCATTCAGGACAGAGGCCATTAGTTTATGAGCCTACAGTGGGTGATGCAAGTAGATCTCATAGGGCCTTTGCAATAGGGAATGATCCTCAGTGTTTGAACCCTAAGGCAGGAAAGGGTCCAATGGGACCTACTCGGTGATCCTTGGTTAGATTTATTTTCAGTGCAGTTAGGTTTATGGAACTTATATCCCTACTTGTTCCAGGCTTCCAAGAGTAAGCCTACTCCTGGGGGGGTGGATGTAGTACCCCCACCCGTAGTTTGCTTTTGGTTTGCAGTTGCTAGATTCTTTTAGGCTTGTTTTTTTTTCAAATTATTTGACCGAATTCTTTTAGGTCACTTTTGGTGTGATCATTTATTATTTTAATAAATGAAGATTATGGATTATTGTTCATTTTATGTATATCATGTGATTGCATAGATTAGACGTTGATATCTTCATGATGCTATGTTTATGTTTTATATTGATTTATGGTACTAACCCCATACTGGCATGTGTATGGTTATCATGTGAGTGCATCTTGTTTGACGTGTTTGTGTGGCAGAGGACGAAGGCGTAGTTACTTGCATAGTCGAGATCCACACAATCGACCGTACCCTATCATTGTTTTACATATACATATACATATACATATAGATATACATATACATATACATATACATATATATATATATATATATATATATATATATATATATATATATATATATATATATATATATTTGTATGTACATGCTTTATTTTGTGATGATAGGGTTTCAGGTATAGGGCATCGTCTTCCCTAAATTGGCAGGAGTGAGCGTGTCCACAAACATTCATCTCAATGGTAAAGAGGGGAGATAATACACAGACCCAAAACCCTATTCTAAGCCTGTTTATCCTAATTGTTGGATAAGTATCTGTTGACTACCCTACCCGAATTTGTCAGGTGACAAAGTTCATGGATTCCTTCTTTGAGTTTGTATGTTTATTTGATGATCTTGATTTTATTGTTGTTTGATTATGTAATTTCTATAGTCTTGAAAATTAATATTATAATTGGAAAATAATATTAAATTTAATTCCTATATTTTGTATGTTTATTAATTAATTAAAAATCAAATATTAGGATATTTGGTTTTAATTAATTAATTATGTGAAAAAAGGATTAGTAATGGTTATTATATATTAAATAATTAAATTGCATGATTTAATGTTGTTTTGAATATTAAATTATTTAATGAGAGTTTATAATTATAACATGTGCCTTATTAAGTTTGAATATGTCTTGTTTCAAAAGGAAACAACTTGTCTTTAGGAGACTAAGTTGAGTTGTGCATAAAAATATGTATTTCTTAATTAATAATTAGTAATTTCTTTCAACATTAAGAGAGGGAGTTTGAATGGGAGATGGCTAATGAGTCATCTAGGGTTTGCATAAATGGTGGAGTTGAATCCCTAATAGGGGGATTTTGCATTCATTTGGGAGAAATTAGGATGTTGGATTTTTGGGGTGGAGAGAGCTTTTGGAGAATTTTAGACTTTTTGTGATTCTTGAGCTTTAGGGTGTGTGCTTGAGTTTTTGGTGAAGATTGCTTTGGATTTGAAATTGGCTTGGCTTGCATTGTTGATTTAGATCTGCGAGGCTAAGTTTTCATCTGACAGAATTGGGAGTTTCATCATTCTACAGGCATTCCATTACAGATTCTAGCATTGGAATTGAGGTAGGGTTTGAGGAAACCTTCCTGTAATTTTATATGTGGAATTTTCAGTATTTTAGTATGCTTGGAATGATTTATTGTCATAGTTCTATTTATAGTTTTGCTTTCATTTTAGGTGTTAATAAACCCTTAGATTCTTGGCTTTTAGATTATTGCATGACTTGGCATAGTAGGGTTATGCTGTCAAAATTTTGAGAGAAAATTCAATACATAACCCTTAGACAATGAAAAAATTAATCTAACTATGGTTTATACTATAGAGTGGTTAAATTAAATTGTTGGGTTGCTGTCAAAAATCCAATTTGAGTTCAAAAACATCATTCTGGAAAAAAAAAATCTCTGTTAAAAAAAAGATAGTCAAAAAAAAATTATCACAGTAAATATATTGTTTTGCTTCTAAATGACTAAAAAAAAAACATTAGCAAATGGAAAACACAAATTGCATACAAACAATAAAGGAAAAGACAAATCAAGAAGAAGACAAATCACATGAGCAATTTGTATGATCTTTTTCCTTTTCTGGAAAAAAAACTCAAAGCTATTGATTTTCCATTTTCAAAAATTTTTAATTTTATAAAAAAATATATTTATAACAGTAAAGATATGCATTGTTTAGATATTTTATTAAAAATACCTATTAAAAAATACAATAATAAAATTACACTTTGGAAAAAGTGTACGCGTTTATGCAAAGATTAAATTGGGAGTTTTAAAAAAAAAAAATTTAAAAATAAACAAATTGGTGGGGCGGGGGTCCCACCCCCCAACCCCATGGCAGTCCTAAGCTGCCTACGGTAGCTTTGACTGTCGTGACAACCAAGGCTGCGCACAGCAGTTGAGGCTGCCGTGACAGCCTTTGGGGCTGCCGGTGAGGTGGTCATGGCCCCCACGGCACCCATAGGTTCTTTTTAATTTTTTTTGTTTTTGTTTTTATTTAAATATATTTATTTGTTAATAAATTTTATTTAATATGAAATTTGATAGATTTTATTAAATATAAAATTTGTTAGATGTTTTATTTTTAATTATTATTAAATTTATTAAATGTTTAATTATATAGATATAGATAAAGATATATATATATATATATATATATATATATATATATATATATATATATATATATATATATATATATATATATATATATATATATATATATATATATATATATATATATATATATATATATATATATATATATATATATATATATATCTATATCTATACTTTATTCAAATTTTAATTTTATATGAATTATAATTTTTGTTAGTTTATAATTTATATATTGTCATAACAACTTAATTGTTAATTTATTCTTTTAGTTAAGTTAAATTTTAATTAGTTAATTAAGTTTAACTAATTTAAGTTTGTTATATTAAGTTGTATTATTTTTTGTTTATTAATCATATTAAGCTAATATTAGTTTATTAACTTCATTTCAGTTATGATTATCGGGGTGTAAAATCAAACCTATGATATAAGATCATTGTGCTCTTGATAACAACATGTATTTTCATAGGTGTTTAGTTTTACACTGAAATTGGGCATTTTTGCTCTATTGAATTCAAATAACAAGATTAGAGAATATTTTATATCTAGGGCATTGTTGTGGTGTTTACATTTTGATTCTCCTAGTAAGTTTATTTGTTCATTGTCGTATATTTGGATTCAATTATATTTAATATGGGATTTAAATGCTTATAGATCATTTTTATTGTTCAATAATGTGAGTGTTGTATTCTTTGTGCCTGATGTGTCTTTTGGTGTAATTTTTATGGGTTACCGGGTACTAAAAGACCTAGGGGCAAACAGAAGCCGAGGTATGTGTCAGATGATTCTATTTTCAGCTATGTTTTGATGTGTTTGTACTTTTCTATTTATCGCCCCTGACTTGACCATATGGGCTCATGATGTTTGTATACTTTATATGGTATCTCTGCGATCACTTCTAGTTCTTGTATGTGAAACTAGATTTGGGATTACCTAGTTGTATACCTGATTAGATCTAGGAGAGATCTGTGAGCCTAGGGTAGTTTACCTAGACATGTAGTAGGAGGTGGCTTGCAGTAAGCGCCAAGGCCCACTAGTGGCTGTCAGGATCACTTATTGTAAGTATCAGTAATCAAGTGATAACCTAATATAATTAAGGGGTATTTAAATGAACCTAATAAGATATGAGTCCTCACCCATGCTTGAGTGCTAGTACAGACTAAGATGGTGTTGAGAAGATGACTAGCCCCCTTTTAAGGGATGAGTTGGCATAGTTGATGACTTTGTCTGTACGAGAAGTCATTGATATCGTGTATGGTCACTTGGGTGTTGGGATCCAGAGAGATTACCAAGACAAAACTCAAGGGTTAGACGTACATGATGACACCTTCCTATGCATAGTCTAGTTATTCTACATGTGTCGGTTGCCTCTAGGTTAGTGAGTCATACCTATTACTTTATTCTTGTACACCTTGAGTTAGAATTCTTTTAGTGTCCTTCTACTTAGATTATATCCTTGTTTTGTTTTGGTTATCTGATTGGGGTTTATGGTTATCTCCTAAACACGGTGGGGTAGGCCTTTGTGGTCCTACATGGATGGGTGGTAGTGAATATTTACCATTCAAGATTCGACATCCTGGTGCCGGTGCTTGATGGTGTTTTCACAGATGGATTCCTTATGATGCTTCATTGATGTTTCTTTGCATATCTTCACTTTTGTTATCCAGTATTAGAGTATCGCATGTGATACCTAATCTAGACATTGTACTAATATAGTTAGATTGATTACTACATACCATGCGACATGTGCAGTGGATGTCAGTTTATTTATATGTCATGGATGTCCATGAGAATTGTATTTATTGTTGTATCATGTAATTGTAATATTTATGTTATGGAATCTTTTGTTACCATTTTTTTAGTTGTGTTTGTTCTTAAGTAATTCTACGTCATGGGACCCTCAAGATTTGTATCTGTGTTGGATGTTGTATTAATGTGAATAAATGGTAAATTGCTTCCACACTGTTGTTTATCTCGTATGTTAACTTTAGAAAAAAAAAAATCACCAAATTTAGTAGCATGTTTTAGGTTAATCACTCTTGGGTTCCCTGGCAGGGCGTTACATCACAACTCTAGGAATCTCCTAAAGTGTGACCTTTCCTGCATCACTTTGTCAGATACTTTGTGTAGCACATTTGATGTAGTGCTCCTAGCTGACTAGGGAGCCTCAGTTAGGGGAAGCACCCCTAATTTACCTCTAAGATGTTCATGAGAATCCTTAGGTAAAGCTTTTGTGAATATGTCTGCTAGTTGTTCCTTTGTATTGACATATTTCATTCTCACTTCTTTATCTTGTGCCAATTCCCTCAAGTTATAATGATACTTGATAGTAATATATTTGGTCTTTGTGTACATTACTGGATTCTTTGATATGTTAATAGAACTTGTGTTATCACAAAATATAACAATCAGTTCGGTGATCTCCTCTTTCATACCTTTCAAAAATTGATTGATCCATACCAGTTTGAATAGTTCACTGCAGCTGCTACATACTCAGCTTCTGTTGTAGATTGGGAAATGTAATTTTGTTTCTTTCTTGTCTAGGAGACTAATCTTTTTCCCAAAAAGAAAGCTCCACCACTTGTACTTTTCTTGTCATCAATATTTTCTACCCAATCTGCATCATTTTAGACTAGCAGCTCAAATTTCTCATTCTTCTTGTAGTACAATCCCTAATCTTATGTCCCTTTCAGATATCTTAGTATTCTCTTCATAGCCATCATATGATTTTCCTTAGGATTAGCAGAGAATCTTTCCACAATCACAACTGCTAGGGCTATATTTGGTCTACTGTGGATAACATATTGTAGCTTTCCAATCATGGATCTATACAGGGTTTGATTCACTTCAGCAATATCATCAGCTTTAGATAGTTTATGTCTAGTAGCCATAGGATTACTTACTAGTCTTGAATCCTCCATTCCAAAAAAATTCAGTATCTCTTTGACATATTTAGATTGTGTGATAAAGATACCTTTTTCCATCTTGTAGACCTGCAAACTAACAAAGAATTTTATCCCACCAAACATAGACATCTCAAACTCATTTTGCATCTCATTTGAAAATTTTTGACATAGGGCATCTTGTCCTCCAAATATGATATCATCTACAAAAATTTCAGCTAACAAAATCCCTTTACCTTCTTTAGCTTTCATGTACAGATTGTTGTTTTCATTTGTCTTTATAAAGCCAATCTTTATCAAATAATTGTACAGCTTCTCATACCATGCTCTGGGGGCTTGCTTCAATCCATACAGTGCCTTGTTCAATATGCAAACCATATTTTTCTTGTTTGGATCAACAAATCCTTCAGGTTTTTCAATGTATACTTCTTCTAATATATCATCTAGAAATGCAAACTTGACATCCATTTGATATACTTTGAATTCTCTGTAAGAAGCATATGCAAGTAGAGTTCTCACTCCTAATCTTGCTACCAAGGCAAATATTTCCCCATAGTCTATTCCTTCTTCTTATGCATAACCCTTGCATACTAGTCTTATGTTGTTCCTTGTGACTTGTCCATGTTCATTAAGCTTGTTTCTGAATACCCATTTTGTTCCAATAATATTCTTTTTTTTAGTCTCAGCACTAGAGTCTAGGTATCATTCTTTTCAATTTGATCTATTTCTTCATTCATAGCTTGAATCCAATCTTCATTCTCTAAATAATCTCTTGTTGTCTTAGGCTCAAACTCACATAATAAACATGTAGGGTCTTTCAACTTACTTCTGGTCAAGACTCCAGATTCCTTATCTTCAATGATTTTCTTAGGCTTATGATGTCTTCTCACATACTGTGCCAATGTAGGTTCAGATTTCTTTTCTTCTTTATCTTCAAGTTCATCATGAAAATTATCAGTTTCTGCTTCTGATTGCTCGACAACATACTCCTGATGCTTGACATTGCTTACCTATGACTCTGCATCTAGTATAGGTGTGTTACTTTCCTCGTCTTCTTCCATATAGACAAAAGATCTATAGTCTTCAGGTTCTTTTTTACCTTCTTGTTCATTTTTCTCTGCATATTCATCAACTCTCACATTTGCACTTTCCACAATTTTGTTAGTGTTAGAATTCAAACACTTATAAGCTTTTCTCTAGTGGAATAACCTAGGAATATGCCTTCATCACTTTTTGTATCAAACTTTCCTTTTCTATTATCTTTCAGTATATAGAATTTACTCCCAAAGATTCTAAAGTATTTCACATTAGGTGCATATTTATGCCATAATTCATAAGGTGTAACATTTGTACCTTTCTTGATTTGTACCTGGTTTAAGGTATAAATATATGTATGCATAGCTTCTCTCCAATATTTTGTGCAACATTCTTCTCAATCATTAGTTTCCTTGCACAATCCATAATAGATATGTTTCTCCTCTCAGCTACACCATTATGTGGAGGTGTTCAAGGTGCAGACATCTATCTCTTGATTCCTCTATCATTGAAGAACAAATTGAACTCATTTGATATAAACTCTCCACCTTGGTCAAATCTTAGACATTTTAGGCTTCTACCTATTTCTTTTTCAACCTTTTCCAAATACCACTTAAACAACTGAAATGGATCAGATTTTTCTTTCAAAAACATTGCAGTCATCATCCTAGTGTAGTCATCAACAAACAAAATAAAATACTTAGCACCACAATAACTTTATACACTCATAGGTCCACAAAGGTCAGTATGAACAAAATCCAAAGTATTCTCAGAAGTAAATGTCTTTCTCTTGAAATTAGACTTTGTTATTTTACCCAACTAGCATTGTTTACACATCACATTACCAGGTTTCTTCAATCTCAATAAACCTGTAACTTTCTTCTTTTTACTAATATTTACCAAATTGTCAAAGTTAACATGACATAGCCTCTTATGTCATAACCATGCATCATCAAATTATGCAAACAAACATGTCTCTTCAGATAGATCTAGATAGAACAAATTACCTCTAGTATGTTCTCCACTTCCAATTAGTTCACCTGTAGCATCAAATATTTTAGCCTTCCTGTGATGAAATTCCACTCGATAACCAGTGTTATTAAGTTGTGCAACACTCAACAAATTATAGTTAAGGCCTTTAACCCAATAGGCATTTTCACATGTTATCTTATCAGTTAACTTAATTGATCATTTACCCCTCATAGGACATGGTGCATCATTACCAAACTTAACACTTCTACCTTTGTAATGATCTAGGGTTTCAAACTTACTTTTATTAATAGTCATTTGATATGAGCAACCACTATCAATATTTCATTTATCACCTTTACTCGCATAAGAAATAAGTGCAGTTTTCTCCTCTTCATCAGAATCATCTTTCATAGCAACATAAACTACTTCAATATCAAAATCATCAATGTCTCTATCAGTTTCCTCTTCTACAATATAACATGATTTATTACCTTTATCCTTGTAATATTTGTACCTTCAGTGATCTCTATTATCTCTCTTATCTTTGTACTTGCTTTCTCTTTTCCCATCCTTGTCATTCCTATTAGGACATCTTGCAGCAATATGGCCAACTTTGTTACATGAAAAATAGATTATAGGAAGTTTACCTTTATATTTTCGTTCTCCTATTTTCAATCTTCTAGCCATGAGTGCCTCAAGATCATCTAGTTCCTCATCAGAAGTGTCACTGTCACTTTCACTTTTCACACATTTTTCTTTTTCTCTCTTATATTTATGCAAAACCATTTGTGACTTGAATGTAGATTCAACATTAGGAGTACTGTAGTTATCATAGTGTTGGTGTCCAAAATGATGCTTATGCTCTAACAGGCTGCCAATATACCCTCAGAGGATCTTAGGAATGGTTAGCTCCAAAATTTCTATGAGGTCTTAGGGTAACTAGACCAACTATAGGGACAAGACTTCCCTCTTCTACTTCTGGCTCTCCAAAACCAAGGCGGGTGCACCTAACCTAGTATAAAATAGACTTCATACACAAAGAACTAGGTTCATATAATAGATGAATGGATAGTAAGAGAGTATAAATGATAACCACAAATTCATTGACTCCTCATCACTATGGGATATGACCTCATACAACCAAATACTGAAAATCTAGGAATGGTTCTTAATCTTATATGTTTGAATCATAACAATCTAAGTTAGGATATGTCAACAAGGAAATACTCATCTAGGCCAGTGCCTCATCCATTGGGCAAGTTTTCTTAAATAGATCACATGCACACACCAGAATTATATCTAAGATTCAAAGCCATAAACACATCTATAATCTCCTTTACTACTTATATGAAATCCTCACATAGACAAGAGATAGACCTATGTCTCATCTAGAGCATCATTTAATCTAATCCTGGATTAGAACTAAAAAATGAAGACATATACATGGATAAACATGCAGTGAGCTAGAAAACTCAAACTCTATCTGTAATGACACAAAGGAGAGATAAGGATCATATATCTGTATTAAGTTTGAAGAATCCTTAAGTGCATACAATCCATCTAAACAAACAAGCTTGCAAACTACAACTTAGTCCTACAACTTTCTCTCAATTGTTGACACAAGCTAAATCAGGGCATTACAATTCAAACTGGGCAGAGGACTCACAACCAAAAAAGCATGAATACCTAACTCCCAATCCTACAAAATGATCATGAAAATCCCTTTTATACCAGGGTTACAATACAAGCATAATGATCATTTGAAATTCAAAATCCACCTAACCCCCTCAAGGATTAAAAACCAGACAAGACAGGGACTGAACCACAGCATGTAAGCTCAAACAGTCAAAAAATAATAGTCAACTAGCTCTGTACTGGTCCAAGTACCGAATCATCATCAAACCCCCAAGGACTTCGGCCAAATTGACCCTTGCAACACTTCAGGGTACTATTTCATTTATGTTCCTGCGGCAAGACATTCCTTTGCAACTACCATGGTAGCCTGGACCACATCGTAATGCTTAGCAATCACATCCGCCCACTCTGGCCGCTCAAAAATTAATTTTTTGGTACTTCCTGGCTTGAAACCCTCTGCAAAATTCAAATTTGAATCTTAACGATCACCATGCACTCACAGTCTTCAAGTTTCTTAACTATTCACCCTCAATCGTGCAACTATGCAGTCACACCTCACCGCCACAGGAAACGGCCTCAATTTATGCTTGGTCGCATGATCCCATAACCTGAAAATGGGTTATGTGAACATGCGACAGCCCGCTAACCACTTTCCTTTTGCATAACCATCGATGCCAGACTATTTCCATGAAAGGGCATGTCACATGTTCACAAGCCAAAAAATTGGCTCACGCGAACATGTGACAAGCCGCTACCATGCACCCTGCCGACTGTCAAAACATTGCCGAGAAATCCTGACCTGGGCCCACATTAAAATCCACCATCCCACCAGCACGGACCAACCAAAAACTTCCATGACACCACCTACCACTGAGCCCACCAAACAACCACAAATGGGCCCCAGCACATGTGGCACTTGTCACATGATCGCATAGCCAAAAACTGGGCTATGCGAACATGCGACCACTCGCAGATTGCTATTGCCACAACCGCCACCGCAAGGGGTTTGTCGCATGATCATATAGCTGAAAACTAGGCTATGCAATCATGCGACAACCATGAGACCACCACATCACCACCTTGGACCACACCCTTTTCTACCAACGAGCCCCAAGGACACGTGGCAAGTGGTCACATGATCACATAGCCAAAAACTGGGCTATGCGACCATGGGATAGCCAATCATAGGCTGCCACATCACCCACTTCTCTGCATCTCCTGAGCCCACCAAAAAAATGCCATCACACCACCATGGACATGTGTCGACCGGTCGCATGATCCCATAGCCAAAAACTGGGCTATGCGATCATGCGACAACCAACCCAAAGCTGCCACATCATCGCCTCCGGGACCATGAAACTACTTTACCTTTAGAGGATCGGATGATTGTCACAAAAGTGCATAGCCTTGAAAAATCTTTCACACTTTAACAACAACCGTTGATGCTCTGACACGTCAGGACCCTCTGCCCAATCTGGAAACTAGGTCCCACCACACATCGCGCTTACGTACTAAGGCAAAGTAGATCACAAGCCACTGAACAGAACTAGGACCCACATGGCTAGGTGGTAATCGGTCACATGATCACATGTTAAAAAAGTCTGACATGTGGCCATGCGACAGCCAATCAGGAAGAGTCTGGACCCACCATCCAGTCAGACATGCGCAATTAAGACAAAGTTGAAAACACACAAAGTTTTTGGCACCAAAAGACAAGTGCATAAAAGCTTAAGGCAAAGGGTCAAAAATAACGCAGGTTTTCAGCAAAAGATCAAAAACACATAGGAATAATGACAAATCGAAAGGTAACAGGGAAGCTAAAAACAACACGGGTTTTTGAAAACACTGCATGTTTTCGACACTGTCGCAGAACTTTGAAAACATTTCCTACAGAGCTTGAAACTCGAATAACTTTCTGGGTTGTGCAAATTAGGAGATGCAATTTGGACTAAAGCAAGGCAACAATAATAAAGATCACAAGGCAAGACATTTAACAAAACATGCAGGGGAGAAGCCAACTTCACGAGATTTTGTAATGACTGGAAAACGGACTAACAGTGGCTCTTTCTGGAGACATGTATCTCTTGCAGATACAATGAGAAAATAGAATCTACTGGAAGAGCAGACCACAAAATTTTGAACCAAAAATAAACTTAAGAGACCTAGGGAAGAATCCTAACTACTGCTCATGGAAAAGATACTTCAAGAGAAGTAAAACTTTAGTAATTGTCCATGAACAGGCAATTCCAAAGTGCCACCAGTTAGATTTTTCAGAATATATGAATCAACTCCCCATTTACTTTCAATGAGATAAGGGCCCAACCAAATAGGATCAAACTTACCATGCCATCCCTTATCCTCTAATCTGGCATTCCACATTAGAACAAGATCACCAGCCCCAAAACTCCTTTGAGTGGCTCTTTTATCAAATAAGCTCTTACACTGTGTCTGAAGTGTTTCATTTCTTTCATGTGCATCTCTTCTCACCTCCTCTAACTAGATTAGCTAATCCATTCTCACCCTCATCTCATCATTTAAATCTTCATCATATGCCTGGATGAACCTGTACATTTGTAACAAATTGTTCTGAGGTAATCTAGCACTTATCCCATATACCAAGTCAAATGGGGCACAACCTATGGCTTTCTTTATAGTCACTCTATCAGCCCACAATGCCCACCATAACTTTGAGTCCCATGCTTTCTTATTTCTATCCAACACCCTTTTGAGAATCTTGATAAGGATTTTATTACTGGATTCTGCCTGGCCATTCCCTTGTGGATGGTATGGAGAAGAAAATGAAATGTGTATCCCATATTGCTGACAAAAATCACCAAATTCTTGTGATCTAAAACACATTGCATTATCAACCACAATTGTCTCTGGGCAACCAAATCTAGTGAGAATATTCTGCATTACAAAATCAATTACCACTTTACTAGTAGCCCTCCTAGTAGGAATAGCTTCAACCCACTTGGTGAAATAGTATGTTGCCACTAATATGTACGAATGCCCACCACTAGACTTGTTTGGAATCTCACTTATGAAATCAATACCCCACTACTGGAAAGGGGCCTGAACTGAGACTGGTTTGAGTGGCAAATTCCCACTAAATTTCAACTTTCCTGCAAACCTCTGGCATGCATCACATTTCCTCACAAACTGATGTGTGTCCTTAAAAACTATAGGCCACCAAAATCCAAATCTAAGAATCTTGTGGGCTGTGGTCTTTGCCATATAGTGTCCTTCACACACACCTTGATGCATTTCTTCTAATAGAGTCTTAGATCTTTCATGGTCCACACATTTTAGCAATACTCCTTCATTGCTTCTCCACCACAACTCACCATGAATAATGGCATACCTTGATGACTGTAACTTGATAGTCCTCCTCTTATTTTCATTCATGTCAGGGGGGAGGAACAACTTGTGCAAGTAATTGATGACATCTTTATACCAATCACAGTAATCCATATCACAAATATATGGCCTCTCTTCCTCCTCTAGCATATTCACATGATTAGCAATCAGATTACTTTGTGCCATCAACTTTGCAAGGCCTAGGCCTCTCACCAATTTTGTAATCTGAATATCAATATTAAATTCTTGGATCTTGTTGATCCATCTACATCTTTTTCCTGATACCTCTTGTTGCACCAATATGTCTTTAATAGCAGCACTAGGGACATAAGCAACCACCTTAGCTCCCACAAGATAACACCTAAAAGCCTTGACTGCTTTGACTAAGGCATAAGCCTAATTTTTAGTGATGTCATATTTCAATTCTGCTGCATGTAAAGACTTGCTAAAAAATGATATAGGTTTCTCATACCCATCTAAATTCTTTTGTAATAAGACTGCTGCAACCGTATGATAAGAAGCAAAAGAGAAAATCTGCATGGGCTTACCATAATCAGGGGTCCTCAAAATAGGGGCATCTTTAATGGCCTGTTTGATACTTCTGAAAGATTCGTCTGCTTCTTCATTCCATTCTACCTTTGCATCTTTTTTCAACATCCTAGAGTTAGGAATACAAATTTCTGCAAAATTTGTAACAAATCTTCTTAGAAAATTTACCTGCCCAAAGAAAGACTGTACTCCTTTAACATTTCTTGGTGGTGAAAGCCTATCTATTGCCATAACCCTTTCTGGATCAATTCTCACTCCATCCTTGGACACAATATGTCCTAAGAGCTTGCCTTCTATAACACCAAAAGAACACTTCTTTGGATTCAAAGAAATCCCATACTCCAGAGCTCTGATGAAAATCTTTTCAAGGTGTTCACAATGTTGATCCTCCTTCTCTGAATATGATGTGAGATCATCTTGGTATACCACTAGAAACTTGTTTATGAAATCAGAAAAAGCTACATCCATAGCCCTCTAAAAATTTTCTCTTGCATTTGTCAGGCCAAATGGCATCCTAACATAAACATATGTTCCCCAAGGAGTGGTGAATGCAGTCTTGAATTGTTTTGACTCCTTGACCATGACCTGATTATATCCAGAGAAACCATCCATCATGGACATTAACTCTAACCCTATGACTCTCTGCAGCATATTTTCCATATTAGGGAGACCATAGTTGTCTTTCAAAGAATTGACATTCAGATTTCTAAAATCAACACATAATCTAATGTCACCATTCTTTTTTCTGACTGGAACCAAATTTGACACCCAAGTAGAATGTCTGATAGGCTTTATAATACCAGCATCCATCATCTTTTTAAGTTCATCTTGCATTTTCAATGCCAAAGTAGGGTTCACAGGCCTTAATTTCTTCCTAAAGGGTTTAGTTCCTTCCTTTAACGGTATCTCATGTTGGAAGAGATCTTCTCTATATGCCTTCAAATCTTCATAAGACCATGCAAAGACATGTCTGAATTTTTTGAGAAGATCAATCAGATTTCTTCTAGTCCTTTGAGGTAAACATTTACCCATGTAAATGTTCTTTGGTTCTTGGCTTGTCCCTAGATTTAGTTCCTCCAAATCACCTACCCTATCAGCAAGTCTAGCTACACAAGCCCTCTCTTTATTATCAAATGCTCTCTCAAGAGAAACCAATCCCCTAGGGATTCTATTTGACTTTAGTTGCAGAACTTCCTTCCCTAGGACACTTTCCTTTCCATTTTTGATGTCAACATAGGTACTGAAATCCATCTCCTGACCATCAAAGTGAGATTCACACTGCAAGAATCTTAATATGTCCTGATCATCAGAAAAAACCTGCCAATTCTCAATATTATTCGGGATAGAAGGCCTGGAATTACACTCAATTTTGGATATCCCTGCAAAGGTAACATCCTCTGGCCTTAAGGCTATGTTTTCTAGTAAATCTTCCATCTTGTTTTGGCTTCTATCCACCCAATCAATCCCAAAGGCACTGAAACATTCAATTTCATCCCATAGAGCATTCCTATATTGTTTCAGCCTTTGGTTTTTTGATGCATACTTTGATCTAATCTGAGAAACTATTAACTCAGAATCACCAATCACCCTAAGATGTTTGATCCCATGTTTTGATGCTTGTCTCAAACCAATCAATAGGGCTTCATACTCTGCAACATTGTTTGTGCAAGAAAACAAGAGAGTGAAAGAAAACTTAAAAGTCTTACCACTCGGGGATACCAACAATACTCCTGCTCCAGCACCTTCTCTAGAACTTGCTCCATCAAAATATAATGTCCATAAGACATTACCCTCTGCCATGTTATTCTCATCATCAGCCAAAAGGATAGGCCTGACCTTTTCTTGCATCTCTTTCCTCTGAACTTGGAATGAGCCAATGTCAGTGTCAACAAAACAATTCATGCTATCCTTTTCATTCTCCTCAATCATGTGTGGAGTTCTAGCTTCCCTTAACACCTTCACATTCTCTCCTTCAATGTCAAAAGTGGCAAAAGACAGGTCACATTGAATACTTCCTCCCATAGAGGCACTTCACTTTCTAGATAACAACATTCCATATTGAGGAGGAATGTCAACTACAAGAACACTCATAGTCAATTGTTTGTTAGGAAATGCAGCTAATTTATAAGGCAAATCCTTGATGGTACCAATAACCAACACTTCTCTTGAGTCCATAGCTTGGCATCTCCCATGAGGTGTATCAACCTTCAGTCCTAATGATTTCATGATCTCTACAGGCATGACAGTGTTTGATGCTTCTGAATCAATCATGCAGTTCTTCAATATTTTACCATCAATCTCAAGCGACAAAAAGAAAGAATCAACTGTCCCTACTGCATTGTTTACAATATTTGTATCCAAGAAGATTTGAGGTATCTTAGAAACAATTTCTTCACTCTTACTGTCAGGTGTGTCTTCCAAGGAAGCCACATGCTTGTCATTTCTATTCACCTCCTGGATTCCTACAGAAGAAAAACCATTCACCCAATTCAAGGCCTTGACCTTGTTTTCTTCTATTCTCATCATTTCCAAAAGTGGAACCTTGACAATGATCTATGAAAGCAACTTAGACATATCTATTGGAACATACTTCTGGCTATTCATGTCTTCTTCAAAAATAGTGACAACCTTATCTTTTGTGGACTCAGATTTGTCCTTGAGAGATGATTCCTCTCCCTTCTGAAAGGCAGGAACAACAACATCTGATGTCTTTGCTTTGTTCCTAGGTGCTGTAACAGGCATAATTTTCTTTTTTACCTTCACTTGGTCAGCAACACAAGCACCCTTGCCCTTTTCTTCATGTTTTTGTACACTATTTTCTTTCCTCTTGATGAACATATTGCCCGGTTTACCAATTGCATTTCCAACTGTCCTATTTCTCAAATTGTAATTGCTTCTAGCTTGAGTGACCATGTCTGCAGTGATTTGAGCAATTTCTTCATCTGATGGTCTTCTTAAAGAAACTTTCTCCTCACCCCTCACTGCACCACATCCAACATCATCCAACTCTTCTCCCTCTTCATCAGTAGAGTCATCTTCATCCCACGCATGTGAAGAAGTCATACCACATCCTTCCTTATCATACTGCTCCTCACCCTCTTGATTATCAGGTAAATTCAAAGCAATGACACAATGCTCTAGACTATGAGGAGATTGAAAAATGACACACCATGGAACCTCATCAGCTAAATTCATTGAATTTCTTTGCAAAGGATCAGGGATCCTTCCCTCAGGCCTTTCTTGCTTGGTTGGGGAAAATGGGCTTGCCATCTTTCCACTGAGTGTTGTAAGGGTAATTTTGCATCCTTGGTTGTCTGCTAAATTTTTTTGGAGCTGACCTCTCCATAGTCATAGCTCTATTGTTTCCCTTTTCTCCAAGCTTTAAACCTTCCAAAGCCTTTAAAATCTATTTTAGACTATTATCCTCTTTGGGTTTAGAGTCAGCAGACCTTCCCGTTTCTTTTTTACTCTACATTTGAGGCCTAAAATCATCTCTTCTTCCTATCTTTCCTGATATTCTTCTGTTGCTCTCTATGTTGATAGCCAATTTGTAAGCCTCCCCAAGACTTCTAGGGTTCTTATCCCTCAAGAGATATCCCATCTTTGCATCAAAGGCATTCAAGTATGTCACAAGACATAACTGGTCATCTAATTTGATAACCTGCAAGAGCCTATGCATGGCCTTTTGGAACCTTACGTTGAATTCAAGGACCTCTTCATTCTGATTTTTCTTTATGTTATTGAGTTCATTCAGGATAAAACCCTCATTAGTCTTATCTCCATAAATTTCCTTAAAATAATTTTTGAATTCATTCCATGACCCTATACTAGCATGGGGTAACCCTCTAAACCAATCCCTAGCATCCTCAATCAGGGATTGCACAAATAGCTTCATTATAACATCATCAGGCTCTATATTGTAATCATCTATTACATCTATGAAATTTTTTAGATGTTCTTCACATGTGATGACATTATTTCCAATAAATTTAGGAAGCTTTTTTCTAATCTCATCAGGGATTACATTAGGATAGCTAGGAATACCAAAGAAGGTAAGTTGTTTGTACCTTTCATGAATAGGATCTCCATGCAGCGGATCCATTCCTTGAGATGTAGATGTCCTTGTGTTTGAACCATCAGGAACTCTAGCAGCATTTGGCACACCATTTTCTTGAGCTGCATTGTTACCATGATTTCCACCTTGTCCCAAAAAGGAAGCGGCAACATTTGAAGGTCCTGAAGCATGCTTGAGAAAATCAATCTTTTTCCTGATTTCTACAGCAGAAGCCTCCAACTCAGCTTTCTCTAGTTCTTTGTCCAATATCTCTTTCTTCCTTCTAGCTATTTCAAGGTCCGAGTCTAATCTCAGTCCTGGATCTGATGTTCTATCAACAACAGTTTGTTCATTGATCTGAACTCCAATGGCCTTCTGCTTTCCTTTATCCTTTGGCCTAGTTTCCTCATGTGTCCTTTGCATAATAGGTTGTTCCTCTACCCTCTTAGGCTCTGGGACAAAGTTAATTGCCTCCAAATCTAGCAATTGCCTCTTTAGCTGATCAGCCTTGATCATAGCTTGTCTTACCTTTTCTTCTTTTTTCTTTATCTCTTCGTTGCCTAATGGAAAGCTGCTCCTGAACTTTTCTTTCTAGTTCATAGACCTCCTCAAAGATCTCTTCTGATTCAGAGAGTGTGGTCTGAGACTCATCATCTCCCACTTGAGTTTCATCTTCATACTGATTCAGTCCCAAGTCAATAGCAGCCTCTTCATATTCTGAATTATTTTCTTCTTGACTAGGCCTGGCTTGGTTCTCTTGTCTAATATCTCTCTTGTTTTTCCAAGTCTGAGAAACACCTCTTCTTTTCTTTCCTCCCCTTGTCTGACTAGGCCTTGAAGTACTTGGAATGCCTTCTCCAAGACCTAGTAGCTTTATAACTCATTCTGCAAAATAAATCACTGACCAGTACTGCTACCAAGATTTTTGAGTCGCCACCCAAGTGTATTGGGAATATTATAAGATGATTTCTTGACTTCAAAAATGCTCAAATGAGTTAAAGAGACAAGGGACAAGGATAACCCTATTTTCCAATGATGACCTACTGGTTTGGATAGGCATGAATAACATTCCCCAGCAGAGTCACCATCTTGTTGGTGTCCAAAATGATGCTTATGCTCTAACAGGCTTCCAATATACCCTTAGAGGATCTTAGGAATGGTTAGCTCCAAAATTGCTATGAGATCTTAGGGTAACTGGACCAACTATAGGGACAAGACTGCCCTCTTCTGCTTCTGGCTCTACAAAACCAAGGTGGGTGCACCTAACCTAGTATAAAATAAACTTCATACACCAAGAACTAGGTTCATATAACAGATGAATGGATAGTAAGAGAGTATAAATGATAACCACACATTCATTGACTCCTCATCACTATGGGATAGGACCTCATACAACCAAATACTGAAAATCTAGGAATGGTTCTTAATCTTATATGTTTGAATCATAACAATCTAAGTTAGGATATGTCAACAAGGAAATACTCATCTAGGCCAGTGCCTCATCCATTGGGCAAGTTTTCTTAAATAGATCACATGCACACACCAGAATTATATCTGAGATTCAAAGCCATAAACACATCTATAATCTCCTTTACTACTTATATGAAATCTTCACATAGACAAGAGATAGACCTATGTCTCATCTAGAGCATCATTTAATCTAATCCTAGATTAGAACTAAAAAATGAAGACATATACATGGATAAACATGCAGTGAGCTAGAAAACTCAAAATCTATCTACAATGACACAAAGGAGAGATAAGGATCATATATCTGTATTAAGTTTGAAGAATCCTTAAGTGCATACAATCCATCTAAATAAACAAGCTTGCAAAATACAACTTAGTCCTGCAACTTTCTCTCAATTGTTGACACAAGCTAAATCAGGGCATTACAATTCAAACTGGGCAGAGGACTCACAACCAAAAAAGCATGAATACCTAACTCCCAATCCTACAAAATGATCATGAAAATCCCTTTTATACCAGGGTTACAATACAAGCATAATGATCATTTGAAATTCAAAATCCACCTAACCCTCTCAAGGAGTAAAAACTAGACAAGACAGGGACTGAACCACAGCATGTAAGCTCAAACAGTCAAAAAATAATAGTCAACTAGCCCTGTACTGGTCCAAGTACCGAATCATCATCAAACCCCCAAGGAATCCAGCCAAATTGACCCTTGCAACACTTCAGGGTACTGTTTCATTTATGTTCCCGCGGCAAGACATTCCTTCGCAACTACCATGGCAACCTGGACCACATCGTAATGCTTAGCATTCACATCCAACCACTCTGGTCACTCAAAAATTGATTTTCTGGTACTTCCTGGCTTGAAACCGTCTGCAAAATTCAAATCTAAATCTTAACAGTCACCATGCACTCATGGACTTCAAGTTTCTTAACCGTTCACCCTCAGTCGCGCAATTGCGTAATCACACCTCACCGCCACAAGAAATGGGCCTTAATTTATGCTTGGTCGCATGATCGCATAACCCAAAAATGGGTTATGTGAACATGCGACAGCCTGCTAACCACTTGCCTTTTGCATAACCATCGATGCCAGACTGTTGCCACAAAAGGGCATGTCGCTTGTTCGCAAGCCAGAAAACTAGCTCACGTGAACATGCGACAAGCCGCTACCATGCACCCTGCCGGCTGTCAAAACACCGCTGAGAAATCCTGACCCGAGCCCGCGTTCAAATCCACCATCCCGCTAGCACGGACCAACTGGAAACCACCACAACACCACCTGCCACCGAGCCCACCAAATAGCCACAAATAGGCCCCAGCACATGTGGTGCCCTGTTGCATGATCGCATAGCCAAAAACTAGGCTATGTGAATATGCGACCACCCGCAGACCGCAACCGCCACCGCAAGGGGTTTGTAACATGATCGCATAGCCAAAAATTGGGCTATGTGATCATGCGACAGCCATGAGACCGCCACATCACCACCTTGGACCACACCCTTTTCCACCAACAGGCCCCAAGGACACATGTCAACCGGTCGCATGATCGCATAGCCAAAAATTGGGCTATGTGATCATGTGACAGCCAACCCAAAGCCACCACATCACCACCTCCGGGACCACAGAACTGCTTTACCTTTAGAGGATTAGATGGTTGTCACAAAAGCACATAGCCTTGACAAATCCTTCATGCTTTAATGACAACCATTGATTCTCTGACACGTCAGGACCCTCTACCCAATCCAGAAACCAGGTCCCACCACACATCGCACTTGCGCACTAAGGCAAAGTAGATCGCAAGCCTCTAAACAGAACTGGGACCCACATGGCTAGGTGGCAATCAGTTGCATGATCACGTGTCAGAAAAGTCTGACATGCGGCCATGCAACAGCCAATCAGGAAGAGTCTGGACCCACCATCCAGTCGGACATGCGCAGTTAAGACAAAGTCAAAAACACACAAAGTTTTCGGCACCAAAAGACAAGTGCATAAAAGCTTAAGGAAAAGGGTCAAAAATAATGCAGCTTTTCGACAAAAGATCGAAAACACACAGGAATAATGACAGACCGAAAGGTAACAAGGAAGCCGAAAACAACACGGGTTTTTGAAAACACTGCATGTTTTTGACACTGTGGCAAAACTTTGAAAACATTTCCTGCAGAGCTTGAAACTCGAATAACTTTCTGGGTTGTGCAAATTAGGAGATGCAGTTTGGACTGAAGCAAGGCGACAACAATAAAGAGCACAAGGTAGGACATTTAACAAAAACATGCAGGGGAGAAGCCAACTTCATGAGATTTTGCAATGACTGGAAAACAGACTAACACATAGTTAGATAGCTCAAAAGTAGTAAGCTTACCAACAAGACTTTCTAGAGTTAGACCATTACCAAGGTTACATCTTGATTCTTGAATTGTTAAAATTATGATAGCATAGATAGGAAGAAAAGTTCTCAATACTTTACCAATAACAGTCTCATCATCAATGATTTCATTCACTCCTCTAATAGAATTCACTATCTCCTTAATTCTACCATAATACTGAGAAATATTCTCACCTTCTTGCATTTTCATTTCATCAAACTTACCTATCAAGCTTTCATCTTTTTCCCTTGATACATTTGTATCACCATCATAAATGGTTGCAAGATTATTCCACATTTTCTTTGTAGTATTGCAATCCTTGATATCTTCAAATTCAGGATAGCTTAAGGTAGATGCAATCTCCAATATTGCTTGATTGTGTTCTTATTTTTCTTTCATCTCCTCGACAGTCAAAGGTGCAGCATGTATAACATAGTCATGTTCAACATAGTATTTTGTCGAATCATCAATACCATCTAGATGCAATTTAATCAGACTCTACCATGTAGGGAAATTCTCCTTGTTCAACTTCGGTACCTCCTTTTTATACATCTTGATCATTAGCTTCAAGTACCTTTAAATTTTTTCTTTGTAAGCACCAATAGCTTCGATACCAATTGTTAATATTATTTAGAACAACAGAGAGGGAGGGTAAATCAATTGTTCTTAGGTCCAGATGTACCAATTGAACTTTTAAACACTTCAACAATCTCAAATCTAATCACCAACACAAATCGGTCTCTAAAGTATATATACTAGAAATATATAACATGTAGTCCATTGTCTAAAAGTAATTAACTTGTAGAATATAGAAACATTCATATCAAAACATTCACACAAGTATAACACCAGGATTTATAATGGAAACCCAACTTGGGAAAAACCACTTTGTAACATGTTACTAATATTTTCACTCTTCTGAAGTGAGCTCTGTTAGAAGCCATCCTTGTTAAAGGTTTACAAACACACTGCTAGATGTGACCTTGTTAAAGGATTTAAATACTTTGTCAAAAGTGGCCTGGTTAAAGGATTTAAGTACATTCCATTAGAATGCCACCTTGATTAAAGGATTTAAACAATGATTGTTAGGTCAACCTTAATTAAAGGATTTAGAATGATACAATGGTTAGACAGTAGCAGTAGTTTTTTATCTAAAAAACATACAACTCAATTTGCAAATAACAGATCCAATTCGCACATATATGCTGATTTACTAACTAAGTTCCATTTCCATCTCCATCTTTGATCTGCTCAGAATTCACTTCAAGAAATCAAAACTCTGATCAACTCCTTCACCTTCAGCCTTCTTCTTAGACTTATTAGTCAATAATATCAACAACTTTAGCATACTCTATAACCTCACACTTAGGTTTCCTATATACCTCTTCAATTAGGTAGATCCATCTTTTGCTGCTTAATCTCCTCCGTAGATCTTAGGTTAGGTCAGATTCATTGAATCCTTCTAACATTTAAGTTCTTCATCCTTCCTTCTAGATACATCTTGAAACTTCTCATTGAATCCATAATAAAATGATTTACCATGCATTAAATTCTCCATACAATCAATTAATAAAGTCAACACGATTTACATAACCCAAGAATTCAACTATGTCAGCTAGGAATCTAAATTCTTTCTCCAAATGTAAATTACTAACACTCGGTCAATACTATGTTCATCTCCTCGGTCATCATTATGTAACTCGATCATCTCTACAAACTGTCTTCCTTAGCTAACACTTTCTTGCTCGGTAATTTCCTGTCGCTCGACATAAACTGATGTTTGGTTAACACTAAATTTACTTAGCATATACTGGTGCTCAGTCAATACTAACATCACTCGACTTAAACTATATTTCTTCACTTTTGCTCGGTTAAGCCTACATCTTCAGTATTTCTCCTTACTTAGATAAACAATACATTATCTTATCAATATGCCAAATAATCAAGTACTCATTAAAGTATCAAATAACTCAACCTTTCCCTAGGTTCTCTTGTTATCTCCCTTTCCCTAATCCTTTTCATCAATCAATAGATATAGTACTTTCTTAGATAACAACTTTCTTACCAGTTAAGGTTTTACATCAATGACAATACAACAATTATTTCAATTGAAGTTTCCAACACCTCTTATGGTGGGGATCCTAATGATAGTATTTCCTAGACTATTGTTCGTTAGTGTAGGAAAAAGTGTTCTTCCCCATGTTGTGGGTTAATTATCTGCCCATTCTTGATGTGGGTTACTAGTTGTTCTTCTAGAATATTGTAAATGGTAGGTTTCGGCCTTTATTGTATGTGGCATATTCTTGACCCCTATTACCCATTAATGTATCCTTGAATTCCTACAATACATTAATGTATGATGAGGGGTTCTAATGGGTCATAAGGGGCCCTAGGTAAGTACACCAAGTAGCTGGTCAAAAAAGTGGCCACATGGAAAAATAGTCAAAATTTTACAAAAACCCATGCAAATTATTTGAAATTCAAAACATTTAGGCTTGGAAAAATCAAGCCTAACTAAGCCTAAAAAAAATAATTAAAAAAACTTATAGTTCTTCATAACTCGCACGAGTTATGAAGAATTTTAAGTTTTTTTAAAACTTGTGGCCAAAGCTCATTTTTTACACCAAAAATAGCTTGATAATGGCTAAGAGGGTTCCAAAATCACTAAAAACCTGACTGTTTTCGCTTGTTAAGTTCATTTTCCCAGTATTTAGACCAATCTGCAAGCATGCCATGAAATCAAATAGGTAAGAATTTATTATTTTTATTATTTTTGTTTCAATTTAATTGATTTAAGTTTTTTTATTAATTTGATGTCAGATTATGAAAACAATCCCAACAATGAAAGAGACAACAAAGACCTCTTCCTATACAACCAACACAAGCAAACCTTGAAAACATTGCACATGAGAAATAACAAAACCCTCAAGATGTTGATCCACACAAAAAAACTCTCACAATGCTACTCTTGAACAACCACCACCACTCCAAAACCCTCCTCATTTTCTAGTAGATCATGTATAGGCCACACAAGAGGATCTTATCAATTTCCTAACACAAAAAACTACCCAAATTTCTATATTAGTGAATAGGTTGAGGTCCTCTAGTCATGAGCACCACTCATCCCTCGCCACAACTCTATCTAAACAATGGCCAATAGTGTGAATGAGGTATCTAGATAGGTTACAAAATAGGGTTCATAAAGGGAGAGATAACATGAATTTTATGTCGATGGGTTGCCATATGATGAGGTGAAAAGAAAGGGCATACTTAAAGATAACATATGTGCTCTTTTCATCGGTCCTAAAACTAGTTACGACCTACATACTAATACGAGTATGTTTCCTATACATTGGTGTGTGCACGCTAGAATGAAAGAAACTTTTTGGAATAGGCAGTATATTGTGTTTGACCAACCACCTTGTAACAATTGGGAGGTGCCTCTATATTTTTTGAGAAAGCTTTATTATGATTTTATCCTTGGCTTGAAGCCAAATTACTTTGACATTTGGTAGTTCCATGGTAGAGGGAGATTTTCTATGAAGGATAAACCCAGGGCCCATAGGTTGGTAGAACCACAACATAGGAGGCGTGTAGGTCGTAAACCCATGGTTTATGTCATGGTCCCAGTAATCTTGAAGGATTATATGGAGTTATAGACTCTTTAGGCAGTTACGTCATTGACTAATGTCATTGTTCAGCATGGCACATAGTTAGTTGGACTAGAGGATAGATCAACACCTACTATACAACCATCATCATCAGATGCACCACTTGGATTAGACCAGCTAATTGAGAATATGTGCACCACCTGCCAGACTATATGCTCTAGTGTAGCCACTAACACAAATGAAGATGGTTTTACATTCCATTCATGTACACATTACAAGAGTAAATTCTATGCTTCCACTCCAGAGGATATGGCCCTCACTGATAACTAGATGACCATGGTATTTTCTGATGAGAAGACGCAAGTGTATTTATGATATGTTTTTAATTAATCACCTAAATATTATAAAAGTAAATAAATTTTTATTTACAGAAGAATGTAAAGTGATATATAAATAATATGCATTGTAGGGTGCAACAGGTGGTGTGAGTACACCACATACTGTTCGTTCAACTCCACATGCTCGAGTAGTTTCGTCACCCGAGGTAAAGATTTGTAAATATTGTTAAAAATTTAATAATACTTTGGTTCTAAAATATATTTTGTTAATATGTATATTTATTTTATGTTAGGAAGGCCTTAGATGTCCCAAGTTGATGATATCATGCTTTTGGTCATTGACTTTGGCCTAGAAAGCTTTGTAGTTCATATCTTGCACATCTCTTATTTACAAATTTAATTGAACCCATGTAAGTCATTTAGATTTAGATTTTTTGTACTCAGAATTTATATTATATATTCATTTGTCTTATGTTAATTTTGTATTTTTCAGGTTACCTCACATGGCTCTAGGCCCTCTTGTGTGCAAAAGGCATCTTCTAGCACACCAAAATAGAGAAAGATATCCTTGTGGAAACCCAAATAAAAAAAGGTAATTTAGTACAATTTAAATTTAATTGTTGAAATGTATTATGATTAAACATGTACATGCAAATATTGATGAATGCACCTGATTTATTTCTTCTATATACAGAAACAATTGGGGTTTAAAAAATTAATGAATGCACCTGGTGTCACTGAGGTTGAGGAGAGAGAAGAGGTAACATTTTCATATTCACTTTTGATTACATCCTTGCTTGTTCAAAATCTCTAAATTCTTCTTCTATGACTATAAAATATGTTATCATTTTTCAAACAGGAAATGGTCGTAGTTCCATCATCATCCGTGATACCTCCTAAGAGTACAGGAGAACCATTTGAGGCTGTGGTATGTATTTTTTCTATATATGTTAAACATATGTTTTTATATATAAGTACATGCATTTTTATTTTTTTAGTATTTGTCAACAACTTTAGGTTATTAACTTGTATTAATTGCCTTTTATCTATTACAACCGCCCTCATGACTTCCCATAGATTCTCTACCATCCCATTTTGTTAGGATTCCCAATAACTGAAGAGGGGTAGAACACAACAGAGGAAAGAGGTATGTTTGTCTTCTTAGTTAAAACCCTCTTGTCAAATCCTATTGGATTTCATTCTTTCTTGTTTGAAAGCCCTAATTCCTTCCTCTATGACTCTAACATCTCTTATCATTTACCATACATGAAATGATTGTAGCTACTTCTTCAGTGACTATGTCTCCTAGGAATATAGGAGATCCATTTGAGGCTTTGGTATTCTTTTTTTTTTTAGTCCATGCATTTTTTTTTTAGTATTTCTCGACATATATGTTATTAACTTGTATCAATTTTGTTTTACCTATTATATCCCCCTTCACGATGTCCCATGGATCCTCTACCTTTCTATTTTTTTAGGATTCCCATTTTCAAAAGGATCCCATCAACTTTTACTACATGGCCCAACAAAAGAAAAAAGACATGAGGTAATCAACAATTCAGCTACAAATAAATTATAGTCTAGTATTTAGTTATTTTGAGAAAATATATCTAGTTCATCATTTGAATTTTTCTTGTGCAACCACCTATAGAGTCAGGCACTTCTTTGAAGAGGCATAATTTTGATGATCCACCATAGTCATAGATATTAATAGAGACATCTAGTTCTAGGTGTCATCATTGAAAGACCAATTTATGTATATATATGACATTTGTATTGTATATATCAACCTCGACATGGCACATGCCACATTTTTGTAACTCTATTATTGACTTAGTATTTATGCTATTTTTTTATATGTACATAATTATTGTTCATTTTGATATATATGAAAGTTGGTATTTGATCCAATTTTTAAATTGTGTGCATATCTTTGTACTTCAAAATTTAATTATTTGCAATTAAAATGTGATCCAACTTGTTCATTATGTGTATGTCTTGATACTTTGAATTAACGTACATATTTATAATTTAAATGTGATCTAATTTATTCATTCTATACAACTCATATGGTGTATACTTTTAAATGATTATTTAATAAAATAGAATTTAAACATATTTATTATTGGAGTCATATTGTACTTATGAATGTATGAAATTCAGACACAAGTGCCATCAACACCACCAAATTTCATTGTTGGAATGGGCATTGGAAACAATCAACTTCATATATCTACCTCTTTGGACACATTTTGAAATGTTTCAACATATAAAATTGCCAATTTTTCTATTTGAACCTTTTCTAGGCTATTGGAGTAAATTTTTTGGTTTGGGAGAGTGTTTAGAGGGTAGATGCTTTGTAAAATAGGGCTAATTGGCCCTTAAATACCTAAAATCGGCAATTTTTGAGAAATTTGTTCCAAACATGACATGTCAAGTTTGACATATGTTAGGTGTCTCCCAAACAGTTATCTAAAAAGGTCATTTTTTTATATGAGAGGTGAACGTGTCAGGAGTTATGAACCAAAAACTTAATTTTGATGGCTACTAGGAACAAACCCTCGTTGTGAAGGAAGCCCATATCACATTCTATTCGTCATAGGTGCAAAATGAAACCTTGATCTTATTTGGTTAGGGGGGTTTACCCTAGACATGGTGCCACTTTTCCTCTCAACACACCAGAACACTTAGCGGTATATCCTACCGATGATGTCCCTTGTGTACCCTAAGTGCAAAAAATTGTCAAACTTTGAGGGACAATTTATTGCAAATAGTGCAACCTTAACATGATATTTTTTAACTTATAGGGTCATTTCAGACCCCCCCACAATAACCTATCTCATTTTTTGAAGACCCGAAGTCATTTTTGCAGGGCATCAATTTTTTTGTTCATACAAAAAGTGTCACATACACTTAGTGAAAAGTTGCCAAGTAGCGCATATCATGTTTGTTAATTGTGGGCATGAACCGACACCTTGATAGAATCTACTTGAGTGGTTTTACACTAGTAATATTCCCACTTGGCCTCTTGGCATGTCAGAATGCTCAACGGCATACCCTATCAAGGATGTCCCTTATGTACCCTAAGTACCAAAAATTGTCAAACTTTGAGGAACTATTTATTGCAAACCGTGGTACCCGCACATGATCCATTTGAACCTATAGGGTTATGTTAGGCCCCTCAAAAATAACCTATCTCTATTTTTGAAGAGTTGAATTTATTTTTGCAAGGGAGAAATTTTTTTGTTGGTGCAAAAAGTGTGAGATAAACTTAGTGAAAAGTTGCCAAGTGGCCCATATCACATTTTGTTCATCATGGACACAAACCAACACCTCAATCATGTCTAATTAGATATATTTACCCTAGGCATGGTCCCACTTTTCCTCTCAGAATGTTAGAACACTCAGTGGCATACCCTACCAACAATATCCCTTGTGTACCCTAAGTGCAAGAAACCATCAAAATTTGAGGAACCATTTCTTGCAAATTATGGAACTTGAACATGATCTGTTTGAACCTATAAGGCTGTGTTATGCCCCCCTACAATAACCTATCTCATTTTTTGAAGAATCGATGCAATTTTTGCAAGGAAACAATTTTTCCATTGGTGCAAAAAGGGTCAGATGCACTCAGTGAAAAGTCATCAAGTAGCCCATATCACGTTCTATTCATCATGGGTGCGAACCAACACCTTGATCACCTTGAAACCTATGAATGGACCCACTTTTCCTCTTGACATTTTGGAATGCTCAACAGTATACCCTACCATAAATGTCCATTGTGTACCCTAAGTGCAAAAAGCCATTGAACTTCAAGGAACTATTTCTTGCAAACCATGGCACATGTACACAATTTTTTAAAACCTATATGATTATGTTAGGCCCCCCTACAATAACCTATCTCAATTTTTGAATACTCAAAGTCATTTTTGCAGGGCATCAATTTTTTTGTTGGTGCAAAAAGTGTCAAATGCACTTAGTGAAAAGTTTCCAAGTAGCCCATATTGCATTTTGTTCATTATGAAAATGAACTGACACCTCAATCACATCTGGTTGGAAGGGTTTACCCTAGGCATGGTTGCACTTTTCCTCTCAGCATGGCAGAACACTTTTTGACATACCATACCGATGATGTCATTTATGTACCCTAAGTATAAAAAAATTGTCAAACTTAAAGGGACTTTTTATTGCAAATTTTGGCACCTGTAAATTATCCATTTGAACCTATATGGTCATGTTAGGCCCCCTTACAATAACCTATCTCATTTTTTAAAGACTCGAAGTTGTTTTTACAAGGAAACAAATTTTTTATTGGTGCAAAAAGTGTCAAATGCACTTCGTGAAAAGTCACCAAGTAGCCCATATCACATTTTGTTCTTTGTGGGCAAGAATCAACACCTTGATCATTTTCAATTAGGCGGTTTTACCCTAGGCATGGTCCCTCTTTACCTATGGACATGTCAGAATGCTCAGTGACATACCCTACCGACAATGTCCCTTATGTACCCTAGGTATGCCAATTACCCAAGAGAAAGATACAAAGCCTATGGTTAATAGGAAAGAGTGAGAAGAGCTTCTTGGACCCATGAAAGAAGTTATATATAAGAAGGAAGAGCTATGAAGTTACATAGAAATGTGAAATGAAGCTTCAAATTGGCCTTACATTTATGGGACTTGGGAAGCCAGGTTACTCATATTGATGTTTCAAAGTTGTAATAAGGGCTAAAAGACCATTTTGAACTTATTTTTAGTAGTTTTGATTCTTAGAGTGTCTCTTGGGTTCAATTTTTTAAAAGTTGAAAAAAAATTAAATGTTATCATAAGGATGTCAAGGGTTTGCATATAAGATTAATAGTTTTTCTTTTTTCTACTATTAGAATCCCTTACAAATTGGTAGATTGCAAGTTTAAAATTTATACTTTATTATTTCAAAGGTTTTAGTCATGTTGCATGATGTTTAGGGGCAATATGATGATTCCCTAGATGGATTACTTGTATTCTTTTATTCTTGGAACAGAAATACCAGACCATTTTAGAGCTATTTGTTCCAAAGAAACCTTACCTAAGTTCCATATATGTTGTAAAATACCGAAAAGGGTATTAAAAAACATGATTATATTTTGGGTTTGAGTTTCCTATGATAATTTATGACCAAAACACTAAGTTTTCTTATCTAAAGAAGACCATGGCAGAATCATAACAATCCATTTTTTAATCAAGTGTTCCAAAGAACCATATATTGAATTTGAGCTATGTTAAATATATTTTTAATGGGTATCTAAAAGTGTCTTGATAGTTCTATTATGTGATCTAAGTCAAAAGGTACATGGTCTTTTCTTGTTCTACATGGTTACTAGCTTTTACGACAATTTGTATAGATGGGGCGTTCTTTGAAGGACCAGTACTTGTGGGGTTTCTCATAGATGTTTATGTGTTATATATTATTTGAAAAATACGTTCCCAAGGGTGGGGAATTCATGTGGGTCATAAAATCAACCTTTGGTGTTTGTAGGCCTTAAGGCAAAGTGACTTGTGAAAGGGGGTTTGAGGTTAAAGAAGGGTGGAAAAGTATTTTTGTTTGGATACCATTTTTGTGGTGGTTCCTTTTCTAATTGAAGTGTTAAAATTCTTAAGTGACTCCCTTGAGAGTGATTTCATGGTATGATCATTTGTGATCAGTTTGTGGGAAGGGCATTGAGCCCATTAAAGTGAAATATGTCTACAAGTTGTTGGTGGTGAACCTAACCTTTGCATCAGTGTATATCCACTAACAAATATAATTTCTTCTAGATTCTTGAGCTTAAATGGAGATTTTTAGTTCCCAAACATGCCCTAGTTGGTGGAACCCCTATGGGTCATTTGCGACCTATTGATGTTTCGTCATAAGTTTTGTGTTGATTCATGTTTTGATGTCATGTACTGATGCACTACAAGTCATTTCAAGGTATGATTCCATTTTTCATAAGGTTGGGTTCATTTGGTAAAGGTTTGGCGTCTATAACCCAACTTACATGTTCCTTGGTGTGCCTATGAAATGGTGTCATTAGATTGAAGTATAAGGCTACAAATTAAGGCATTTTTTAAATGTTCCCTGCTAATCCAAAAATTCAAGAGTAAAGATTCCCATTGAGTCTATGGTTGTGATCATGAATTCAAGCTTGAACTATTCATTGTTGCATCGAAACTTGTGAAGTTAAAAGTAGAACATTGTCAAAAAGGTCTATTTGTATGAGTTTATTAGTTGAGCCTTATGCCTCTGCATCACAAGTCGGGTAGATGAACCAAATGTTGCTTGAGGAAAGGAGATACTAGTTTATTAAAGCATCTGTATGATCCCATTTGCAATAAGTTAGTACTTGTTGATAAGATTTGTAGTTGCTTCAGTGATTCTGGGATTTAACATGAAAAAATGGTCTAAAGACCTTATTTTGAGCATTATCATGAAATATGACTTCAAAGATTCATATTTACCACATGGAGGCATGAAGACAACATTTTTTGCACTTTGAATAATGCCAACATCTTTTTCACTTTATTACAATATAAATGGTACGATATATAGAATTTAACAATACAAAATTCAATATGTATTTATAATCAAATGGTACGCATTAGGATATACAGAATTTGGCCTCTCAATATTTGCAAATCAAACCATGGCCATTTTTATATTAAAAAATTGGCTTATATACACATGTCAGCTCATTACCATTTATATATAAAAAGATTGGCATTTTAATATGCACATTACAACTCATTACAATTTTTATATACAAATTTGACCTCCAAACATGCACATGTAGAATCTCATGGCCATTTATATATACAAAAAAGTGAAGTTACAATGTTTCGCAAAAGATATATACAAAATTGCCAAAATTATTCTACCATTTTATAGAATTATTCTTCTTAATGGCCCAGAATTAATCAAGTGAACCTTCTCAATCATCTCTAACCCTTATTGTGTCAACTATTTCTCGTGGTTAGATTCGTGAGCTTTCCAAAAATTCTTGCTAAGAGTTCTACCATGATACTTAATCAATTGAATATTTGTTGCAACAACAAGGTTAGAGTAATGAAGAATATGTTTGTGTCTCAAAGTCCTCAAATAACCAGGCATTAGAATTTTTTGATAGGGTACCTACATTTTATAGAAAGATAAGTTAATACCAAAAACAATGTAAAGTGTAATAAAATGAGTTCAAGAGGTCTCAATACAACTACACAATAAAAGTACCTTCTAATCCATGTCCCTGTCACAACAATGAATCCTATTGGATACTCAATACCCTCTCCATCAACGACTATAATTGTCAATTTATTTTTGGCCTCAATACAACACAAAAAGTAATATGTTCATTTTTCATTGTTCTCATCTGCAATAACTGCATATACATGATCTGCATTTTATAGAAGGATAATTTAATACCAAAATCAACGTAAAGTGTAATAAAATGAGTTTAAAATTGATTTTACCTAAGAAATAAATTGAGAAATCACCTAGTTCAACTAGGTCAAATACATGATCAAAATCCATTGATGCTTCAATTTGGTTCAATTGTAGTGCTCTATGAAGTTGATATGTATCAAGGGGTTGCAAAGGTCTACAAGACCATTGGTCAACCCACTATTTTGATTCACATTCATCCCACACAATATGCACACACAAAGAGAAAAAGAATGCAATATGTCTAGTATAAATAGCTAATGATGGTACATTTGAACTTTTAAATGAATGTGTGTCACCCTATCCTATAAGTGTACAACAATCTAGATAGCCTCAATGTTAGATTCATGTATCAACCAAAAATATCTAGAAACCATAGACTTACTTGCATTACTTGGTCCCATCATAGAGTTACACCATTGCACAATTATTTTTGCATATATTAACACTACGCCACCTTCGTACTTCAATTCCTCTATGGAAAGAGCTCTTTTTACACATGCTCCCACACCATCATGCTCTCCCTTTCCATGCATTGCCTCAATGAAATTCCAAAAGAAATTCTCACCACTTGTCACACACATCCTAGTCAACCAATAAAACATCCTTGCATTCTTGAATTGTGAGGTAAAATTTGTAATCACCTTAAAATGGTCTAGTAAACCCAGAGCCCATAATTATGATTAATTTCCTAAAAATTCCTAAAATCAAAGGCATTTATTAACTAGATCTAATAATGTAAGTATTTAATCAAACTTTCTTACATAATTAAATCAATTCTCTAACCATACCATCAATTTCTTGATCAATTCTTAAATCAAAGGGATAAAGGTAATTTAATTTCTAAAGTCATATGTTTAATTAAAATTCCTAGTACTTTTAATTAAAATAACCCATTCACACATCCTCACATGTATGTGTCAAAAAATAAAATCCAAATAAAGAAAATTTTTTTTAAAATTACTAAATTTGTCTAATTCTCCCTCTGATAATTAACACAAATTTGACCAATTGTGTGCCTCTCACATGGATCTACTTACATGGATTGAGGAAGGAATAATCTTAGCCCTTCCTCACCATTAAATCTTGACCGTTCATTTCAATGCAAATCCTATAAAAGGAAGCTCTTTGTAGCTCAAATCATCCTAGGTTATCATAGTAAATGTACTATGTCATTTTGATTTCTCATCTACTTTAATTGCATGATCATTTAGCTCATAGTTTCTTAATATAGTTTAAATGATCTCTTGTCTCTATATTAGTAGTCCATCATAGATTATTTTCTAATTTAGAGCTCATTTTATTAATTTATGTTAATTTTATAGCATCAATCAATAAATTAATCAATTAAGATTCATCTCTAATAAATGATTATGTGTATTTTTTATATCTACGAGTCTTAATTATATATATATATATGATAAAAATTATTGATATATTAATTGAGTTATCGACCGATGATCAAATATTCATTTGGAGATCACGATATATATTGTACGACATGTATTATGGTATTGTAACACATGAAATGTTACAATACATAACATGTACCATAACATAGTTGTTTTACGATACATGTTATGTATCGTAACACAGAAGTGTTATGATACATAATACATACTGGAACACTTGGGTGTTATGATACGTAACATTGTTATTAACACAACAAACAACTTCAATATTATCATTGCCACAAAGTATCAAGGGGTGTCTCCTGTGAAATACGAAAGGGCATGTCTCATGTAGATACATGTCTCTACAGTTGTAGAGGCATGTCTCTCCATGAGACATGTTCTCATCATTTTGATTTTTATAATGAAATAAATTTGCATTTGGAAAACACAAAAATAAACAGTAGTGTTCTTCCAAGTGCAGATTTATATATTCAGTAAAATATATATAATATCAAGTTCACAGTCTAACTTAAAATAAAAATCAAATATCAATCACATAATAATAGGAATCTTAACATGGTATCAGAGCGAGGTTTGGAATAAGATCAAAAATAGATTCTTATATTGATATATTTATATACCAAAATTATATAAATATCTTGAGATAAATTAGACCTTTCAAAATGGTGAATGGAGTTATACTTGAGGATAGACTTGAAGGTGCCTCAAATTTCATATCTTGGAAATTTTGAATGTTACTAACATTAAAAGAGAATGAACTAATCACAATGGTGAAAGAAAAGGAACCCGAACAAAGTGATAAAGATGAAAAGATTCAATGGGAAAATAATAATACAAAAGCAATGAAATTGCTAGTAGATGGAGTGAAGGATCATCTAGTACCTATAATTATTAGACTAGATTCATCATATGCTATGTTCAAAGCCCTTGAAGAAATGTTTCAGATAAACAATTCTAGTAGATTCCTTACTCTCAAAAGTAAACTCAATCAAATGAAGATGAACCAATGAGAGACTATTACTTCATATTTATGAGAATAACTGGTTTGAGAAATCAACTCTCTACAATTGGTCATGACTATGATAGTAAGGAATTGTCAATGATAGCCCTAAATGGACTACCTATCTCTTGGGAATCATTCATTTAAGGCATCAGTCCTTGACCTAAACTTCCTAAATTTGAAAGACTAAAAAAATATTTTATTCAAGAAGAGTCTAGGTTGATATCCAGGGGGATCAATACAAATGTTCCAAAAGAAGAAATTCAAATCCTTCACACTCAAAATCACACAAAAGGAAAGAATTTTAATAAAACAAAAAGAGGTAAAAACACTAACGAAAAATAATCATCTAAGAAAATAAGAGACCTATATAAACTTCAATGCTTTAGATGTGATAAATATGGTCATCTTGTGATGAAGTTCCCTGATAGAACAAAACCTCAAGCCTCCTTCGTTGAGGTTAAAACTATGGATACAAATTCAGAGAAACTTGTATTTTACTCCGCCCTATCTATTCAAGTTACACATTACAAGAACACATGGGTGATAGACAGTGGGACCTCCAGACACATAATAGGATTCAGAGATCAATTAGAAACCCTTGAGGAAACTATTGATGAGGAAGTAACTATTGGAGATAATATTGATTATCCAGTTAAAGGAATTGGGTCCTATATAATTAAACACAAATCTAGTGTATCACTCCAACTCACGAGAATTCTATACGTACATGGGATCAAAAGAAACCTAGTTTTTGTCTCGTCTCTTAAAGATAAGGGTTATAGGATCACATTTATGGAAGGAAAAGTATTAGCATGGCCCGAGAACTCTACAATTAAGAATGCTTATACTATTGGTATAAGACAAGGGTGTCTTTATAAACTATCTACTTATTCACAAGCCCTAATTCATTAATCAAAAAATGAGAATGAAATTTGGCATAGAAGACTAGGGCATTATCATTTTTGTGGTTTACCCAATTTAGAGAAAATGGTCACTGGTTTTCCAAAACTTGGAACTGGACATGTAGAGACTTGCAAAGGTTGTGCATTAGGGAAGAATATCAAAAGAACATTTCATAATAGTGAAAGAAAATCTAAAGAAGTATTAGAATTTATTCACTCTAATTTTTGTGGACCAATGCCTGTTCCTTCCATTGGAGGATTCTTGTATTGCATCATCTTTGTAGATGACTACTCTAGGAAAACATGGATATACTTTCTTAAGTGTAAAGAGTCTGAATAAATTCTCTTAAAGTTTAAATAGTTTAAAGCTCTAGTAGAAAATGTATCTAGAAAGAGTATTAAAACATTGCGAAATGACAATGAGAAGGAATAAATTTTAGAAACCTTTTAGAATTTTTGTAAAACTACTGGGCTTAAGAGGGAGTACATTATTCCTTACAATCCTCAACAAAATAGTGTTGCAGAAAGGAAGAACAAAACTATAGTTGAATGTGCTAAAGCTATGATGCATGATCAAAATCTAGAAACGCATCTCTAGGCAGAATCTTATAATATTGTTGTATATATTCAAAATAGATGTCCTCATTCTCATTTAGAAAAAAGACTCCTGAAGAAGTATTCATTGGAGCTAAACGTAAAAGAAGCCATCTTAGGATATTTGGATGTCTTGTTTATATTCATATTCCTAAAGATAAAAGAACCAAGTTAGAACCCTCTAGGAAGAAAGATAGATTCTAGTTGGATATCGTGAAACATACAAAGCATATAGAATTTATATTCCAGGACAAAGAAATATTGAACTAAGTAGGGATGTGATCTTCGAGGAAGATACTGCATTAAAAATATCCAAAGATGAAACTGAAATGAATGACAACAGTCAAGAAGATCTCTCTCCTGATATTGAGAGGGAGATACAATAAATCACTAAGGACAACAATCTTAGTGATCACATGGATACTACTAAAAAAATCAAAACAAACAAGAGAAGACCGCTATGGGACAGAAAGATGATTGAGGAAGAAGGGAAATATGCAGCTCCTTCTGGTACATCCATGGAAATAAAAAGACCAAATAGTTTTTCATGCTATGTTGCACTAATGAGTGAATTAATAAAATCAAAACCTTCTAATGTTGAGGAAGCTTGTCAACATCTTACTTGGAAGGATGCCATGATACAAGAATACAATTCTGTCATTAAGAATGATGTCTAGGATATTGTGCTCAAACCCAAAAATAAATTAGTGGTTTCTTTCAAGTGGTTATTCAAAATCAAACATGCAACAAATGGAAGTATAGAAAAATGCAAAGAAATATTTGTTTCCAGAGGCTTCTCTCATAAAGAAGGCATCAACTATGAAGAAACATTTGGTCCAGTTGCCGGATATACCTCTATCTGAATTGTAATTGCCATTGCAACATCTAAACGATAGAAAATACATCAGATGGATGTAAAGACTATTTTCTCGAATGGGTTCATTGAAGAAGAAGTATATTTAGAGAAACCTAAAGGATTCATAATTCAAAATAAACAGTCACATGTCTGCAAGCTAAAGAAATCATTATATGGTCTCAAACAAGCTCCTAGAGCTTGGTATGAAAGGATCGACCAGTACCTATCAAAACTCAACTTTTCAAAAAAATGATGCAAACCTAAATCTCTATTTCAAAATAATAGATGGAGACATGTTGATTCTGATTCTTTATGTTGATGATTTATTGATCAGAGGAGAAGAGCACCTCATCATCAAATGCAAACAAGACTTGGCATTCAAATTTGATATGAAAGGTTTGGGAATTCTTCATTACTTTCTCATATTGGAAGTGTGGCAACATAATAATAATATATTTTTAAATCAAGGAAAGTACACAGTGGAAATCCTTAAGAGATTTAGAATATTGGACTACAAGCCTATGTCTACTCCAATGGAGAAAAACCTCCTCAAACTCAAGGAAGAAAATAATGACTCTTAGCCTACAAACCCTACCCTTTACAGATAGATAATTGGGTCCTTGATATACTTAGTAAACACTAGGCCTGATATTTTCTATGTAGTTAATGCACTTAGCCAATTCATGAGTGAGCCAAAGAAAATACACCTAGTAGCGGCTAAGCACATCCTCAAATATCTTCGAGGCACAATTAGATGTGGGCTAAGATATAAAGAACCTAAACTTGCATGGTTACACTGATTCATATTGGGTCAAAAACATCATAGATTGGAAGAGCACCTACGGATGTTGCTTCAGTTTAGGTTCAGTTATGATCTCTTGGTTCAGCAGAAAGAAATCCTTAGTATCTCATAATTCCACTAAAGTAGAATATATTGCAACATCTATGGGAGCATGAGAATCAGTTTGGTTGAGAAAAATTCTAGTTCAATTATTTGGACAATCGCTAAAGCCAACCATTATTCATTGTGACAATCAGAGTTGCATTAAATTATCCTTGAATCCAATGTTTCATAAAAGGTCCAAACATATTGAGATACCTTATCACTAGATTAAAGACATGGTAGAAAAGAATGTGGTGGAGTTGAAATATGTTAGTACAAATGAAGAGTCAACAGATATTCTCACCAAACCTCTTGTGAATAATAAGGTAGAATACTTTAGAGGTAAACTTGGTATGACTATAATTTCTGAGAATGAGTCTCAGTATCTTTGATCATTGTACTAATCAAATATTTATTTTCTATTATGAGTCTTATTTCATGAAAACTATATGTGTGTGTGTGTGTGTTTGTGTGTGTGATTTGTATGCATCATCAAGAAGTGACGATTTCTTAATGATTGCATTTGTATATCTGACAGTTATCAGGAGGTGACGATCTTACGATAGCTTGTCTTTATCATGATGGATATCATATTGATATCTAAGTATATCATGATAATAATATCTCTATGAAAGGTGTACATTTACTTTCATTAAGAGATATGAGTACGTGGTGAACATCTTAAGACTTGATGTTAGCAAGCCATTACTCTGAGTACTTGGTGAATATCATGGAATTCATATTAGCAAGCCATTACTCTTGATATTACAAGATAATATCTTCATGACCCTAATGAGTACTTGGTGAACATCATAAAGCTTTATGTAAAAGGCCATTACTCCGAGTACTTGGTGAATATCATTGAGTTGATATTAGTAGGCCATTTGATGCAGGAGCATCCTGGGTGTAAGAGCAATCTTGCATCACCCAAAAATATTTATGTTTTTATATTCAATAAGGGCTATTTTGTGCAGAGCTGCTATTTATGGAAAGTTACTATTTTTGGTAATTTTCGTATGTGCTCAGAATGATCTAATTTCTTTCTTGGAAGTTCATTTTGGTCATATAAGTCTGCCAGTAAAGTTTCATTGCTAGATCAAGTGTATATTGGAAGATATTGAAGATTTTCGGTATTGGCAGCAGGGTACAGAAACTTTGAACTCAGTTTTGAAGGCTTTAGAGGCCCCGGATGAGGTCAAAAATTTGGGGGAAGGGTGCTTGCGCTGGTCAAGCCTGTAGAGCGCTTCGTGGCATTTTCGGAATGGGGTTATAATAGCCGATCGGGTCAACTGGTGATGACTTATGGTCTTCGGAAGTTGGGCCACCTGAAATGGCAGAAAATAATTTTCTTCAAAATTTCTATTCGGGTTTCAAAGGTCATCTTGAGCCGACTATGATGTAATAAAATGTAAAATAAAATAATTCTAAGTTTGGTCGGCCTTATTGGCTAAAATTCTGGAACCTTCCCAGGCGGTGGAAAATTGCCTATATAAAGAAGGCTGTATTATTGTCTTAGGCAGTTCAGAATAGTTCTGGGTAGTAGGTCTGGGTAATAATTCAAGGCTTTGTCCTACAGACTGTTGTAAGGGAATGCCCATGTGGCTTTACATATTGTAATTCTGAAAGTTTGTAATTCTACATTTGTGGAGATAATAAGAAGCCAATTTTCTGTTCTTGCATATTGTTGTTGTTTCTCTATTTCTGTTATGTGTTTGTGGTATTAAGGGGAGCACCCTTCATCAAGTGGTATCAGAGTAGGAGTTCCTGAGTGTGTAAATAGATCACCGACTGTGAGGCAGTTTGCACCAGGACCATGGTTAGGGTTTCAGCATGCATCACAAAAATGCCTCCACGAAGAGAACGTGGCGGAAGGGCTGGTGTTGTGACACCTGAGGTTAGAGAGCTGCAGAGACAAGTGCGAGCATTGCAAGAAGAGATTCGCAGAGGAATGAATCTTAATGTAAGAGAAGAAAGTGATGATGAAGCGGAAGAAAATTTTGATCAGGAAGGAGAAGGCAAACTTCCAAACCCAGAAGAAGAAAGGCTTTTTCGAGCCCTTTCCAAGATTGGGAAGAGACCTAAGATCGAGGTTCCTACATTTTCAGGGAATCTTAACCCAGAAGAATTGATCGACTGGATCAATGAATGTGAGGAATATTTTAAGTATGAAGATGTTGAGGATCCTGATAGGGTCAAATTTGCGAAGGCCAGACTGAAAGGTCATGCGAAGATCTGGTGGCAAGAGGTTCAATTGGAGCAAAATAGAAGAGGGAAAGATAAAATCACAAGATGGGATCAGATGGTGGATAAATTGAAGCGACAGTTCATTCCTGTTGATGATGAGCTCGACCTACTAAAGAAAATGCAAAGTTTGAAGCAAGCAGGAAGATCTGTTCAGGAGTATACAGAGGAGTTCTATCGACTCCTCATCAGGACGGGCCATGCAGAAGCTGATAAGGAGAAAGTTTCCCATTACCTTAATGGGTTGAGGCCGAGCATTCAGGAGGAGCTGAATCTAGTTCGAATGAACAGTATTGAAGAGGCATACCAGTTTGCCCTAAAAGTAGAGGAAAAGTTGAACAAGAAGTTTGAGAACAGACAAAACGAAAGGGGTTGCGGTGGACGATCTGGTGGACGGTTGTATGGTGGCCGAAATGAAGATCTGAAAAAGAAGGATGAGGCCAGTAGCAGTCAGAATCAGTGAGGAAATAATTCCAGTCGCTTCCAGGATCAGAATAATAGAGATCAGAGAGGAAGAGGAAGAGGACAAGGATCTGGAAGAGATGGCTTCCGTGGAACATGTTTTCACTGTGGAGAAGAAGGTCATAGGGCATTTGAATGTCCTTAGCACCAAGGAAGAACAGATAGGAGAAATGAAGGCCAGGCCAGAGTTGCACATGTAGATGAAGATGCTAGATCATCAAATTCTGAAGATGCTGAAAGAGGAGAAACGTTGATTAACAGAAGAGTCATGTTGAGTGGTGAGAATGAACCTGAGCAAAGGAGGAGCCTGTTTCGCACCAGGTGCAAGTGTGAAGGTAAATGTTGTGATGTGATTATTGATAGTAGAAGCACTGACAATTTGGTGTCAGAAGAGATGGTGACAAAGTTGAAGCTCAAGAGACAGAAACACCCACATCCATATCAGATTGTCTGGGTACAAGATGACCACAAGGTCATGGTCAATGAACAATGCCTAGTGAAGTTCAAGGTTGGCGGATACCAAGATGAGGTATTGTGTGATATCATATCTATGGATGCATGTCATATGTTGTTGGGGAGACCATGGCAGTTTGATAGATGTGCTATACATGATGGTCGTGCGAATACCTATTCCCTGACAAAGGATGGAGTGCGACATAAGCTAAAACCATTGAAGGAGACTGAAGAAAAGGTATGTGGTAATGCAAGGATAACTTTTGTTGATGGAAGAAATTTCCTAGATGGTATGAGGCATGAGCATGTATGTTTTGCTTTAATTCCAAAAGCTGGTAAAGAGGAAGTAGAAGACGTTCCTGTAGAAGTTGCAGATTTGTTGAATGAGTTTTAGGATATTGTATCCGATAACGTGCCTGATGGATTACCGCCAGTCAAAAAGATCAGTCATCAGATGGACTTGATCCCAGGAGCGAGTTTTCTGAATAAGGCAGCGCACAGAATGACACCTGTAGAAAGTGAGGAGTTGAACAGACAAGTACATGAGTTGTTACAGAAAGGATTGATCCGTGAGAGTCTAAGTCCCTGTGTTGTACCAGCGGTATTAGCACCAAAGAAGAATGGAGAATGGAGGATGTGTACAGATTCTAGGGCAATAAACAAGATCACAATCAAGTACAGGTTTCCATTGCCATGAATGGATGATATTATGGACTGTTTGAGTGGAGCTGTGTATTTCTCAAAGATAGATCTGAAGAGTGGATATCATCAGATTCGAATCAGAGCAGGAGATGAATGGAAGACCGCCTTCAAGACAAAGGAAGGACTGTATGAGTGGTTAGTCATGCCTTTTGGGCTAACCAATGCACCGAGCACTTTCATGCGGCTCATGAACGAGGTTCTGAAAGAATTTTTGGGTAAGTTTGTCATTGTTTACCTAGATGATATTTTGATCTTTAGTAAGACATTGGAGGAGCATATGATGCATATTCGTATGGTATTTGAGAAGTTGAGAGAAGAGAAATTATTGATTAATTTGAAGAAGTGCAGTTTTGTGAAGAAAGAGTTAGTGTATTTGGAATTTGTAGTTTCAGCAGAAGGTCTGAAAATGGACCCAGAGAAGGTACAGGCTATCCTTGAATGGCCTACTCCGAGGAATGCTACTGAGGTAAGATCTTTTCATGGTCTAGCTAGCTTTTACAAAAAGTTTATCAGAAATTTTAGAAGTATTTGTGGACCCTTGACTGAAACAATGAGAGGGGATAGAAAAGAATTTAAGTGGACTAATGGGGCAGAAAAGAGTTTTCAATTGTTGAAACAAAATGTTACAGAACAACCTATTTTAGCACTTCCAGATTTTAATAAGGTGTTTCAAGTAGATTGTGATGCTAGTGGTACTGCAATAGGAGCTGTTATGAGCCAAGAAGGTAAACCTGTTGCTTATTTCAGTGAGAAGTTAAATGATGCCAAGAGGAAATATTCTGTTTATGATCAGGAATTTTATGCTATAGTTCAGGCATTAAAGAAGTGGAGACATTATCTACTTACTAAGGAGTTTGTTTTGTATACTGATCATCAAGCTTTGCAATATTTGAATAGTCAAGGAAAGTTGAATCAAAGGCATTTGAAATGGGTTGAGTTTTTGCAGAGTTATACATTTGTTTTGAAACACAAGAGTGGAAAGTCTAACAGGGTTGCAGATGCTCTTAGCAGAAGGCAACTATTGCTGATAGAAATACAGATTGAAGTGGTTGGGTTCAAGGAACTCATGAATTTGTATCCAGAGGATCCTGATTTTGGTGAAGCTTGGAAAGCTTGTAAAGAACCTGTTACTCTAGACAGAACGAAGTGGCTGGATTTCATCATTCAGGATGATATGTTGTTCAGAGGGAGTCAGTTGTGCATTCCACGAAGTTCTATGAGGGAGAATCTCATCAAGGAGAAGCATAGTGGAGGATTGGCTGGACATTTTGGTCGTGATAAAACCCTTTCTTTAGTTAGTGAGAATTATTATTGGCCACAGTTGCAGCAAGATGTGAAGAAGTTTGTACAGAGTTGCAGAGTATGTCAGATGGCGAAAGGAGTGAAGCAGAATACAGGGTTGTATCAGCCATTACCTGTACCAGAGAAGCCTTGGGAGGATATCAGCATGGACTTTGTTCTTGGTTTATCGAGGACTCAGCGGGGACATGATTCAATTTTTGTAGTGGTAGACAGATTCTCAAAGATGGCACATTTCATTCCCTGCAAGAAGACTAATGATGCTATTCATGTAGCAGAATTATTTTTCAGGGAAGTAGTGAGACTTCATGGTTTGCCAAAGACCATAGTTTCAGATCGGGACACTAAGTTTATTGGATATTTCTTGCGTACATTATGGAAGAAGTTGAAGACAGATTTGAAATTTAGTTCATCGCATCATCCACAGACTGATGGACAGACAGAGGTGGTGAATAGGAGTTTGGGAAATTTGCTGAGATGTTTGGTTGGAGATAAGCCAACAGGATGGGATTTGATTTTACCACAGGCAGAATTTGCATACAATAATTCTGTCAATAGGAGCACTGGTAAATCACCATTCCAGATTGTATATGAAAGTAGTCCAAGAAATGCATCTGAATTGAGGAAGATAGATAAAGGAGAAATAAGTAGTGCTGAAGCTGAGGATTTTGCAGAACACTTGAAGAACCTTCATGAGGAAGTGAGGAAGCATATTACCAAGATGAATGCACAGTATAAGGCTAAGGCAAATGAGAAAAGGAGGTATAAGGAATTTTAGGTTGGTGATGAAGTCATGGTTCATTTGCGGAAGGAGCGATTTCCAGTTGGTACATATAACAAGCTGAAAATGAAGAAATTTGGACCATGTAAGATACTGAAGAAGCATGATTCAGGAAATGCATAGAGGTAGAATTGCCTACTGAGCTAAATATTTCACCAGTGTTTAACATTTCAGATCTGACAGAGTATCATGAAGGAGGTGTTGAAGATGAGATCACAACAACACAGTGGAGTATTCCAGCAACTAGTTCAGACACTAAGGAGATTGAAGATATACTAGACAGTCGTGTTGGCAGAAGCACAAGGAACAGGACATATGAAGAATATCTGGTCAAGTGGAAAGGATGACCTGTTGAAGATTCATCATGGCTAACAAGGGTGGAGGTTAACCATCTTGGTTTTCCTCTGCGCAACTGAGTCGTGACAGGGTCACTTCTCAAATTACCCCGGGTGTCTGATGCAGGAGCATCCTGGGTGTAAGAGCAGTCTTGCATCACCCAAAAATATTTATGTTTTTATATTCAATAAGGGCTATTTTGTGCAGAGCTGCTATTTATGGAAAGTTACTATTTTTGGTAATTTTTGTATGTGCTTAGAATGATCTGATTTCTTTCTTGGAGGTTCATTTTGGTCATATAAGTCTGCCAGTAAAGTTTCATTGCCAGATCAAGTGTATATTGGAAGATATTGAAGATTTTCGGTATTGGCAGCAGGGTACAGAAACTTTGAACTCAGTTTTGAAGGCTTTAGAGGCCCCGGATGAGGTCAAAAATTTGGGGGCAAGTGCTTGCGCTGGTCAAGCCTGTAGAGCGCTTCGTGGCATTTCCGAAATGGGGTTATAATAGCCGATCGGGTCAACTGGTGATGACTTATGGTCTTCGGAAGTTGGGCCACCTGAAATGGCGAAAAATAATTTTCTTCAAAATTTCTGTTCGGGTTTCAAAGGTCATCTTGAGCCGACTATGATGTAATAAAATGTAAAATAAAATAATTCTAAGTTTGGTCGGCCTTATTGGCTAAAATTCTGGAACCTTCCCAGGCAGTGGAAAATTGCCTATATAAGGAAGGTTGTATTATTGTCTTAGGCAGTTCAGAATAGTTCTGGGTAGTAGGTCTAGGTAATAATTCGAGGCTTTGTCCTACAGACTGTTGTAAGGGAATGCCCATGTGGCTTTACATATTGTAATTCTGAAAGTTTGTAATTCCACATTTGTGGAGATAATAAGAAGCCAATTTTCTATTCTTGCATATTGTTGTTGTTTCTCTATTTCTGTTATGTGTTTGTGGTATTAAGGGGAGCACCCTTCATCACCATTACTCCGATATTATGAGATAATATCATTTATAATATTACTTTTAGGTAATACCTTATTCATATTGTGTATGAATATTTTCATAAAACATCTTCCCTGGCTAAGAGGGAGTGTTAATGTTATAGCGTCAATTAGTAAATTAATTAATTAAGATTCATCTCTGATAAATGATTATGTGCATTTGTTATATATAATTAATTTATATATGTGTCTTAATTATATATATAATATATATAGTATATATATTATATATATATATTTATATATTAATGATAACAATTCTTAACATATTAATTGAGTTATCGACCAATGATCAAATATTCATTTGGAGATCACGATATCTATCATGTGACATGTATTATGGTATTGTAACACATAAAGTGTTATGATACATAACATGTAGTCTAACACACAAGTGTTACGATACGTAATACGTACTGTAACACTTGGGTGTTATGATACGTAATACATATTGTAACACTTGGGTGTTATGATACGTATTACATATCATAACATTGTTATTAACACAACAAACAAATTTAGTGTTATCATTGATGCCAAGTATCAAGCGATGTCTCTTGCGAAATATGAAAGGGCATGTCTCATTTAGAGACATGTCTCTATACTTGTAGAGGCATGTCTCTCCATTAGACACATCCTCATCATTTGGATATTTATAATGAAATAAATCTGCATTTGGAAAACACAGAAATAAATAGTAGTGTTCTTCCAAGTGTAGATTTATATATTCAGTAAAATATATATAATATCAAGTTCACAGTCTAATTTAAAATAAAAATCAAATATCAATCACATTATAATAGGAATCTTAACAATTTAGAATGCATATTTTCATATTTGAAATGTTCTTTGAGAAAATAATGCAAGTATTGCATCATGATCATCCAAATATTCCATTTTAGGGCAGTCAAGACACTAGTCCTATACTTAATCTGATGAGCATCATTCATGGACTACACTCACCCTAACTAGGAAGCAATAATTCAATTTTAGTGGAAGTTGTGTTTATTTCACCTAATTTGGAATCATTTTGATACTAACCCACTAATGCAAGGATTTATTGAAGTGTTGGTGTTTGCAAGTTGAGACCAAAAAATACACTCACATTATCTAGCACCCACCGCAGGGATGAATCCAAATTTGGTCACATTTTTCATACATTTTTTATAATTTTTGAGGTTGCATTGTTTATCGTCCGGTTAGGTGAAAATAATTATACGATAAAACTATAGATGAACTATCATTTCACTTGTTATATTATATCATACAATAATATGGTTAGGTCTATTTTATCATATTTCTAGGTAAGAATTCTCGTACGATTATATGGTTAAAGTAAGTTCATCGTATTGTTTAGTGAAGTTTATCATACAATTTTATGATGTTCAAGGCTAACTGTGTTTTATCGTACCAAAAATAAATAGTGAATTTCACATGTTAATTTGAATGATTGGGATTTCTAACCAACTAAAGAGTATTTTTTTTCTCTATGCCTAATTATTTCAACAACCTAACCATTTCTTACAGGATTTTTGTAAGAGGAATCGTTTGCCTAAGATTGTGATTTTTGACTTATTTAAAAAACATTACTAAAGCATTTGTGGTTGCAGGACGAGGGTCAAAGACAAGACACCACAACTACTAATCATTACTTTGTAGGTTGCCTAACCATTCTGACTAAACATTGTGTTTTCTTAATTATTTTTTAAGCATCTAGCTAATTAGGAGATTTATTTTTACTTGATTTGTAAAGCACTAGGGGAGTATGCTCTTTTCCCTTTTGGAAAAATCAAAAACCTAGACATGTGGAACTTATCACTCGCAAGTGATCTTATAGGAAATAAAGATGTGTCTTGCATGCTTAGGAGAAGCAATGAATAGTAGGAAATTATGCTCTTTTCCCCTTGAGGGAAAATAAAAAATCTTGACCTATTTCTCGTTATCCATTTCTTTTATGCATCACCTTTAGAGGACTTATCGGTTGAGGTAAAAATCTTCTGAGAATGACCCAAGTGGGAACAAGGAAAAAATGGCCCTTCCAACCCACTATAATCAAAATGCCTCTTTGAGATTAAAGTCTCAGAGGACGTGGCTATTTCTATATTTATGTATGCTTGGATATGTGTAGGGCCAAGAGGCCTCAATCCTTCTTGTAGGACTACATTTATTTGAGTACTTGTAGGGCTATATGCCTCAATTTCACTTGCAAAACTACAAGGGATAGTTCTATATGCATGCTCTTACTAGATTCCATAGAGTAGAAGCTACCCGGATCACCCTCAAAAATGTGATAATCCAAGTGCAAGGAGGATAGTAACCTCCCCAAGATACTCTCCATATCATGCATGCCTTAGCATTTGGATTTGGATAATATGACATTGTTATCCTATTGCATGGTTTTGAGTGGTTGTATTCTGATTAGCTTTAGAATGTGTACCTAAGTCCACGAGTGATATTTTTCACACTCAGCCAACTTTTCCTAGGGATAGAATGTGTCTAATACCCCTTCACTTATGTGCTTGATGTGTGTGTTTAACACTTCCAACAATTGAAAAAAATTTCCTAAGTATAATCAGACACTATCAAAATCCAAACACAAACAATCAAACTTGTCTAAAATTTCCAAAAATAAAGTAGAAAACTATCCAAATTAGGGTTTCATTATTTTGCAAGGCATTTTATCATATGGTAGAAGTATTTTATCCTATGACACCAGTCTTCTATTGTATTAATCACTGGTAATCATCATACAATAGCATTCTTCTATCGTATCAGGCTTCATCTTTTGGCATCCAGAGAGCAAAAATTGACCGGTTGGGTCATCAGTCTAACATTTAGTCCAGTTACCCAACTAAGCTATCAGTCTGTCTTGATTTGATATATCAATTGTATAACATTTACAAGAGTAAGTCTTCATCTTGTGGTCCATCTCAATTATCATATATTTTGACAAGTCTTAATCCCTTCTCATTGATCAAACAAATCTTGGTTGCAAGTGTCTTTTACCTAGGTACTAAAGCCTTAACTCTGACACCTTGTACCTTATTCAAGCTCAAACATAGTTTTTCTTCCATCACCTATGACAAGTCATCACTTTGCAAACCAAATATAGACCTAATTCATCTTTTTCCTCCTAGCTCTTGGTCATCTTGATCTTTCATGCTAGTACAAACTATAAGTCAAAAAATGTTGATTCAAAAGGAAAGACCATAGACACTTCTATTACTAAGCCATTAATGCATTACAAACTGAAATCAAAATACAAATAAAAGTAAAAATCAAAATCAAAGTCAGCAACTCCCAATCAATCTTCGAGTATCAAATATACTAAACCAAACATGTCAAGATATAATTGGGGATCCAATCAAGGCCATCATAGCCATCATAGAAATAGTTTGTCAAACAATGAGGAACATACTGAGGAACCTACTAAGGAATAAATCAAGAAATTCCTACAAGACCAACATTTCTAGAGAATGATGCAAATACTCCTAGAACAAGAAAAATATAAGTATTTTATGCATCTAGCATCAATGGGGATCAAACTACCTACAAATTTTGATGTGGAAAGACTAATACAACATGAAGAAGAGTCCCCTATAACAATTCTTAGCAAACAATTGCAAGACATGCGATGTGGACTCGAAGAATTAAAGAAATAAAAAGAACAATCATCCAATAAGTACTCTCTTGAGTCTTTGTGTCCTTTTTTGTTCGACAAGAGTCTATACATGTCACCATTTCCTCATAAGGTTGAAATCCCAAAATATGAAAAATATGACAAAAATGGTGACCCTTAGGATCATGTAAGATAATTTTGTGCTCTTGGAATGGAATTTATGTATGAGAAAACATACCTAATGAGACTCTTTCCTCAAAGGCTTTGAGGTCAAGCTCTGGAATGGTTCACTAGGATCTACCTGGTATTCAGATGTTTGATGAGCTCATCCAAAGATTCATCCAACAATACTCTTATAACATCTTACCAAAGGATGCAAAGGATAACCTTTTCTCAAATTCCTCCAAAGGTGGAGGAAAATCTTTGCAAGGTATCCTAGACAAATTTTGGAAACAAAGAAGAATGATATCTTGATAAGTAACTTGGTGCCTAAAATGAATTACGCCCTCCAAATGCAAACTCATGCTACCTTTGATAAATTGGTGGAAAATGTTGTTAGGATCAAAGATGTTCTTGTGAAGAAGGGTGAACTTACCTTGCAGAAAGACACTAAACCCTCAAATAATCCCAATAACAACAATAACAAAGACAAGAACAAATATTGGAACAAGTATGTGGTCAATGATGGGGTATTCAAGACTCAATAGATTCCGAACCTAAAGAACTAATATTCAGTCTATCTAGTAACATCCAGGCTGCTAAGAACAATACAAATATTTCATCAGCTCCAAGAGTTAACCAAGACACAAACAAAGATAAAGCACCATGGATACCCAAACCCAAATGCAACTTCACTACTATAGGAGAACCACTTGAAGCCGAATTGAAGACTTTATTGGCCAAAAAATGTTGGCATTAAGTATGTTTGTCATTAGTGACAACACTTATTCAGATTCAATGTGGTTACCGAGCTTCACAGTGTTTGCCGAGCAATCCGAGTAGAACAGTGCTTATTGAGCAGTTCAAGCAGAACAATGTTTACCAAGTGATGAGATGAGCAGTGTTTACCATGTGCCAGCATGGTAAATAGGGAATTCAGTTTCTACTAAGTGACACTGTATCTACCGAGTCTCCAATGTATACCAAGTTTGAAACTACGACCGAGTGGTTAGTATGGACCGAGCCTCCACTTCTACTGAGAGTATGACGATGCCGAGTATTGCAGTGGATGTCGAGTATCAGAAAGTCACTGAGTTAGTTTGCAGGAACTTTGTAACTACATCAGGGCGGACTCAGTAATACTTGTGTTGACTTGTATTTTAGCAGCTGACTTTGTAATTATTTTGGATTGATATATAAGCAATGTTTTGTATCATATCCAAAGTGTAGTAATGTGTAAAAAAGAGAGAAGTGTGTGGAAGAGTATATGTGCATATGTGAAGATGCAAGAAAGGAAAAGATAGGCAAATTACAGAGGGCTACAGTAGTATAAGGAGAAGTAGAGACATATTTATCACAAAAGGTGGTCAGTACATCAAGGAATCTCAATCAGCAAATTTAGTTGCAAGTAAGAGATCTACTCTTTCATCCTAACAGGTGAATCAGCATCAAATCCTTTAACAGGGTAGACTTAACAGTCTTATGTAAAATCTCTTAACTAAGTGCATACTTCACTGTATGTTTGTAAATCCTCTAACAAGGTGGACCTAGTAGTCCTAATTGCTCCTAACAGGGTAGATCATCAGAAGTGATCATTGTAAGCCTTAACTGGCCAACTTTATACTGCAATATTGAAGTTTTGTGGGTATCATCCCCACCCCAGTTTTAATTTCTATTTGGAAGGTTTTTGGGTCACCAAATCATTGTGTTCAAGTGTTATGAATGCTTTTATGTTTTCAGTTTCTCATGCATGAAATTAGATCAATGGGTCAAATGTATTTGGAATATTGTTAAGATCTGCAATTTGTAAAAGTTTTGAAGTTACTGATTCACTCCTCCCCTCTCAGTAACTTGGCTAGTCTTGAATATTTCCAACAATTGGTATCAGAGCTTTGTGGTTCTCAGGATAAAGTTTGACAGCTTGAGTAAAGATCCAGGACAATGGAGATATTCAGACTTAACAAAGTAATTGAAAATGAAAAGCTAGATCTGGAAATGGCCATAGCTCAACTCAAGGAAGCAAAAGAGCATCTTTCCCAATCCCTAAAAAGAAGGAAGGAACTTGAAAATCAAATGAATGACCACCAGTATGTTGAAGAAAATATTGAAGACTTTTTCCCTTCAAGCAGCTCAGATGAAGCAAACAATGCAATCAAAGAACTCCTAGAAAAGAATGGATCTCTGCAAGAAGAAGTAAGAAAATTGAAAAGAGAACAGGAAATTCAGTCAACAAGATTTTGTGAAATCTTGGAACAAAGAAACAAGATGAAAGATGAAATAGATGGAAAGAACAATGAAATCCAGAATCAAACTCTTCAGCTAGAAAACCTTATTGATCAAGTCTCCAATGCAAATGAAGAAATCTTGACTCTGAGATCAGAAAATGAAAGGATAAGAGAGGAGCTGAGATCTGAAAAGAAAATCAGTTTAAGATTGGTGAATGACCTAAACACTAAAAGGCAAATCAATGAGAGAATGATGAAATCTCAAGAAGATATGAATCAGCTGCATAAGCAAAAAGGAAAAGCAGGACTTGGATACAAAGAGGAAGGTGAATCCTCCAACCAAGGTACTCAAATGAATTAGAAACCTACTTGTAATCACTATGGAAAATTAGGTCATACTTCAAACAAATGTTGGAGCAATGGAAAAGCAAAATTCAATGGAAAATGCTACAATTGCAATCAGCATGGTCATAAAGCAAATGAATGCAAGGAGAAACCAAGATTTGAAGGCAAATGTCACAAATGTAACAAACAAGGTCACAAGGCATCTAAATGCAGATCTAAAAAATCCAATCCAACAGAACAAATTGTGAAAGCAATATTTGGTTGGGATTACAACACTTGGTGTAGGTGTCATTACCTGTGGAGAATATGGACACATTGGCATAAATTGTGTAAGGCATCACTTGAGAAAAAGGGATACTACCATAAGATGTTATACATGCACTGAACTTGGTCATATAGCTAAAAATTGCATGAATACAAGCAGAGTTGCAGATGAAAAGAAAGTAAAAGCAGATAGCATCAAGAAGCAGATGAGACAATAGTGGATTCCTAAACCTACCGAGCAAACCAATCCAAGTAATGAAGTCACTCATGAAGAGGGTGGCTCTATCAATTCCAACTAAGTCTCCAAGAAAGCACTAGAACTGTATCTTCACAAACAAATTCCAAAACAGTTCCAGAATTGAAAGGAAGAAAGATCCAATCAATATGCAAGATACAGAAGGATCACTAAGAAGGTTGGTATCAGTTACCACCAAGAAAGGTCGGGAGTAACCAAATTTCATAAGGTTGCCGAGTATGGTCAGAGCAGTATGAATTCTTATGATCGCCAAGTTGTGGAGTCTTCACCGAGCAATCAATGCAATAGTGGATGATAGCCTGTCTAGTACAATGCCAAACTTACCTAGTTCTGTACTAAGCATTAATGGAAAAATTTTAACAAAAAGCATGAAATCGAGTTCATTCTTCACTACAAATTTTAGCATATTAAGAGCAGAGAGATTTCCTAGTACGATCAAGCGATTCGAAGCAAAATTTGCAGCAGAAATTTTTTGAAGAATTTTCTTTGACTACCGAGCTACCATGACATCATCCAGCACCAAAGTAAAGAAAGGTTTAGAAATTTTGGTCCAAGGAGAATGGAAGGCACTGGATTTCAAACTTGTGCCCGTGGTTGCAGGAACCCTAGACCTGAGTGGAGCTCAATCGCAGATTCCTCCAAAGGTACTTCTTGTTAACGATATTCGCAGTCATTTTAAAGGTACAATTCAAGAGCTTGGAACCCTAGAAATAGATGTTGCTCTAAATGAATTGTGTGTTAATGGTGCTCTCAAACCAGAGTATAAACATTTAGAAGATAAGGGTTTGACACATATCACCCACTTGCCTCAGAGTTTCCAAATAAAATGGATTAGATATATCCTAAGCCGAGTGCATGAAGGTAAAATTTGGCTTGAGAAACCAGTGGAAATAACAAAGAAGATGATTCATCAGATCACTGGTCTTCCCATGCTTGACAAAGCTAAATCTACTAAAACCTTAGGTCAGGTAGAGCTGGAAAAGAAAACCCTAGCTGAGTGCGATGGTAGAGGAATGAGGATAAGCAGCATTACCGATGTAGAATTGAAATTTGGGACATATGTCATAGCTCACAAGATATACAGTTCTAGTCGGTAGAATAGTGTTTCGTGTGAAGCAGTTGACCTAGCTTACAAAATTGTGAAGAACAACTTGTCATTTGACCTAGCAGATTTTTTGTTGAAGTAGTTCAACAAGAATATGGAGAGCATTCAAACTTCAAAGAATAATCCATGTAAGTTTGGCTCACTGTTGGTTTGTTTATTCTTCTATGCTCAAACCTTAAGACAGTTAATTTTAAATTTGAAAAATGCTGAAGTTAATAAGGCATTGAAAGAAAATGAGAATAAGATGACACTCAGATTTAACACTTGTCTGATTCTGATAAAAAATATAGAATCGATTGTAAAGAGTGCCACTGCTACATGGAAAAACATCTATCAACTTCACAAACCGATTGTTGAAACTATTGTGATAAAAGATATTGAAGATGACAGTGATCAAGATAAAGAAGAAGAAGTTGCCACAGAAATAGTTCAACTAGATAGTATTGAAGTTGAAGAAGAAGAAGAGGAAGAAGCTACCAAGGAAGCTAAGAAGAATGATGAGGAAGATGATCCAGTTTGGATAGCTGCAGAGGTAATTGCCTCACTTCCTCACTCTCTAGCAAAAATTGCTACATCTAGCTCAGAGATAGCTTCAAGTGTGATTGTGACAACTCCTACTGGTACATCAAATGTCCAATCATCCTCAGCACATCTCAGTGTATCAATGTCATAAGTGGCTACCACTTCATCTACCGAGCTTCAACCTCCTTCCACTGAGTTGCCGTCTCCTGCATCAACTTCAGTACCTTCTACAGTTTTGAGTTCTTCAGTAGCAAGTACTTCAATTTTGAGTTCCTCAGTAAGTACTTCAGATGTTACAATTGAAAATACTTCAGTTTTGGGTTTATCAAGTCTTCCAGTGAGCATTCCATCAGTTGGAAGTTTATCATTTTTCACTACAAGTCCTACTGTGTCTACAATAATTTCTACTACAAAGGCATTAAGTACAATGACAGTTGAACCTAAGGTTCAACCGAGTACAAAATTTTTGAGTAAGAATGTAGAAGAAGATATAGATTTGGATGAGCAGATAGAAATTCCACAATTAGATTTTGCAAATCTTTCTGCAGATCAAATGTAATTGGTTGGTGAACTCCTCCAGAAGAAAGAAAAGCAGAAGAAACTAAAAGAGGAAAGAGATAAGGAATATAAGATCATTAAGGATGCCAAGAATATTTTGATAGAAGCAATAGGTGTTGAAGTTGATTCCTCTCAACACATTTTGTTACAGTTGGCAGAGGTAGTAACTAAGTTTAATGAGGATTCTTCTGGATCAGATAAGTTGCTTGAGAAGGCTGAGAAGAAGTTTGATAATAAAGTGCTTGAGTGTATTGCTCAGCAAATAGCTATCAATCAGGCAGAGTTATCTTCAGTTTTGACTAACATTGAATCCTCCTATTCCAAGGTAACATCATTTTTTGTCAAGGTATGTAATGTTGCCGAGTTCTCTAAGGAGATTAAGGACAAAATGAATAAGATTGATGAGGATCTGAAGGTTAGCGCACAAAAGTTGCAACTTGAACCTAGTTCAAGCTCTGCACATCATATGAAAGTCAGATTCCTATCTAATAAGTAGTCAGAGTTATTGAGAGAAGATGCAAGGATCAGGTCAACATTAATAGATATTCAGAATATGATCCTTCCCATCATGGATACAATGCAAAAGCACATTGCTCACTCAAAAACATTGATCCATGACAATCAGTTTTCAATTGTAGATCATACGATTGAACTCTCTACAGAAGCCCAAGTTGCACTCCATACATGCAAGATTCTGCAAGAAAATTGGGACAGAACTCTGGCACTAATCAGTAAGGTATATTCTGATTTTCTCTCACATTTTGGTATCTCTATGTAAATTATTTGTATATACACCTTTGGCATTATTGTCAAAAAAGGGGGAGAAAGTATATAAGATAGGGGGAGATATATGGAAAGATATGAGAGATATGAAAGGGGGAGAAATATGAGAGAAACAGGAAATATGAGTATGAGGTGAAATAAGATATTTGTATATATGTATAATGTATGGGGGAGACATGAAATGTACATATAGCAGATTGACAAACATAAATTTTAAAAAATCAAAAACCAGTATCAGCATGATTGTATATAAATTTTGGGCAATAAGTGTTTTTGTCACTAATGCCAAAGGGGGAGATTGTTGGCATTAAGTATGTTTGTCATTAGTGACAACACTTATTCAGATTCTATGTGCTTATCGAGCTTCACAATGTTTACCAAGCAATCCAAGCAGAACAGTGCTTACCGAGCAGTTCAAGCAAAATAGTGTTTACCGAGTGATGAGATGAGCAGTGTTTACCGTGTGCCAGCATGGTAAACAGGGAATTTAGTTTCTACCGAGTGACATTGTATCTACCGAGTCTCCAGTGTATACCGAGTTTGAAACTATGACCAAGTGGTTAGTATGGACCGAGCCTCCACTTCTACCGAGAGCATGATGATGCCAAGTATTGCAGTGGATGCCGAGTATCAGAAAGTCACCGAGTTAGTTTGCAGGAACTTTGTAACTACATCAGGTCCGACTCAGTAATACTTGTGTTGACTTGTATTTTAGCAGCTGACTTTGTAATTATTTTGGATTGATATATAAGCAATGTTTTGTATCATATCCAAAGTGTAGTAATGTGTGAAAAAGAGAGAAGTGTGTGGAAGAGTATATGTGCATATGCAAAGATGCAAGAAAGGCAGAGATAGGTGAATTAAAAAGGGCTACAGTAGTATAAGGAGCAGCAGAGACATATTTATCACTGAAGGTGATCAATACATCAAGGAATCTCAATCAGCAAATTCAGTTGCAAGTAAGAGATCTATTGTTTCATCCTAACAGGTGAATCAGCATCAAATCCTTTAACAGGGTAGACTTAACAGTCTTTTGTAAAATCTCTTAACTGAGTGCATACTTCATTGTATGTTTGTAAATCCTCTAACAAGGTGGACCTAGCAGTCCTAATTGCTCCTAATAGGGTAGATCGTCAGAAGTGATCATTGTAAGCCTTAATCAGCCAACTTTATACTGCAGTATTGAAGTTTTGTGGGTATCATCCCCACCCCAATTTTACTTTCTATTTGGAAGGTTTCTGGGTCACCAAATCATTGTGTTCAAGTGTTATGAATGCTTTTATGTTTTTAGTTTCTCATGCATGCAATTAGATCAATGGGCCAAATGTATTTGGAATATTGTTAAGATCTTCAATTTGTAAAAAGTTTTGAAGTTACTGATTCACCCCTCCCCTCTCAGTAACTTGGCTAGTCTTGAATATTTCCAACAAACAAGATCATCACATTATCATGATTATTATTCTTCATTCTATATAAATTTAAATATCCTCATGTCAATTTTCAAATTCTTGTGATATCATTTGTTATTTTTTGTTGGCTAAAACCAAATGGACTTTTTGCACAATTATTATTTTCAGGGTTACAACATTGGTCAGGAGATCTCTTTGGAATTTATTATCTATTGTCTGGATAGATATCCTATTAGATGAAGTGATCCTCATGATTCCCATATGGAAATGAAACTATGTTCTTGGTTTTAGATCTTCATCAGCCCATTTGATATCTTTTTGAAGGCACAAAAGTAAATGCAGTTTTAAGCATATTCATCAGTGAAATTTTTAGAAATGAGAAGTTGTCATCTTTGACAATTAAAATATTTTCACTCTAAAGGGATCTTGTAAAACTATTTGGTAAACATTTTCTTGGTATATTAGACTATGTTCTTGTGATGTTACATGGAGATCGGAAGAGTTATGGCATGCTTTTTAATTATTTTTGACTGACCCATGGCATAAAAATGCATCAAAAAAAAGTTTCAAATTTAAAAAATCAGAGAACAAACCACCTAATATTTTGATGTCAAAATATTTCAGTTCAATTTTCACTGAGATTAGAGTTCGTTTGATGTGTTATTCTAAATTTTACACAGCTCGCAACTAGCTTAGGCAGGCAACTATCACCTTGGCTTACCAACGGAATCCTTGGGAGATGGAAACTCTAACCACACCGAAATCCCTATAAAATCACAAGGGTATAGGTGCACAAAATAAATTGGGCACTAACATTTTAAATTTGAACTAATAAGTAACTCATGCCATGTGTCTTCATTATGCTGCACATTCTCAAAGGAGAAGGTGTTTTCCAAAATTCAGCCTGAAATGCATCGTGGTTCATAGATCTCATGATCATCTTGTGGTTCTCGATAGTCGATGATGGATGTTGAGGATCCCACTCAAGACATGTCTTGTTTCTGGAGAACTTTTCCAAAAGGAGGAGTTTATTCCTCAAATCAACCTGAAATTCTTCGTGGGCCCTTGATCTAAAGTTCATCCAACGGTTGTTAACAATTGATGATAGGTGACATGGACCCCACTAATTTTACCATAATAAAAGACATCTTGTCCACCAAAAAAGGACATAGACAGAAGATATTGTTGACGAAGGAAAGGCGGTCAAATTTTGTACTTCTTGACATCAAGGTTCGATGCTTCAGAAAAGGGTATTGAGAGGAGAGGGTTTTCAAAAATAGAAGAGGATATATGAAAATACTAAAATTTTGAAAGAACACTGGGACCCACCTTCTTGAAGTTATGTTGTACGAAGTGATGAACTACAACTGATTGAATACCTGAATGACTTGAAGATCAGTGATTAGAGATCACCGAGTACTGAAATGATGTGTAAGATAATTAAATCAATCATTATGTTGTCATTGATGTCAACTAGTTTGAAATTACTTATCATGTTAGTTGCAAATATCTAAACATCTATAAAGAGGAGAGAAGAGATGAAGAACTAAGATATCTACATAGAGGAAGATGGATATAACAGATAAGGATAAGGAATACTTTGGGTAACTTATTGATGAGTCTATGACTTCATATTGTTGACTTGATTATGTTGCATTAATCTATTATGGAGAAGGAAACAAAATGTACAAGACAATATGGTCATTAAATGAAGCACTTCAGAATACATCGAGCCAGTGTAGTGTATACTGAGCGACAATATTAATCGAGCTTGCGTTTGCCGACGCATTTCTTTGTTAACTGAGTATGGATGAAAGTATTAAATGCTTAAGTTTAGCTGACAGAAATTGATGAGATGGAAATTTTTATGATTTTGAGATTGAGGATAAATTTTGTTATGAGATCCACAGCTGACAAAATTTGGAAATCTAAAGGATAGAATTGAAATGTGTTACTGACACAACTGCCGAGGAAGGTTTAAGAGGAAAAAGCTACGAAGGAGACTAAGCGGAAAAATTTGATGGTTGATAAGAAAATAGTTTATCTATCTATATAAGAGATATTAGTTTCTTTATTGAAACATGCCAGAAGAAAGAAGAATGCATAGATTTCATGTGAATACAGTTTCATGCATGCCTAATCAGACTAGTTGAAGGAGAACCAAACTACAAAACAATACCGAGCGTCAAAGAGCTATTACCGAGTGAAAGTAAGTTAAGGAAGTGAATTGATATATTGATCAGAGGATTTTTATGGGCTTAGAATAGATCTGAACATTTGCAAGATAAGTTGTATTGTAATCAAATCAACTATTATTCCAGTTTAACCATTGATACAGAAAAATCTCTTCACTGAGTGGACTTAACTCTCTTATGTTATGCCCCTATGTCATTCAATGAATGTACATTATTATCCTATCGACCCCATAGTGAATGTTGGTTGAACGATAACTATAATTCTTAAATCCTCTAACAAGGTCACACCTAACAATGTGTATGTAACCTTTGACAAGGTTGGCTCTTCACTGAGCTCACTTCAAAAGAGTGAAAATTATTTTGGGTTACTGGTCCCAGGTGGTTTTTCCCTTAACAGGGTTTCCATGTTAAATCATTGTGTTATGTTTTTCTGTGATGATTTATTTATTTTCATACTTTACATACTACATATTTGATTTGATCGATAATTACTATGATTTAATTAACTAGTAATCGCTAAAGGCACAAACAGTTTAGTATTTTTTGTTACTGGGCTGCAAAATTTACTGAAATTGTTTTTAAAGTTACATCTTAAGATTTGGGACTATAGGATAAATGATCTAACTGATTCACCCCCCCCCCCCCCTCTCAGTTATTATAAAAATTGGTATTAGAGCATTGGTTTCTTGGAACAGATTTTTAAGTGTTAGGAATGGGAACACTGAGAGGGGGGGTGAATCAGTGTTCACTGTATTTAATCTTTTTACTTTACTCTTGAAACTTAACTTGAATGCTTAAGTACTAAATTGAACATCAACATAAACAAGATACATAAACACAACACATAACACCAATATGGTTCCCGGGAAACCCAAATAGGTAAAAACCCCAGTGGGAATTGACACCCACTAAGGACTGCACTAGTGTCTTATGATCCTTGTTAGAAGATCTGCAACCCTGTTAGGAGTTGTTCTTTACAATTCTTTTAGTACAGTGACCTAGTTAAGGGTCGGACCCTGTTAGGAATCTTTTACAATAACCTTGTTAGGGGTGGGGACACATTGTCCTAGAGGTCACTGCTCAAGTGGTGAAGGCTACAACATTCTGATCTTAGATACACACTATATCTGTTGGATGAACTAGTGTTGTGACACTGCTTGTCTGATCAGTTCCTTTGATGTGATGATGCTTTGACCTCTTGCAAAGCTATAATACATTCTTACTTCTCTTTGCACACTTCTTCTCTGCTTATCTTATCTCTATTTTTTTAACTTCCATACTTTATTACAAAGGCGCATCTAATATTTATATGTGCTACCAAAACAATTAACTAGGTTTGCCTATAATTGATTACGTACAATGCTTCCAAGTGAATTGGCTCAAGTGTGTTTACAAACAAACATAATTACATGTCTAAAACTTAATTACAATAGGCACATAGCCTTTACAAAACAATAATATCATCGCTAATCAAATTACCAATAGTCGGCTGCATACTCTATTCTGTTCTGGCATTCACTATCTGTGCTACTTCAACTGTTTGTATCTTTGCCATATTGTATCTTCTAATCATGTTCTCTTAGACTTAGCATGAATACACTCTTACCAACTTATCTTCTATGGTGCATACCATAACTCTATCATACGCATGTGCGTTGATGCTCTAATCTACTGGTGCTCTATTAACTATCCAGTCTTCTATACTTAACCAAATTCTGATCTTTTGATAATGTGTGCTGACTCCAAAACACTATATGACTTGGTTGCCACAATGAAAAAACTAAATCTAGGAATATGCAATAGTGTAGTCAACTTTCAAACAATATCCCCCTTTTTCATTAATGGCAACAAAGGAATATGGAAAAGTTACTAACTGTATCCTTATACAACAACTCTTTAACATACTCTAACTTATATCTCCCTTATACTCTTTACTATGCATCTTCTTTACATATATATATATGAGACTCTATATTCTATACAATACTCCCCCTTTGACATTAATGACAAAGGTGCTCCAAAAATGTATCTATAAGTACTTATAGTGTTAGCACATCCAGATATTCTATCTGCAAATTTTGGATCTCTTATTTCCAAAATGCTATTAGTGCATTAACAATTTGTAGATGAGTGCATAAGGCATATTTTAGCTTCTCCATCTTCTCCAAGGCTATACTCAAACCTTGATCATATGTCACCATAGTGGCATCGATCTCCTTGATGTTCTAATTTAGAATATCTAGAGAGGGTGCATGAGCATTCCTGAGCTGTGTCTGCCTTGCCCTTATCTTAAAGACATCTCTTTCTCTACCTTTTCTATCTTGTCTATCTACCCCTAGTATACATTGTTGCACATGTTCACATCAGTGGTGGGGCCTTCTACTGATTCCCTTACATTGTCAATCATTGCTTCTACCTCTTGGATTCTCTTGTAGTGATCAGTAGTTAGCTTATCTTGATTCATACAATCTGCAATGATCTTCCTTCCCTTTGTAGCAAACTCCTTCAAAGATTCTTGACCAAGATTTAATGAGCTTAGGTCAAGTGCAAAGTTACTAACTAGTTCACTCAATCTCTTTTTCATGTATTTCTCTTCTAATACTTGTGATGCAGATTCTTCCAAGCTAGAGAAGTTAGTATTGAAGGTTGTAAGGATGGTGCTAACATCATCAACTATATGGACCTTAGAGACTTTCTTGTCTAAAGGTAATAGATTGTTCAAAATGTTTTCTGATTCAACAAACAAACAGTTCCTCATTACCTGTTTCTCTTTTGCTTTTTCCAAAGCTAAGACACTGATCTTGATCAGGTCTTCTTCTCCCCGAGAGTCTAAGTTTGAGGTGTCTGGTGTCAAACTTGTCAATAATGATGCTGAGGGTAATGGAGTGATAGGAGTACTATCCATCACTTCTTTCTTTACTCTAATTGGCATCTCAACAAATGGCTCATCTATTGGTTCATTTCATTTTTCCTCTTCTTCTCCTTTCTCCTCTTCTACCTTTTCTTCCTCTTTTTTTGTCTCCTCTTCTTCTTCACCTGTTAGATCTTCTATTAGTAATTCTTCTTGTAGCTTAGGTGAATTATCACCCCCATAGAGTTTCAACCTCTTGTGTGCTCATAAAGGCTTCCTTAAACTTATCCAAGTCATTTTCTATGGCCGGCATTGCTATCTCCACATTATCAATAAAGATAGTATCATCTTTTTGTGTCTCTATCATTGGCACAGACTTTACTACTTTTGTAGGTGTTATCACTATAGGCATTGGATCCTAAGGACCTGTTACTAGTATATTTGTGGTCTCTTCCATCTTGGCTTCCTTGGAGGGCACTTGTGTTATGGGCGCTGTAGGTGGATACATGTGCATGTTCAAGAAAACTTTCTCAAAAGCTTTCTCTGTCTCTTTGGCTATCAACTCAAAGTTCTTGTCCATTATGTGTAGTGTTCTTAGCTTTGTTATTAGATGTGGCTTCACCAGATCTAACAAAAGTGTTTTCTCTTCTAAGGAACACACTGGTAGACTTTCATCTAGAATCTTTTCCCTTATTCTAAGATCTTCTTCAATAGCCTATTTCTTCAAGGATTCCAGGATATTTCAAACACTATCTGGGATGACTGTCTTAAGTTCCAAGACTATCTTCTTGAACTTAATCATATGTTTTATGATCATGCCATGAATCTCTAATTTTTCAATTTCACTATACATCTCATAAAACTTTCCTATCTGATCTAATCTGCCTTCATCAACAATCCTTGTTCTCAAAACTTGAAGACTAGGTCTAAAACCTACCTCTAGAGGTGCTTGAGCATTTTTCTTACTTTTGGTTTCCCATGAGGATGGGTGACTTGTTCTGGTTTCCTTCTTCCTCTTGGCCATTTCCTTATACTTAGGAGGTGATGTTAGATCAATTGTTACTTTGGGCATAGGAGAGATAACATTTGTTTTACCCTGTTTATCCTTTGGATCTTCAATTTTCTCAATCTTGACTTTCTTCAGTTTAGGATCATCATTTTTTTCTTCCACTGTGGATGCACTCTCAATCTCCAATGCTATCTTTTCTTCCCTTGATTTGTCTAGGTATGCCTAAGTTACTCCATGAATTATAAGTATTTCAGAAGTAATCTCTTTTTTTCTTTCCTTTTTGTTGTTGCACTGTTAAGAATTGTATCAACTTCTCTTGTCTTTTCTTCATAAGTCCCCCATCTAGGTTCATTAGGGTCCTTAGGTTTTGATAGTAGCACTTGTGCATAGGCTTCCAAGATTGGTTCGTCAACTTCATACCCAAGTGGATGGATCCACTTTGATCTTGGCTCAACTACTTCCATACAAGTTATATTAGTTTCTACCATAAAGAAAATGATGTCCTTGTATTTCTCTATAATACTCTCTGGTATTCTATACCTCATCTACATTTTGATCCTGAATGTCTTTAATTCCAACTCCATGTAGTCCTTCAATGTACTCTCGGTAGATGCCTTAAGAGATATTTGTGGCATTGTAGGTAAACTCTTGTCTAAATACAAATCTGAGATCTTTCCAAGTATGTGGAAGTACATGTAGATAATCAAAGACCCAAACTTGAATATTTTGGTCTTATCATGCTTAATGGCTCTAATATTATCTATCAATTGTGTGCGCAAGATCTCACACATATTGAACTCACCATTTTCTCTCACAATTCTAATTGTTGCAAGAATAGTAGCCATGGACATACTATTACCCTGTTGGTGTGCTAAAACCTATAACCCAATATCATGGACATCAATTTGATGTCTTTATCCTCTATAGGCTCAATTTTCATTCCGCGCCTATGAATTCTTGACTTACATATTTTTTCAACTAGTTTTCTTACATCCTTACCCGCTGGAAGTACAACACTTGTCCTTGAAAGGCCTGTCATTTCATGAATAAGGTCTCTTGTGATTCTCACTAGCACTTCACGTATCCAAAATAGGTCATCATGAATCCTACTGAGCAATATCTTGATCCATTCAGACTCATAAAATTCATATGTCGTAGCATATTTAACTATGGGATGGTTTTCCAATTGTGCGAACTCATCTAGGAAGGTTTTGTCTGGCTTTATCATAGTTTCAATTTGCACTCTTATCCTTTCAAGTCCTACTTGTTCCTTCTTACAGTAAATGTATGCATAGATGTCTTCAACATGCATGACACCCATAGGGGTTCTCGAGAATGCACCTTCTAAGTCATCTAGGGTAGACTTAAAAGGATGCCTCTTGAAAACATATCTTTTCCTCTCCGCAACATCAAACACAATAGGTGTAGCCATAACTTACTTATTTATCACTTCAAATAGGTTTCCAAGAACTTTTGAATCATTGTGATGGATTAGGGCTTCACAACTGATTAAACACACTCTTTCACTGGTGAATCAAGATTCAATACTTCACAATCAATTGATAGGGCTTATGTGATCTTCAATCGCTCTAACTCGAATGCAATGAGTGATCTGCAAGACTGTGTACTTTAAAGTGAAAATTCTTCCATTAATGCTTGCCACATAAACCAGAATTTGACTAAGAATTTCAAACTTCCATTCTGCAATTGATCAGGTAGTGCGCTCTTGCACATAGCCTCAAATAATCTCCAAAAGGTTAAATCCAAAGACACATACTCTGAGGGTGAGTATACCGGCCGCACAGGGCACTAGAGCTAAATTAGCTCCCCCTATGACCCTGAGGGTCATTCATCTAAATGTAGAGGGTGCGTCCACTGTGGATGTATCCAATACATACTCATCAACCTTATCCTTCTTTTCTTCTAACCAAATCAAGCTCACATCTTCTACAGCTTTCACAAACTTGACTTCTCCCTTGGTATCTAATATTGATTCTTCTGGCTTTTTAGGGCTTTCCTAACTTTGCGTTCTTGATCTACAAAACTTTGAGATGTGTCCAGCCTTGTTAAAAGATTGACAAATAACTGGAGGCCTTAAATTCCTCGGTGCATTCATATGAGTTACCATTTTACACTGTCTAGCTGAGTGACCATTATAATTACATATCTGACATGTAATACTCTGATAACTTCTTGTATTTGTTTGATTCTAATTTCTTTGATTATGTTAAGTCTTGTTCTTCTGACTTGTTCTACAATTCATATCTCTATGACCAAATTTATTGCATGAATAACACTAACCATTGAAAGGTCTTACCTCTTTACAATTCCTTTCTATATATCCATGCTTGTTACATGCATAAAAAGTTTGGTCTACTGGCTTTTTCTCATCCATAGATGGTTCAATATTGTCTTTAGTATGATTTCCAGTCTCCTTAGCTTCTATGGTTTCTTATGGTGCTTGCATTCTTGCTCGCATGTTGTCAATCTAATTTTGTGCTTCATTGAATCCAATACCCCTGGTATCTCCTTTAAGTTTCTGAGCATATAACTGAGATTCAATCAGATCATTGCTTGTGTGTAATTTATCAATGTGATTATTTGCCTCTTTCAATTCAGATTCCAACTTTTCTTTGATGTTTTTAGCTCCAAGATTTCCATGTGCACTTGCCTCAGTTCTTCATTTAGTTGAAGGTTCTCTTTGATCTGTTCTTCATAGGCTTCTTGATTGTTAGTTAGCTTTTCATCCAACTCTTCAATCTGATCTTCTAAATATGTTTTTTCTTCTTTTAGCTTCTTAACCATTTTTCCCAAATCATTGTTTGTACAATCCTTCAAATCTTGTCTCAGTTTCTTGATGAATACTTGTGCGCTACTGACTTTCAATTTTAGTTCTTCAACTTCTTTCTCAAATCTATCAAGGTCTTAAAGAGTTGCCGTAAGATTCTTCTTCAAATTTTTTTCTTCTTTTGAACCCATTGATCTCCTCAAGTGGTTAAAATTATCTTTAGAGGACCGCAGCTCTGATACCAATTGTTAGGAATGGGAACACTGAGAGGGGGGGTGAATCAGTGTTCACTTTATTTAATCTTTTTACTTTACTCTTGAAACTTAACTTGAATGCTTAAGTACTGAATTGAACATCAACATAAACAAGATACATAAACACAACACATAACACCAATATGGTTACGGGGAAACCCAAATAGGTAAAAACCCTGATGGGAATTGACACCCACTAAGAACTGCACTAGTGTCTTATGATCCTTTTTAGAAGATCTGCAACCCTATTAGGAGTTGTTCTTTACAATTTTTTTAGTACAGTGACCTGGTCAAGGGTCGGACCCTGTTAGGAGTCTTTTACAATAACCCTGTTAGGGGTGGGGACACACTGTCCTAGAGCTCACTGCTCAAGTGGTGAAAGATACAACCTTTTGATCTCATATACACACTATATATGTTGGATGAACTGGTGTTGTGACACTGCTTGTCTAATCAATTCCTTTGATGCGTTGATGCTTTGACCTCTTGAAAATCTCTAATACATTCTTACTTCTCTTCACACACTTCTGCTCTGCTTATCTTATCTCTATTTTTTAACTTCCATACTTTATTACAAAGGCACATCTAATATTTATATGCACTACCAAAATAATTAACTAGGTCGGTCTATAATCGATTACATATAATGCGTCCAAGTGAATTGGCTCAAGCGTGTTTACAAAAAAATATAATTGCATGTCTACAAGTTAATTACAATAGGTGCATAGCCTTTACAAAACAATAATATCATCGCTAATCAAATTACTAACAGTCGGTTGCATACTCTGTTTTGTTCTGGCATTCACTGTCTGCGCTACTTCAACTGTCTGTATCTTCGCCATATTGTATCTTCTGATCATGCACTCTTAGACTTAGCATGAATACACTCTTACCAACTTATCTTATAGGGTACATACCATAACTCTATCGTACGCACATGCACTGATGCTCTGATCTACCGGTGCTCTGTTAACTATCCAGTCTTCTATACTTAACCAAATTTTGATCTTTTGATAATGTGCGCTGACTCCAAAATACTATATGAATTTGTTGCCATAATGACAACACTAAATCTAGTCATATACAATAGTGTAGTCAACTTTCCAACATTAAGGACTTTAGCAGAAAGATCACAAGATGTATAAGAGGGAGGTTTCGAAGCTGAACAAGGACAACTTTACTATATGACAAATTCGAATGAAACTTCATATATCCATAATCAGAGATTCTACCTTATATCTACTTGAAAATGGCTACTTACAACCAATGACTGGACCATTGACTCTTGATCAACTGAAAGATCGACATGAACAAAACATTACTATGATAGAAATTGTTGCTTCTCTATCTGATGTTGAATTTGAGGATGTCAAAGATTGTACTACTGCAAAGGAGATGTGGGATAAACTTGATCAAGTCTATGGTGGTGATGTTAATGTCAATAGAGCTAGAGCTAAAAACCTAAGAGGTAGGTTTGACGATATGAAAATGAAGGAAGGAGAAAAACATAGTACAGTATAAAAACCAAATAAAGGAGGTAGTCAATGCTATTAGAGGATCTGGTGGTGTCATTGATGAAGATAGAGTGGTAAGTAAAATTCTAAGAACCTTGTTGCCTGCTTATGCAATTAGAATATCTACTATACATGAAATGAGGTTTGCACCTAGCAATAATCTTACTCTTGATAGTCTGATTGGTAAGCTAACAACTTTTGAGTTGAATAATTTTGATAATAGTCTTGCACCGTTTGTTGAGTTTGCTTTCATGTCTTCTCTGAAGATCGATAAGTCTAGCAATAGACATAATATAAAGAATGACAGTGATAGTAATAATGATGATGATCTTGATGAACTTGAAGCTCTTATGGCCCAGATTACATAAAGGTAAAGGTAGATATAAGGTTAAATTACCTTTAGCATGTTTTAACTATAAAGAAGTTGGCCATATTGTTGCTAGATGCCTGAATAGGAAAGAATAAGATAGAAACAAAGATCGATCTGGTGAAGGAAGTTATGGAAGGAGAAATAACAGAAGTTACCGACACTACAACAGAGACAAAAAATATCACAAAGATAAGGGAAAAAAGGTATGTTACTTTGCTAAAGAGAATGATACTGATACCGACATAGATAATGATGTTGAAGTAGTATTTGTTGTGATGAAGGATGATTATGAGGAAGAAGAAAGGTATGTAGAAACAACACTCATTTCTAAAGTTAGTAAAAACAATACTTGGATCATTGATAGTGGTTGTACACATCACATGATTGGTGATAAAGAAAATTTTGATCATCTTGAACATTATAATGGAGGATCAGTAAGAATGGGTAATGATACATTATGTATGGTTAGAGGAAAAGGATCTTTATTGATAAATGATAAAATCAAATGTGATAATGCTTATTAGGTAAAAGGACAGAATTAGAATTTGCTAAGTGTGGCACAGCTTAACAACTCAGGTCACCAAGTAGCTTTTGAAAGCAAGAAGGTAATATTTGGTGAAAGTGGAAAGCTTGTTGGAACAGGAGAACAATCTAAAGGTAACTTATTTTATCTTGACAATGTTGAGACTTCTTGTTTACTAATGAAAAATGAGGATGCATGGTTATGGCATAAAAGGTTATGTCATGTAAATTTTGATAACATGATTAAGATCAGTAGAAAGAAAAAGGTTAGAGATCTACCTAGCCAAAAAAAGCCTAATCATGTTATGTGTCATGAATGTCAAAAGGGGAAAATGACAAAATCTAGTTTTAAGAGTAAAGACTATTCAACAAAAAGAATCTTGGAGTTAGTTCACACCGACCTATGTGGTCCCATGAGAACTCAGAGATACTATGGAGATAGATATTTTATTTTGTTTGTTGATGATTACACTAGATTGATGATTGTAATGTTTTTAAAAGAGAAATCTGAGGCATTTAAAATATTTAAATGGTACAAAGAAAAAGTAGAAAAAGAAACCAGGAAAGAACTGAAATGCTTGAGGTTTGATAGAGGTGGTGAGTCTATTTCTGATGAATTTACTAACTATTGTAATGAGCATGGCAAAAAAAGACAGGTTTCTACTCCTAGACCACCATGGCAGAATGGGATTACTGAAAGGAGAAACAAATCAATTGTTGATTGTGCAAGGACACTGATGTTAGAAAAGAATGTTGCACAAGTATACTAGAGAGAGGCAGTTAGCATAGCTGTATATGTTCTGAACCGAGTACAATTGAAGAAAGACACAAACAAAATACCCTATGAGTTATGGTTTGGTTACACACCAAGTGTAAGTTACTTCAAAAAATTTGGTAGCAAATGTTTTATTCTTAAAGATGATAGGAATGGGAAATTTGACTCTAAAGGGGATGAGGGAATATTTCTTGGATATTCTACTAAAAGCAAAGCTTACAAGTGTCTAAATAAGGTCACTAATAAGATGATTGAAAGTGCTAATGTCAGAGTTGATAAATTTGATGATAAAAATGAGGAAGAAAGCAATAAGGAGCTGGAAGACTATGGTAGATTCACTTATGTTGAGCATCTAGAGTACCTATCAAAGCCACACGCTGAGTTGATCAAGCATCACGAAAATAACACCGAGGAATAGGAAGAAGCTACCAAGCAAGGAATTGAACCTGAATAGAATGAAGAACAAAGGAGAGATCAAGTGCTGGCAAGATTTTTCAGAAGGCATCATCCTGAGAACCAAACCATTGGAGACAAGCAAGCTAGCATGCTGACAAGAAGTAAGTTAAGACAGATACATGCTTAGTTTGTAAGTTTGAACTGAAGAATGTTAAGGTTGCACTAGAGAATGATGAATGGATAAATGCAATGAATGAAGAAATAGAAAATTTTGAGAAAAACAAGACATGGACTTTAGTACCTAGACCAAAAGATAAGAATGTTATTGGTACTAAATGGATTTTCAGAAATAAGCTGAATAAGAATGGAGAGGTTACAAGAAACAAAGCTAGACTAGTTTGCAAGGGATATGCACAGGAAGAAGGCATTAATTATGGTGAAACTTTTGCACTTGTTGCTAGATTGGAAGGAGTTTGCATGTTACTTGCATATGCTACACATAAGAAGTTTAAAGTCTATCAAATGGATGTTAAGTCTACTTTTATGAATGGAATACTAGAGGAGGAGGTCTACATAGAACAACATGAAGGTTTTGTTGATCCAAATCAGAAAGACATGGTATGTAGACTACACAAAGCTTTATATGGTTTAGAGAAAGCACCAAGAGCCTGGTATGAACAGTTGCATACTTATCTTTTAAGTATTGGTTTTGTAAGAACTAGTGAAAACAACAATTTGTATATGAAAGGAGGATCTAATGATACTATCTTGATTGCTGAAATATTTGTGGATGATATAATTTTCAGAGGACAAGATAATATTGGTAAATCATTTTTTGATCAGATGAAAAAAGGATTTGAACTGTCTATGTTTGGAGACATTAAATTATTTCTAGGCTTGCAGGTTATTCAACAGAATGATGGAATTTTAATCACACAATCAAAGTACATAAAGGAAGTATTGAGAACATTTGGCATGGAAGATGCTAAACCAGTTGGAACACCGATGGTCACAGGCTGCAAACTAACTAAAGATGATGAATCTACAGAGGTAAACCAGACATTGTATCGATCTATGATTGGTAAACTGATGTATGTAGTACACAGTAGACCAGATATTGCACATGCAGTGGGGATTGTTGCTAGATTTTCTAGAAATCCAAAGGATCCACACATGGTTGCAGTAAAAATAATCTTGAGACACCCGAGAAAAAAAGAGGAATATGGATTATGGTATCCTAAGGAAGGCAAATTTGAACTAAGATTCTACACTGACGTAGATTGGGCTGGAAATATAGATGATAGAAAGAGCACAACCAGAGGATCATTTTTATTTGGTAAAAGACTTGTTACTTGGAAAAGTAAGAAATAACCTTGTATTTCTCAGTCTACTGCCAAAGCAGAGTATGTTGCTGCTAGAAACTGTTCAAACATTGCTTATATCAAACAAGTTTTGGAAGGGATGAATGAGGTAATCACTGAGCCAGTGATTATATATTGTGACAACACTAGTGCATTAAATATTTCTAAGAATCATGTAATGCAATCAAAGACAAAGCATATTTCCATTAAGTATCACTACTTAAGAGAACAAGTACAAGAGAAGCAAGTCAAACTAGAATATGTTACATCAAAGGAGAAACTTGCTGATATTTTTACCAAGCCTCTACTAAAGGAAACTTTTGAATACTTAAGGGCTAGACTTGGGGTTTGTCCCCTATCTACTGGTCACTAATGTGATCTGGAGGTTGCATCAGCCTAATCTTATCAAAAGATCATTCATGTTGATGTAACATAGCTCACACTTTGGATTATGTCTAAGGTTGTGAAATATTTGAGGAACTAGAACAAAGAATTGGCATATCATTATACTGAGATACATTGTCTGCACTGAACAACAGAGGGTCACTCAGCTATTGTAGAGTTGTATGTTTTATGTTTTTCTTTGGCATTTTTGTCAAAGGGAGAGATAAACAATATGATAAATAGAGAGATCATATCTATCTAAGGGATAGATAATCTAAGAAAGTCAGGGAGAGTTTTGAAGATTTGTTGCTGAGAACAAAAGGAATCTGAGAGCTGAAAAGATCAAATACAAAAAGGAAAGTCTGCACTTGTAATGTTGTCATGTAACATAGTGATTAAACATATTAAAATATCAAGCTAGGGAGAGCTTAGCGAGCTACAGCATTTACATACTTAGTTGTAGAATACATGTTTGGTATGTGTATGGCATATTTCATAATGCGTGTGTTGCCATCAATGCCAAAGGGAGAGATTGATGAACTACAGCTGATTGAATACCTGAATGACTTGAAGATCAGTGATTAGAGATCACCGAGTACTAAAATGATGTGTAAGATAATTAAATCAGTCATTATGTTGTCATTGATGTCAACTAGTATGACAGTAGACTTATCCTGTTAGTTACTATAAAGGATAAAATATGGATGGGGTCCTAGAACAATGGTTTGCACATGAAAGAGACCCCAAAGCCAATATTTCACACTTACATGAAATTGTATTGATATAGAAAGTAAATATAGATGACTAATATTGAAATTAAGAAATAAAGGTACTTACCTCCGAAAAAGAATTGGCTGAAAACCCTATCAAATGATCTCAAAAACTATTGATTCTCAAGTTATTGAACCAAAACTGTGAGATCTACAAAACCCAGAAATATTTCCTCAAGATGGCTCAGCTCAAGTTTGACCCTCATAAAAGGTCAAATACCACATTCTTTATTTGAAGTTCAATTCGAATTCTGTTTGCAAATCTTAGAAGTTTTCTGAAAAAGGTATCCAAATTCGCTCTCAAATCCAAAATTATGCACCTGTACCTACAAGAAAATGGGGGGTTTTGTTGTATGGGGGGTTTGCCTTGGTTAAACCCCAGTTTAGGAATTAACCTTGAAATTGAATTGAAATTGCTAGAATAAACAAAGTAAATGGAACAATTCACCTTGCTTGAGTTGAAACCCTTATGGAGGATTTGAATCCTTGAATCCACAAGAATGGATTAATGTAGAATCAAATATAGGATGCCTCCAATCAATTGTCTTTAGATCTTCAACACCAATCTTGAATGGATCTTGAACTAGGAAGAGGCTTGAATAGAAATGGAGGGATCTTCAACAAGAGAGCTCCATAGAGCTTGAATCCTTCAATGGCTACTAATGGATCTCCTTGATGAATTGGATGCTTGAATGCTTGAAGGCTTGAATGCTTGATCTTCTTTCTTGCTTGCACTTGAGAGCTTGAGAGATTGTGAGATAAGATGTGAAAATGAGAGAGGAAGGCTCCCTTTTATAGTGATCTAGGGCACAAGAGGGGCCTCGTAGAAAAAAATAATTAAGGGCCCATGGCACAAAACTCTAGAGAGGTGCACATGGAGAGAAATTAAATTAAATTCTTGACACAAAACTCTAGGAGGGGACCACCCTTAATATAGAAATAAAATAATTATTTAAGAGCCTTGTTACAAAATTTGAGGTAAGGCCAACCCCAAAGTTAATTTGAGTATTAAGCACAAAACTCGAGAAAGGCTAATCTCCAATAACAAATTAGGAATCCTATACAAATATCAAGAAAGGTCCACCTCAAATATTAATTTGATAATTCGATGCTTAATCCAAGAAATAGTGGCCCCAAAGAGGGAAAAGACAAGTTTTTGATGAAATCCCGCACCGGAGGCTAACCCTGAAGATCCCAAACCTTAGGGTCAAGGTTGAGCTCAAACCTGACTAGGTCAAGGTCAAGGTCAACTTTGACCCCATAAGGTCAACTTTGACCTTAGGGTCCAAAACCTCATATTCATAGTCCAAATTGCTAGGAAAATGCTAGGAAGAAGTGGAAAATGGGGTAGAACAGGGGGAAAAGCCAGATCCAAGTCGAATATCCATTCAAGGTGTTTGACATGACCCCAAACCACTTACATGGAGGGATAAATGCTCTTACCATGGAAGTGCTTCTATTTTAAGATGATACATTAAGCCCCCACTTTAGCAAGAGTATGGACTCGATGCAAACTCTTGGTAAAGGAGATCATAAAGAAAAAGATAATCTTATTGAAATCAAAGGGACAAAGGAATTCTCAAGCCCCCAGGGACTCGATTCTTTGTCAACTCTAAGATTGTAATAAGAGAGACATCACTAGAAGAAGATAGAAAAGGAAGAGAGGAGTGGCTAGCTTGCCCAGTAAGATGTGTATATCTCATTGTGAACCACAAAAGGATAGGATGGACCACCAAGAAAACACTTGATAGTCACCCCATAATGTTGTGCACCTTCTGGCAGCTTTGTGCATGTATGTAATGCATCTTCTAATGGCTTTTATAAAGTACCCATGGATCCACCTTCTTGTATCACCATGGAATACAAAATGTGTGTCTCCTCAGGATTTAGCAACTTATGTGCATTACCCTCGGAAGATTTAGCATATAGATGCGTGTCTTTTTAGGATTTAGCAACTTATGTGTGTTACCTTCCAAGATTTAGCATATTGAAACATTTGAAAAATGTGTGTCTCCTAAGGATTTAGCAACTTATGTGCATTACCTTCAGAAGATTTAGCATATTTGAAATTGGAAATGCATGTCCCTTCAGGATTTAGAAACTTATGTGTGTTACCTTCCAAGATTTAGCATGCTACAAAACAAAAGGTTACAACAAAAATACATAATATAGAGCAAGGGAGGCCGTATATATGCCCCCCCTCCTTAATATGGCAAAACATACTATTTTGACATGTTAAGGAAAGAAAAGAACAAGGATAAAGCCTTCTTCAACATCAAGAAAATATCCACAGACAACACTCAGTCCAAGCCAAGAAGGTCACGGCTCCTATGAGGCCATGGAAGGGATGAATGCAAAGAGATATCATGCAAGAAGTGAAAAAGTAACCCTTGTGAGGGATAGCACACTATTCAGTTTCCAAGGTGAGATATTTATCAAGCATGGAAACCCAATGTCAAACAATGAAATAGGTTGTGATCAAGGAAAAAGATCCTCAATGCAAACCAAAATGTTCATGTATAATTGGATATCACATAATAGATAGATTCTGCTTAACCAAGGAAAGAGGTGAATCCCGGAAAGACAGAAAACAGGGAGATGACATCCTTGCCCCCCAAGTGTAGGAACAAGGATGGAAAGGGACCTATTATATCACTCGCAAAACTATGCAAGACAACGAGCCCCCAAGTATTAGGCTACCATTTTTTACATAATGTGGAGCTCCATAATAGGAACATAAATGTTATTTAGAGAAAACAGGATTGAAATACAACTCATTGCTACATGATATATAAATAACATTACTATCAATGAGATGTCTAATCTTATAATGTAAAGCATGACATTCATTAGTAGAGTGATCATGAAATCTATGATATAAACAAAAAGGAAGAGTCTTCAAGTGTGGACTACATTTCTTTTTGCGTTTAGGTCTAGTAATCATCTTAGCACAAAGGAGTTTAGGCAAAAGAACTTCTTGGTCTAATTCCTTCATAGTTTCATCATGTTTGGAAGTGTTATTTGAGATGTTGTTAATATTGATTTTTTGTCGAGGATTAAATCCCAATCCATAAGAATGCTCATGCCCCCCAATGTGTAAGGGCATTTGAATTCCATGTTTATGCTTATCACATCCTTGAGTATTAAATCCTTGTTTAACTAGAAAATGATAACCAGGACCATAATGAGAAGCCATATTAGAAGAAGACAATGGAACTTCAGTAGTCACTATATCATCATTAGTAGATTTGGTAGATTCATTGTGGGTGGAAGTAGCGATAAATTTGTTACAAAGGGGTTTAGATGTAAAAATGCATTGTTCAAACTCTCTTTGTTTCTTCATAAAATCAAGATCATTAACCTTATACTCTCCAATAAAGGGAGGAGTAAAATCCAAGGTTCCCCAATCATCACCAGGAATAGCATTAGAGGAAGGAGGACTACTATTAGGAATAGGAGTAGTGTGGGTTTGAATATTAAGACAAGGATTAGGTGCATCATCTACATGAAGTGTATACATCACATTGTTATGTATAAACTTGACTTTACAGTGAAGGGTGGAAGGAACGGCATGCATCTCATGCAACCAAGGTCTACCCAAAAGAAGATTATAATTGAGAGGTCCAAGCATAACATGAATAGGTGTATTCAAGATGACCGGTCCTACTTTGATAAGTAAGGTAATGATTCCTAAAGTATTCTTAGCAATGTTATCAAAGCCACGTATAGGAACATTGTCAGGTTGAATAGTTGAAAGATCGGTGTTAATCGCTTTGAGCATGTCCATGCTACAAACATTAAGCCCAGATCCGTTATCAATCAATGTCCTATGAATGATACTTTTATTGATAGAAATAGAAACCATAAGAGCATCATACTAATTTTGAACTTCTTTAGAAGGTAAATCCTTTTGAGTAAATACAATGTCAAGAGGACTCGGGGTAGCATGCATGCATTGTAAGAAGTTATTGATGTTCTCTTGATTAGGAGGTCGACTAGGAAGAGTTGCCAGAGATTTTTTCAAGGCTTCATAGTAGGTAGGTGAAGTATGAAGAAGCTCCCATAAAGAAATCTTGGCAGGAGTATTTTGCAATTGAGTTATCAAATCATACCCCTTGCTAGGAAGATGGGGTGGAGGAGGAAGAATAGGTTGAGAAGGTGGCAAAGAAGTAGAAACCACTGGATTAGGTTGAGGGTTATTCCTTGTATGATATGTGTGAGCTATCGAATCTTGATCATTAAAAGACTCCATAGGTTTACCTTTGACAGTAATGCGAGGACAACCTTTGACAGTCAACAAGGGTTTAGGATAAACCATATTAGTTGTCTCAACACTACAAATAGATTCACAAGAAGGAAGAAAAGAGGACATCCTAGGAGGAGATGAGTTCAGATCTTGATTCTCCATAGGATCATCAGTAAAAGGGAGAGCATTAAGGGAATTCATATCATTCTCCACTAATGCCTCATCACTAGAAGGATCTCAAATGGAAGTAAAGCATCTATAATGTCATCTTCTTTCGCTAAAATGTCCGCATAAGGGGAATGTGATTTAGAAAAAGAGTTATCACCATGTATGAAAATGTCATCCATTAATAAATCACCCTCTGGTATCAAAGATTCTTCATGAGGAGGGGATAAATTAATGTCTTTATCCAAGGGTTCATCACAAATAGGAGGATTATTATCCCCACCAATAAAACACATTGTAGGGTCTCCATAATTCACTAAAGCTTGATCCCTAGAGGGGGAAGAAGGACATCTATTAGGAGAAGAATTAACATCAATCCTTAACTCGTCTCCATAAAGAGAAATGTGATGGAGATATAGCCTAAGGTCGTCTTCATTCTCTAATATATCCTTATAAGGTAAAGCAACATCACATGCACTAGATGAAGTCTTGCTAGGTGTAAATCCATGCAATGGTAAGGTAAGAGGAGGATGTTGTGTAATCCCAAAAGTGTATGAAAACATTTGAGACAAGTTGTGCAACATGATAACAAATAGATCTAAATATATCCAAATGTATTCAAATGAAATTTCTAAACATCAAAAGGAAATGAAACACAATAGAGCATCTAATTCCACAAAGCAATGTAAATGGTTTTGTATTTTTGAAGAAATTTTGTAATTTTTTTGGATTTTTGAAATATAAATGCAAGAGCATAAAAGAAATATAATCTTAAGGAAAGAAAACAAATGATCTAACACCAAAAAGAAAGAGAGTAAGTATGTCAGGTTCACCAAAATGTAAAGGATAAAATATGGATGGGGTCCTAGAACAATGGTTTGCACATGAAAGAGACCCCAAAGCCAATATTTCACACTTACATGAAAGTGTATTGATATAGAAAGTAAATATAGATGACTAATATTGAAATTAAGAAATAAAGGTACTTACCTCCGAAAAAGAATTGGCTGAAGACCTTATCAAATGATCTCAAAAACTCTTGATTCTCGCGATCCTAAACCGAAACTGTGAGATCTACAAAACCCAAAAATATTTCCTCAAGATGGCTCAGCTAGGGTTTGACCCTCATAAAAGGTCAAATACCACATTCTTTATTTGAAGTTCGATTCAAATTCTATTCGTAAATCTCAGAAGTTTGTCGAAAAGGGTATCCAAATTCGCTCTCAAATCCAAAATTATGCACCTGTACCTGCAAGAAAATGGGGGTTTTTGTTGTATGGGGGGTTTGCCTTGGTTAAACCCCAGTTTAGGAATTAACCTTGAAATTGAATTGAAATTGCTGGAATAAACAAAGTAAACGGAACAATTCACCTTGCTTAAGTTGAAACCCTTGTGGAGGATTCGAATCCTTGAATCCACAAGAATGGATTAATGTAGAATCAAATATAGGATGCCTCCAATCAATTGTCTTTAGATCTTCAACACCAATCTTGAATGGATCTTGAACTAGGAAGAGGCTTGAATAGAAATGGAGGGATCTTCAACAAGAGAGCTCCATAGAGCTTGAATCCTTCAATGGCTACTAATGGATCTCCTTGATGAATTGGATGCTTGAATGCTTGAAGGTTTGAATGCTTGATCTTCTTGATTGCTTGCACTTGAGAGCTTGAGAGATTGTGAGATGAGATGTGAAAATGAGAGAGGAAGGCTCCCTTTTATAGTGATCTAGGGCACAAGAGGGGCCTCATAGAAAACAATAATTAAGGGCCCATGGCACAAAACTCTAGAGAGGTGCACATGGAGAGAAATTAAATTAAAGCCTTGACACAAAACTCTAGGAGGGGACCACCCTTGATATAGAAATAAAATAATTATTTAAGAGCCTTGTTACAAAATTCGAGGTAAGGCCAACCCCAAAGTTAATTTGAGTATTAAGCACAAAAATCAAGAAAGGCTAATCTCCAATAATAAATTAGGAATCTTATACAAATATCGAGAAAGGTCCACCTCAAATATTAATTTGAGAATTCGACGCTTAATCTGAGAAATAGTGGCCCCGAAGAGGGAAAAGACAAGTTTTTGATGAAATCCTACAACCGGAGGCTAACCCTAAAGATCCCAGACCTTAGGGTCAAGGTCGAGCTTGAACTTGACTAGGTCAGGGTCAAGGTCAACTTTGACCCCATAAGGTCGACTTTGACCTTAGGGTCCAAAACCTCATATTCATAGTCCAGATTGCTAGGAAAATGCTAGGAAGAAGTGGAAAATGGGGTAGAACAGGGGGAAAATCTAGATCCAAGTCGAATATCCATTCAAGGCATTCGACATACCCCAAATGACTTACTCAGAGGGCTAAATGCTCTTACCATGGAAGTGCTTCCATTTTAAGATGATACAGTTACAAATATCTAAACATCTATAAAGAGGAGAGAAGAGATGAAGAACTGAGATATCTACATAGAGGAAGATGGATATAACAGATGAGGATAAGGAATACTTTGGGTAACTTATTGATGAGTCTATGACTTCATATTATTGACTTGATTATGTTGCATTAATCTATTATGGAGAAGGAAGCAAAATGTACAAGGCAATATGGTCGGTAAATGAAGCACTTCAGTATACACCGAGCTAGTGTAGTGTATACTGAACGATAGTAATAACCGACCTTGTGTTCGCCGACGTATTTCTTTGTTAACCGAGTATGGATGAAAGTATTAAATTCTTAAGTTTAGCCCATGAAAATTGATGAGCTGGAAATTGTTAAGATTTTGAGATTGAGGATAAAGTTTGTTATGAGATCCATGGATGACAAAATTCGGAGAAGATCTAAAGGATGGAATTGAAATGTGTTACTGACACAACCACCAAGGAAGGTTTAAGAGGCAAAATCTATGAAGAAGATTAAGCGGCAAAATCTGATGGTTGATATGAAAATGGTTTATCTGTCTATATAAGAGATATGAGTTTCTATATTGAAACATGCTGGAAAAAAGAAGATTGCAGAGATTTCACATGAATATAGTTTCATGCATGCATGATCAGACTAGTTGAAGGAGAACCAAACTACAGAACAATATCGAGCATCAGAGAGTTAGTACCGAGTGAAAGTAAGTTAAGGAAGTGAATTGATAGATTGATCAGAGGATTTGTATGGGCTTAGAATAGATCTGAACATCTGCAAGATAAGTTGTATTGTAATCAGATCAACTATTGTTTTAGTTTAACCATTAGTACAAAAAAACCTCTTAATCGAGTGGACTTAACAGTCTTATGTTATGCCCCTATGTCATTCAATGAATGTACATTGTTATCCTATCAACCCCATAGTGAATGTTGGTTGAACGATAATTGTTAGTCTTAAATCCTGTAGTACCCCACCCGTAGTTCGCTTTTAGGATTCTTTATGTTTCAGTTGTATGACTGAATTCTTTTAGGTCACTTTTGATGTGATCGATTATTATGTTAATAAATGATGATTGTGGACTTCTATTCATTGAATGTGTATCGGGTTATTGCATAGATTAGATGTTGATATTATTTGATGTTATGTTTATGTTTTATATTGATTTATGGTCCTGATCCCATATTGGCATGTGTATGGTTATCTTGTGTGTGCATCTGTTTGACATTTTTGTTTAGTAGAGGATGGAGGCGTAGTTACTTGCATAGTCAAGATCCACATGACTGATCGTACCCTACATTGTCTTCTATATATTATTGTATGTACATGCTTCATCTTATGATGACAGGTTTGCAGGTACAGGGCATCATCTTCCTTGAATTGGCAGGAGTGAGAGTGCCCACAAACATTCATCTCAATGGTAAAGAGGGGAGACAATACACAGACCCAAAACCCTAACCTAAGCCTAATTGTCCTAGGATTGGACAAGTGTCGGTTTGACTACCCTACCCAAATTCATCTAGTTGGCATGAATTCATGGATCCCTTCTCCTATGTTTGTTTGGGTTTTATTTCGTTTGGTTTCAGTTGATTTGTGGTTATGTGGGTGATTATTAATTTATTGATTATAGTTTATTTATGTTTATATAGGTTTATTTATATGATTATTAATGTTAGGTGCATAGTTGGATTTAATGATTAATTATGCTTCTATGATTAATCGAGGAAATTAAGTTAAATTTAATTAAAATCAAATAATTGATTATTTGGATTTAATTGAGTATTTTATTGAGAATTAGATTTTATTATGTTTGTGAGTATTATTAAATAATTAAATATTTAATTGCATGTTTTAGGATGCATTAAGTATTTAATTTATTTAATAATGAATTTAAATTATTAACATGTGCAAATTGGAAAAGGAATTTGTTTTCAAAAAGATAACTAGTTTTCAAAAGTCAAAGTTAGGTTGTGCATTTAAAAGATATTTTAATTAATTAATTAGGATTTTGTATCATCTTAAAATGGAAGCACTTCCATGATAAGAGTGTTTAGCCCTCCAAGTAAGTGGTTTGGGGTCATGTTAAGCTCCTTGATCAGGTCTTTGCACGTATTTGGCTTTTCTCCTCGCTTTCCACTTCTTCCCTGCACTTGATTTCTTCATTCTAGGTGAAATTAGGGTTAGGATCTTAAGGATTCTACTGATTTCCCTCTTCCCTGACTCTAATTTCTAGGTAGGATTTAGAAATAAATCCTCCTGGCCTTCATCATGTTCATCATAGGATTTTATGTCTGCACCTGACATTCTATCTTGTTTTGGAATCAATTCTAGGTTTCTGGGCATCCTCAGGACCTCCTGATTGGATTCTGAACTGATCTGGGACCTGGGTCAAATTTGAGGTCGAACCTGACTAGGTCAGAGTTGAGCTCGGACATGACTAGGTCAAGTCCAACCTCGATTTTGCCCCTTTCTCCAAATTTTCAAAATACTTAATTTCTGGGCTTCATGCTTTCAGGATATTTAGTTTCCCACCTCTGGGTTAATCATTTCGGGTTTCGGGATGGTAAATCCTTTAATTGCATTTAATCTAGGTATATTTTCTAAATTTTAAGACCTAATTGGGATTTAATTCTCCAAGGTGGCCCCTCTAGAAGAATGTGCCCTAGTTCACTATAAAAGGAGGCCTTCCTCTCTCATTTTCTCATCCACAATCAAGCAATTGATATCCATTATTCACATCTCTTCATCAAGTTTTGTGATATCTCATCTCAAGCAAGTCTTCAAGCATTCAAGCGTTCAAGCATCCATCCATCAAGGAGATCCATTGTTAGCTATTGAAGGATTCAATCTCTTTAGAGCCCCCTTTGATGATCCATCCTTCTCCATTGATTCAAGCCCTCTCATATGCAAATATCAAATCAAGATTGGTGTTGAAGATCAAATACCATTGATTGGAGACATCCTACATCCATTGAAGCATTCCTACTTGTGGATTTGAGGATTCGAATCCTCTACAAGGACTTCAACATAAGCAAGGTGATTTGTTCCAATTATTTTGTTTATGCACACTACATTTCAATTCAATTTCAAGGTTAATTCCTAAACTAGGGTTTGACCAAGGCAAACCCCCCATACAACAAAAACCCTCATTGTCTTGTAGGTACAGGTGCAAAAAAATTTATCCAAGAGCGAATTTGGATACCCTTTTCGGCAAACTTCTGAGATCTGCAAATAGAATTTGTATCGGACTTCAAATAAAGAATGTGGTATTTGACCTTTTATGAGGGTCAAACCTGAGCTAAGCCATCTTGAGGAAAGATTTTTGGGTTTTCTCTATCTCAACATTTCCAGTCCAGGATAGGTTTCAAATTTTCCTGAAAGTACACACAGACATCAAAATTCAGCATTTTCTAGATCTTCCCTAATTTGAGGTTAGTATTTGTATTTCAATTCCAAGTATAACATAATAATTCTCCTCCATAGGGAAATATTAGATTTACTCTCTCTCTCTTCCATATTAACCATAAATTGATTCGATTGTGTATTAACCTTTTGGGTTGATCAAATCGAATCTCTTCTTTGGGGAATTTGGGTTTGAGAATAGATCTCATATTTCCCCCTTTACATCTAAATAGTGGTGAATCCATTTTACCTCTATTCATTTTGGTGAACCCAACATACTTACCCCTTTTCTTTTGTGGATTTAGATGCCCTATTGTGTTAGATCTCCCTTTGTATTATCTTGTGTGTTCACCTTTACTTCTATTCATTTTGGTGAACCCGTCTACCTTACTCTCTTTCTCTTTTGGTGTAAGATTCCTCTCTATTCTTATTTTGGAATTGGATGCCTTATTGTGCTATCCTTTTTATCTTGTTAGTATTAGATTTTTCCTTTGTGTTGGATCTTGCATGCTAATTAGATTTCATGCTTTATGTGTCTTTAGTTTAGTTCATTTGCATTGCATTGTTTTATGAGCTTTACTACCACTAGTCCTACTTATAAGATTCCGGTTAGAAGAAGTCATAGACTCATGGTTGCCTTTGATCCTGAATCTTCTTCTCCTTTCCTTAGGATCCCTGATGATAACCTAATTTTTCATGATTCCAATCCTCCTATGGAGAAAAACTCTTCTCACTCGTCTCATGATGAGGATGATGCTTTAAGAGTTCCTCCTGAACAAGTCCAAAAAATTTCCATTAAACTTGATAAAATGGGTAATTGGCTTCTTCAATAAAACCATATTCAAGATTCCATTCAAGCTATAGAGGCTCTTAAGAAAGTTCTTTGTGATAGTGATCAGGGTGTTAACCTCTTCCGTGGTATTACTCATCTTGTGCATTCAAATGTTAAACCTTTAGCTCAAGAAGCTCAAGATTTAGGGTTGATTCCTCCTATCACTAGTGTTGAACCTCCTAATCCTCTACCTAGTATTCCTATCTATACTCCTCCTTTGGTGACTGTGATGGTTCCCTCTGTTCCTATGAGTTTTCCTCCTGTGTCCCTTCCTACATCACAACCTTCATATCATAATGTTCCTTTCACTTATTCCAATCCGCTTCCAACTGTAGTTCATAGTGTTCCTCCAATTGTGTCTTCTATTCCTGCAGCTTCTTACACTTTACCTAGTGTATCTAATGTTGCTGCTACTCCTATTTCCTCTAAAAATTCAACAATCATCAATTTGGCTCAAACTGTATCATCCTTACAACAACTTGCTTCCTTAACTCAAAACAAGTTTAGTATTCCTACATGTGACATGGGAAGTCCCTTGTCCCGGGATATTATTCGTACTCCTGTTCCTCAGCAAGGTGAGATGCCTCGTCTTGAGAATTATAATGGAAAAGGAGATATTGTTCATCATGTTAAAACCTTCCAAATCCTTTGTAGTGATTATGCTCATGACCATAGGATTTTAGCCAAATTGTTTCCTAGAACTTTTCGTGACAAAACTTTACAATGGTATTGTTATTTGCCTCCTTATTCCATTAATTCCTTTCCACAACTTGCTAATGGCTTTATTCAACAATTTCAAAATAATATTGGCCCACAAGTATCTTTGATTGATTTAATGCATTGTAAACAAAGTTCTAAAGAAAAATTGACTGAATTTATTGGTAGATTTAAGCATTTGCATGCTTAGATTTCCTCTCATGTTCCTAATATTGATATTCAACGTATGTTTATTTCAAATTTGCAAAAGGATATTAGAAATAAGATTATACTTACTGAATTTACCTCTTTTCAACAACTTTGTGCAGCGCTTCATCATTATCAATTACAAGTGAGTCAATTTGAGAGCAACACTCCAATGGCTCCTGTTCCAGTTGATAAGATTGATGTTGCTCCTAATCCAAACAAATTTCAAAAATTCAACAACTATGTCAAGATAAACAAACAAGCGAATGCAGTTGCTGATCAGGTTGTTGTTGCATCTCATAATGCCACTTCTGCATCCACTTCTTTTCAATTAAATTGTATGTTTACTCCTCTTTCTGAAACTTTACATGCTATTATGAATAGGTTGTTAGCTGCTAATCTGATTACTTTACCTCCTATTCGACCTCTTTTACCTACTATGATTGCATCTAAATCTTTCGATCAGAATGTTTTTTGTCAATATCATCATCATAATGGTCATGATACTGAGAGATGTTATTCTTTAAAACATAAGGTTCAAGATCTAATCAATTCTAAGGCTTTATCTGTTGATAATCTGGATAGTAGTGGGAATCAATCTGTCTCTCCTCCTAATCAGAACCTTCAAATCTATACGAACCCTTTGCCTATGCATGATACTAATACTATTGCTCAACCATCTTCTATGGAAATTGTGTATGACTCAAAGATGGATGATCTCAATCATGTTGTTAATCAAGTGGAGCATGTTGATCAGTCTATATCTCCACCTCAACCTCAACCTTAGATTCAACCTCAAGTTCAATCTCAACCTCGATCAAAATCTAAACCTAAAATGAAAACTCAACCTAAACCTCAACAAAAATTTAAGAATAAGAGACCTCGGGAACTTTTGATTACCTTTGATGACTCTGAGATTATTAAAGCTCCTGATGGTCCCCTTTACATTGTTGCTAGGATTGCTAAGATACCTACTCGTGGTTGTCTTGTTAATTCTACCTCCTTAGTAAATGTTATCACTGAAGAAAATCTTTTTATGAAAAACTTATAACCTGACTTCTATGATACATCGGATGTGTGGATTCAAACTTGCAATGGTTTTCTTTATCCATCATTTGGTTCTATTACTATACCAGTTGAACTTTTTGGAAAGATTGTGAACACTACCTTTGTTGTTGTTCCTACTTCTGATCAATTTCAAGTTAAGCTAGGTTTTCCTTGGTTGACTTCCATTCATGTTGTTGCTTCATCTATCCATAAGTGTCTTAAGTTCATTCATGATGGAGAAGTGAAGAAAATCAATCATAGTCTATATCAACCTTCAAGGCCTCGAGATTGTGCTGCTCTAGATTTCTTTTGGCCTTCATTACCTAATTCATGTCCTCCTCGACCTGATAATCTTTTTCGATCATATCAAGCTTATAAACATTGTAAAATTCTTGAATTAATTTTTCCTCCTAAGGATCTTAATCGTGGTCTTTTACCTACACCCTCGATACCTCCTTTCACTATGACCTCTAGTTCTATTAATCACGTTCCTTCTACTGAACCTATCAAAGATCCTATGATTGTTTCTCCTATGGTTAATAATCCTATTGATCTTCCTAAAGAACCTGTGAAGGATCCTATGATTGTTCCTCCTAGTTCTCAACCTATTTCAAATAAATCAAAATGTAATAAATCTTCTAATGAATGTCGTAAAAAGCATTGTGCTCATGCTAAAGCTAAAAGATCTCTACCTTCTTCGGATAAACCTATGCATAACATGTTAGAAGATGTTGTTACTAATAATGATGTTCACATGCATGATTATGATGATTATATTCGTATCTTAGATCCTATTTTAATTAACTTGGATGAAGAAGATACTCTTGATGATCCTGATGATGTTAATAATGAATATGAAACTATTGACATTGACAATGATTTACCTAATATGCTTTCATCACAATTAACTCTTACACCTAGTGTCGAATATAGTGATTCTCAAGAGGATCCTTGTTTGGACCTGGCTATCATTCCTACTGTGTTGGATATAGTCCCTCTTGCGAGTTACCCACCTTCCCTAAATGATATACAACAAGATGGGGAAAGTAGGTGGCACGCTTGATCGACATGTCCTTCATGGTAGCTTTGTTGTGTGTTTGCCTGCTATACTGTGCTTCTCCCGTAATGTGTTTGCTAAATGTTGTTAGATTCTTTTATACGATCTTTGTTACTCAGTTGGTGAAAGGTGATGAAGGAATCGACATTGTTGTTCCAATTCTTCTATATGTATCTCTATTCTTCTATGCATTGTTCAATGTTATGTTGTAACTGTGCTATTGTTCGTAAATGTTTCCTTGTGTAATCTTCTTGGATCTGGGATATGGTAGCACTAATTCTTTTTGGTCTCCATGTCATGGTCCGAAAAGATTCTCCTTCGTATATCTTATGTGATCTTTCCTCCTTTTTTATTGTAGTTCTACTTTCTTTGGGGAATGATGTCAATTCATTTGCAATAATATCATATATATATTATCTTATGATCATACTGACCCCATAGTAGGTAGATCCCTTCTGTGTTCTTTGTATGTTTCTATGATATTTCCCTTGATCTATCTTCGTCTAGGGGCATCTTGACGTGGAAACATAATCAGTGGAGTTGTTTATGTTTCCGTTAAAGCCATTGCTCCTGTTAAAGTGTCAGCAATGACTTTAACATGGGTGCATACGCTCTGCTCACCTTTTTCACACACGCACTTTTCAATACGCATATATTTTTCAAGATACTTCTTTTCCCTTTTCGGATTAGTAACTAATCCTTAAAGTACGGATTTATATTTTAGGATCTCTTGATCCCTCTAGTTTCAAATACACATATATTTTGATCCCTTAAGGTCGGAGCTATCCTTAAGACTGGATCTCTTTTTTTTCTTTTTTTATAATTCTTATGGAATAGAATATTCCTAAGGATAAATACTTGATGGGTTGACTAGTGAGTAGCCACATTCACTAGGCAGTTCAATTCCATCTTTCCAGTTGCACCATTTTCTTGTGTGGTTCATAATGGGACATAAGTTCTCATTGGGCGAGGTAATCACACCTTCTTTCTCTCTCTAGAGATGTCTCTCTTATTGTGATCTAGGAGTCAACGAAGACTTGAGTCCCTGGGGTCTTAAGGTTTCTCTTTGTCCCTTGGATTACAATAAGATTATCTTTTTATTCTGATCTCCTTTACCAAGAGTTTGCATCGAGTCCATACTCTTGCTAAAGTGGGGGCTTAATGTATCATCTTAAAATGGAAGCACTTCCATGATAAGAGCATTTAGCCCTCTGAGTAAGTGGTTTGGGGTCATGTTAAGCACCTTGATTAGGTCTTTGCATGTATTTGGCTTTTCTCCCCACTTTCCACTTCTTCCCTGCACTTGATTTCTTGATTCTAGGTGAAATTAAGGTTAGGATCTTAAGGATTCTACTAAATTTCCCTCTTCCATGGCTCTATTTTCTAGGTAGGATTCAGAAATAAATCCTCCTGGCCTTCATCATGTTCATCATAGGATTTTATGTCTGCACCTGACATTCTATCATGTTCTAGCATCAATTCTAGGTTTCTTGGCATCCCCGAGACCTCCTGACTGGGTTTTGCGCTGATCTGGGACCTGGGTCAAATTCGAGGTCGAACATGACTAGGTCAAGGTCAAGGTCAAACTTGACTAGGTCAGGGTCAAGCTCAGACCTGACTAGGTCAGGTCCAACCTTGATTTTGCCCCTTTCTCCAAATTTTCAAAATACTTAATTTTTGAGCTTTGGGCTTTCGGGATATTTAGTTTCTCACCTCTGGGTTAATCATTTTGGGTTTCAGGATGGTAAAGCCTTTAATTGCATTTAATCTAGGTATATTTTCTAAAGGTTAGGACCTAATTGGGATTTAATTCTCCAAGGTGGCCCCTCTAGAGGAGTGTGCCCTAGTTCACTATAAAAGGAGGCCTTCCTCTCTAATTTTCTCATCCACAATCAAGCAATTGATATCCATTATTCACATCTCTTCATCAAGTTTTGTGATATCTCATCTCAAGCAATTCTTCAAGCATTCAAGTGTTCAAGCATCCACCCATCAAGGAGATCCATTGTTAGCTATTGAAAGATTCAATCTCTTTGGAGCCCCCTTTGATGATCCATCCTTCTCCATTGATTCAAGCCCTCTCATATGCAAAGATCAAATCAAGATTGGTGTTGAAGATCAAATACCATTGATTGGAGACATCCTACATCCATTGAAGCATTCCTACTTGTGGATTTGAGGATTTCAATCCTCTACAAGGACTTCAACATAAGCAAGGTGATTTGTTCCAATTATTTTGTTTATGCACACTACATTTCAATTCAATCTCAAGGTTAATTCCTAAACTAGGGTTTGACCAAGGCAAACCCCCCATACAACAAAAATCCCCATTTTCTTGTAGGTACAGGTGTGGAATTTTGGATCTGAGAGCAAATTTGGATACCCTTTTCGGCAAACTTTCGAGATCTGTAAATAGAATTCGAATCGGACTTCAAATAAAGAATGTGGTATTTGACCTTTTATGAGGGTCAAACCCGAGCCATCTTGAGGAAAGATTTTTGGGTTTTCTTTGTCTCGGCATTTCCAGTCTAGGATAGGTTTCAAATTTTCTTGAAAGTACACACAGACATCAGAATTCAAAATTTTCCAGATCTTCCCTAATTTGAGGTTAGTATTTGTATTTCAATTTCAAGTATAACATAATTATTCTCCTCCATAGGGAAATATTGGATTTACTCTCTCTCTCTCTTCCATATTAACCATAAATTGATTCGATTGTGTATTAACCTTTTGGGTTGATCAAATCGGATCTCTTCTTTGGGGAATTTGGGTTTGAGAATAGATCTCATATTTCCCCCTTTACATCTGAATAGTGGTGAATCCATTTTACCTCTATTCAGATTTATTTTCAATTTTGGAATTAGAGTTTGATAAGGAGTTATCTTATGAGTCATTTCTGATTTGGAGTTGAACTGTGACTTAGCTTTTGAGTTATCTTTAGGGGTTGCATGAATTTGGAAATGGAATTCCTATTAGGGGAAAATTGCTTTTCATTTGGAGGGGAGACAAGTTTTGGAGAAGACTTTTGGGAGAACTTTTGTGCTTGGAATTTTGGAGATTTGTGGATTGTTGTGGTTGCTTGCTGATTTGGGGTTTGATTGTGCATTTGGATCTGGTTCTTCCGTTCATCATACTTCTCAAATTTGCAAACGAGATTGGTTTTGGAAGTAATTTCACTCTCAAATCTTCTACAGGGGTTTCATTACAATTTCTGGCATTGGAACCAATGTAGGATCTAGAATTCTTGTTTTGTGCCTTCTATTATTTTATCTAGTAAAATTTTGTGTTTGATTAGATCTAGATTAGTCTCATTAGATCTGTATGGTTTCTTGAATTTTGGGTATTAGAGAAACCCCAGATCCGTTATTTTATATTTTTATTGTTACTTGGCATTGTACCGTTATGCTGGTAAAATTTTATTAAAAGTTTGTCTACGGTTTGCTTATAAATCAAAAAATCAAATCTGCTATATAGTTAGACTATAGAGTTGAAAGAAAATTAATCCCCTTTTTGGAAAGAAATCCAATTTGAATAAAAAACCCAATTTGGGTATAAAGTTAATTCTGGTGAAAATTATTATTCTCTGTTTAAAATTTGCAGTCAAAATATTTATACCTGGAAAGGACAAAAAAAAAAAAAAAAAACATTAGTAAGTTGACAAATTTATGCATAGTTAAAAATTGCATACGGAATTGACATGTGAAAAATGACAAAAGAGTATGTTAAAAAAAATATGAAAAAAAAATGACCTGCTACCTTTTCTAGCAAAAGGTACAGGCCCTTTATCTTTTCCATTTTCAGAAATATATCTATTTTTGTTTAAAAATAAAAGTTCTTTTAGAAATTGCGTAATAAAAATGTTTATGTTTAAAATATATATATATATATATATATATATATATATATATATATATATATATATATATATATATATATATATATATATATATATATATATATATATATATATATATATATATATATGTCATATCAAAAAAAAATGGCAATGAAAGAATGTTTTAAAATTTTCTTTAAAAAAAATTTGATTGATTTTTTGTGGGAGGCGGGGGCCACCACATCCCCACCTCCCAAGGCCCAGCACGATAGGGTTGACCTGCCGTCAATACTTGTGGGTACTGCGCGGCAGGCCCAGTCCTGTCGGCCTGCCATCGTCTGCGGTGGTACCATGAGTGGTACTGTGCGCAGGGGTCGGTGGGGCCCAGTTACCCCCCCCCCCCCCCACATATATTGTTTTATATTTTTATTTTTATTTTTTAAAAAAATTATTTGTTAATTGATTTAAGTTAGTTTAGTTATTAGTAATTTGTAATTTGATTTATGTGAATTTTAATTTATTTAAAATATAATGTATTTTTTTTTTATTATTATTATTATTATTATTATTGTTATGGTTAATTAATTTAATGGATAATTTATTTTTGGGAAAACTTTAGCTTATATTATCATTTTGATTATTTGGATTAAAACCTATAATTTAGATTTTATATAAATCAAAAATTATATTGGAACTAAATGTTTAGTTTGAATTTAATAATCATTTAGTGATCTTGATTGACAGATAGTTTATTTTTATAGGACTTAGCATATAGTTTCTCGTATGCTTATGTTCTTATAATATATGATTTAATAATTTTAGAATTCGATCAAATTAAACCTAATGGGTTACTACTCTAATGTGACGTATGTTCATACATGCCTAGATTAACCGGAATACATATACTTTGTGTATTGCAATATATCTAATTGTGTATCATAATGACAAATGAACTTAACAAGTGTTTAGTTTTATATTGAAATTGGGCATTTTCACTATGTTGGATTCTTAAGTACTCCTTGGGAAATTTTCTTTACTTATGTTATTATTGGAGTGATTATCTTCAAAATTTCCTAGTAGACCTTGTTATTTATATACTTGAATCCAAATATGATGAATAAAGAATGTATTTGTTTATAGTTTTATTTCAGTTCAAAATGGCGTGAGTGTTGTATTCTTCGTGTCTTCTTTTACGCTATGGGTTGTCAGGTACTAGATGACCTAGAAGGATACAGAGGCTGGGGTATGCATCAGGTGATTCTATTTCAGTTATGTTTGATGTGTGTGTACTTTATCTGATTATCACTCATGTTTGACCATTGGGCTCATGTTATATTGTATTCTGTTTGTGGTATCTTTGTAACCATATATAGTTCTTTTGTGTGAATCTGGATATGAGGTTACGTAGTTGTATACCTGATTAGATCTAGGAGAGATCTGTGAGCCTGGGGTAGTTTACCTGGACATGTAATAGGAGGTGGCTTGCAATAAGCGTCGGAGCCCACAAGTGGCTGCCAGGATCACTTATTGTAAGTATCAGTAATCAAGTGATAACCTAATATAATTAAGGGGTATTTAAATGAACCTAATAAGACAAGAGTCATCACCCATGCTTGAGTGCTAGTACAGACTAAGGTGGAGTTGAGAAGATGACTAGCCCCCTTTTAAGGGATGAGTTGGCATAGTTGATGACTTCGTCAGTACAAGAGGTCATTGATGTCGTGTATGGTCACTTGGGTGCCAAGATCCAGAGAGATTACCAGGACAAAACTCAAGGGTTGGACGTACATGATGACACCTTCCTATGCATAGTCTGGTTATTCTACATGTGTCGATTGCCTCTTGATTAGTGAGTCGTTCCTATTACTTTATTATGTTTATCTTGAGATAGAGTGTTTTTCAGGATCCTTCTGCTTAGGGTTTTATCCTTGTTTTGTTTTGGTTTCCGATTGGGGTTTGTGATTATCTCCTCAGCACGGTGGGGTAGGCCTTTGTGGTCCTACACGGACGGGTGGTAGTGATTCTTTACCATTTGAGATTTGGCATCCTGGTGCCAGTGCTTGATGGTGATTTTGCAGATGGATTCCTTATGGTGCTTCTTCATTAATGTTTCTTTCTTATCTTCATTATTTGTAATCATGTATTAGTGTATCGCATGTGATACCTAATTTGGACATTGTATTATTATAGTTAGATTGATTACTACATACCCTACGACATGTGCAGTGGATGTCAGTTTATGTATATATCATGGATGTCCATGAGGATTGTATTTATTGTTATGTCATGTAATTGTAATTATAAGTTATGGAATCTTTTATTGATGTTAGTTCTAGTTGTGTTTTGTTCTTAAGTAATTATATGTCATGGAACCCTTGAGTCTTGTAATCTGTGTTGGATGTTATATCAATGTGAGTAAATGGTAATTGCTTCTGCACTGTTGTTTATCTTGTATGTTAACTTTAGAAAAAAAATTATTCACCAAACTTAGTAGCATGTTTAGGTTAACTTCTCTTGGGTTCCCTGGTGGGGCATTACAAATCCTCTAACAAGGTCACACCTAACAATGTGTATGTAACCTTTAACAGGGTTGGCTCTTTACCAAGCTCACTTCAAAAGAGTGAAAATTATTTTGGGTTACCGGTCTCAGGTGGTTTTTCCCTTAACAGGGTTTCCACATTAAATCATTGTGTTATGTGTTTCTGTGATCATTTCTTTATTATCATACTTTACATACTACATATTTGATTTGATCGGTAATTACTGTGAGTTAATTAACTGGTAATCGGTAAAGGCACAGACAGTTTAGTAGTTTTTGTTACCAAGCTGCAGAATTTGTTGAAATTGTTTTTAAAGTTACATCTTAAGATTTGGGACTATAGGATAATTGATCTAACTGATTCACCCCCCCTCTCAGTTATTCTAACATGAAGGACAAGTTATTAGAAATCTAACAGATTGGTGACAAGTGGCGAGAGCCTAGGATCCCACGAACAAAAATCTTGAGGATTGAGAAAAAACCCCAAAATCGCAACGCATGGCAGTCAAGGAATCAATTCTTCTGAATTGAAAGGAGTGTATTAGCGAGACCTATAGATAAAATAAGTGGAAATAAAATTCTAAAAAGGGATGTAATTTATTTTCTAATCATTTCTAGATGCGAGTAATATTTTATTCTCATAAATTAATATATTGTTATCTTATTTCTTTTTTTTATATGTGGAATATCATTAAATGACATAATAATACGAGAGGATTTGCAGAGTGAGGAAATGCTAATGGAACGATTCATCATGCTCAAAATTACAGATAGAGATATTATGTTCAACATGGATGCATATGCTCAGTGCAAATCAAGGCATGTGGCGAGTTTTGGGGATTGGTCCTTTGTGTCCAAATGTTTTAAAATTATTATCTCAGGGAGTTTTTATGTAAACAAGTCGTTATGTTAGTCTGTTGGCAGTTGCAACTCTTTATGAAAGGGTGTTCCATTTCACCCAAACTAAATCCTTGTTTAATATATATAGAGGATGTGGAGTTCTGAAGAGTGGGAAGTTGAACAATACACTATGTCAATATACATTTTGGGTTTTGTTTCTGAAATGTCAGACTTTGAATGACTATATATGTTACTATTTAATTTTCTTATGTTTATTTCAATATAAAGATTCAATATTACTTTATTTCTAATGAATTTAATTATTTCAATCATCTGATTAGTCCCTTGGATAAATCTATTTCATTATGCAATTGTGATTTCAAATTTAGTTATGATTTGAGCATTAGTTAGAAACGTTGGTTTTCAAACTTCTCTATATCTTACTGGTCTCTCAGATTTAGGTTTAAATTCAGTAAGACTAATTTTAACAATACAAATTTAAATCACAATTCATACAGACACCCTTGAGGTGAAATTCTTGTTTCTAATAACAAGTTATTAAAACTGTCTCTAAGGTTGTACATAAGATCATTTGATTGAATTAATAAGAATTCAGTAAGAGATAAAGGCACTGGTCTAAGTTGGATGTAAGATAAGTTAATCAAGCATTTCTAGAACAATTCCATTTCATATTTATATTTCATAATCGAAGCACTATTTCATTTAAAGCACTCATTCAAAATTTTCAATTCAGTTTATGAAGTAATCATAGTTATTATTTGGTTTTCCTTGAGAATTACTTGCCAACTCAAGAGGAACCACCAAGTTCACTTAAAGTTATCTGCTATAAAAAGCCTCCAACTAGGATTAGGATTGAGGAATAGGTGCACACGCCTAGGTCCTACATAGCCTAATGTGCAGGGGAATTGGATCTTTTAAGACTATTCCTACCAGTTGGCCAAATTGAGTTGGAAGATCCCAACATTGAGTAGGCAATCTCATAGGATTTTCAACCAGTCAATTTAAGTACAAACAGATTGGCAACCTACTGGAGACTTGTTAATATTTTTTCCAGAATCTTTGGTGACAAAAGTTTACTCTGTTGGAAGGAAGAACCCATAAGACCAACAAATAAGATTTTCCTCGAAAATAGGTGGTGACTCTATTCAACAAATCTTTTTAGTTAGTGACTCTACTGAGGCAAAAAATCTAGAAGGAAATAAAAAAAAAAAATTTTAATTCCGGATGTATCAAAATGGAGAACCATTTCAGAGAAAATTGTTTATCTTAGATGTTATCAGGCCATTGGATCTTAGGAGATTTCAATTTATTCCTAATAAGTTATTCCCTAAACATTCACAGCTTGTACCAAAGTTTCATAGAGAATGGGATGAATCAACATTTAACCATTTGGATGCATTTTACACATTTATAAAACATTATGTAATTTGTGTTGAAGATCAGGTAATGAAGCTATTTGTCAGGACTTTAAAGGATTATGCAAGAGAAGCATATGAATCACTACCTACATAGAGCATCTCATCGTGGCAAGAATTTGAACAATAGTTCATATAAGAATTTCATGATGAAGTAAGAAAGAAGAAAATATGTGCTATGAATAGGAGTAAGATTAAGAACACACTATGGAAGCAGAATCCTATATGTTTCCCTTTGGATGAATTTATGAATATAAAAAGACAAGAAGATGAATCTCCAATACAATTATTCATGAGGATGTTTAATATTTATCAAGAGATACCTTCAAATGTCAAGACTCTATTGTATGAGTTATTAAATAAAATATATGAGTTAGGGATTGCTTATGACTCTCAATTGTATAGTTTCCTCAAGTATATAGGTGATGAAATAGTTGCAGAAGATAATGAATATAGGGTGAAATCTATAGATGGAGCATAAAACCCTAATGAAGTTCCAAAATCAGATGAAGGAAAAAATTTCGATCAAATTGAAGAAGAATCCATTGTTGATGAGACTTGTATGGAAATAGACTACAGGGAATATAAAAATGAAGAAGAGGATTCTCTCGGCATGGAAGAAATTTCAAATTTATTAGATTTTGAATATCAGAAGCATGTTAAGAAGAATGGTCAAAAAAAATTCTCAATCCACCAGAATAAACAGATTAATGAATTGATGCATATTCAGAAGGTGTTTTGTAGAAAGGAAAATAAATCTCAGGATCATAAAACATTTGATTATGATGAAGGAAATAGACTTCTAAATGGTTTTGAAAAAATTTCAAATTTCCTAGACCATAATGTTTCTCAAAATTATGAAAAAATATTTTCTGAATATGAGTCATTTTTTAATCCGTTTTGTGAAAGGAATATAAACCTTCCAAACCGTGAAGATGAAATAGAAATGCATACAGTATATGAACAGATGAAAATATCAGGAGATGAAGTTATTTGTCATGTTGATAAAGTGGATGATGACTCTCAGGAGAATACATTTCATGAAAGCACGAACTATGATACACCAGATGATCTTCTATGTGATGAACCACAGGAAAATTTTGAAGAAGGTATGCAAGAACTCCCTATGTTCTTGAATTTATTATTTAAAGAAAGTACATCTCAAAACTACTATAAAAATTTTCAAAATCCCTTACATGATGAAATATCAAAGAGGCAAGAAGAAAACTTTTGTGAAGATGTGTATGAATTTTTAATATTTAAAATTTTATTATTTTAGAATGAAAAGTTGTACTATGGACATAAGGAAGAAGAAAGTGTATTTGAAAGTGACATCAATTTTCTTTCAAATCTATCTTACGATAATACCATATGTGATGAAGACACCTATGTGTGCCCTAATTTACTATTTGAGAAAGATAAAATATTTCCTGAGAATGAGGAGATGGTGAAAATAAGTAATATAGAATATGAGTCAAAAAGGATCAATAATTTAGAAAATTACACAAAAGGGGTTGTGTGAAACTCACTCTTGTTAAGGATATAAGTTTTTAGAAAAATTTACCAGAAAATATTCCTCCCGGGATAAGTGCACAATCTGAAAATGAATTACCAGGCGAAAAGGAGAAAGGGCATAATGAAATATTAGGGTTTCTAAAATATTACAAAGTACATTGGAAAATTGAGCACAAAGATAAAGGCCCTGAAGCCAAAGAATCCAATGGGTGCTATGAGAGTTCTGATGAGGAGATGAAATGTAGTGAGGGAAGAGATGGTGATATTTTAAGAAGGTTCATATTTTTACATGATCAAAATCAAGTATTTGACAAAGGAAAGAATTGGTGTGAATTTTTGGGGGGGCAAGGACCACCCAATGAAGTTATCATACGAGAAGTAGTATGATTAAAGATTTTTACATGGTCTGCTTCTTTAGAGATAACTGGAATCTCACTATGCTCACAGGGAGCATACATCCCCAGAAAGAGCCACTGTTGGAACCCTAAATTTTAAAAAAAATTGAGTTCAAGATTTCATGCTAAGTAAAATCCTCTATACAATTATATGAAACAAGTCTACAATCAAGTGTGCTCTTCCATTTCCAAATCCATAGAACCTATTCCGATCTATACATAAAATGGTCGATTTACATGTATGTGTTTCACTATTTGTAGATGTAGAATCAACCTAGGTAAGTATTTTTGGATCATAATTTATTTGCACTAAAGCATTCTTATTTCAATATGATGGTCCTTCTGCATTCTATATAAATTTAAATATCATCATGTCAATTTTCAGATTCGTGTGATATCATTTGCTATTTTTTGTTGGCTAAAACCAAATGGACTTTTTGCAGAATTGTTGTTTGTAGGGTTACAACATTGGTTAGGAGCTCTCTTTGGAATTTATTATTTGTTAGCCAGATAGATATCTTATCAGATGAAGTGGTCCTCGTGATTCCATATATGGAAATGAAACTATGTTCCAGGTTTTAGATATTCATCAGCCCATTTGATATGTTTTCAAAGGCAAAAAAGTAAATGCAGTTTTAAGCATGTTCATCAGTTAAATTTTCAGAAATGAAAAGTTGTCATCTTTGACAATTAAAATCTTCACACTCAAAAAGGATCTTGAAAAACCGTTTGGTAAAAATTTTCTTGGTATATGGGCTATGTTCCTATGCAATTTCATGGAGATCAGAAGAGTTCTGGCATGATTTTTAATTGTTTTTTGATTGACTTGTGGCATAAAAATGCATCAGAAAAAAAGTTTCAAATTTTAAAAATCAGAGAACAACCCACCTAATATTTTTATGTCAAAAGATTTAAGTTCAATTTTCATTGAGATCGGAGCTCATTTGATGTGTTATTCTAAATTTTACATGGCTCGCAACTAGCTTAGGCAAGTAACTATCACCCGGGATTACTATCAAAATCCTTGGGAGATGGAAAATCTAACCACCCTGAAATCCCTCTGAAAGAACAAGGATACGAGTGCTCAAAATAAATTGGGCGCTAACAGTTTAAATCCAAATTAATAAGTAACTCATGCCACATGTCTTCATTCTACTACACATTCTCAAAGGAGACGGTGTTTTCCAAAATTCAGCCCGAAATGCATCATGGGTCGTAGATCTCGTGATCATCTTGGGGTTGTCGATAGTTGATGATGGATGTTGAGGGTCCCACTCAAGACACACTCCTGCTTTGCTCCAATCTTCGATTGACAATGTAATGCTTTTTCAACACTTCGCCCCTTGTACTGACAGTTTTTTAAATAGAGTTCCACAAGCTGCTTCCCCTTGTGGTGGGAATCCTAATGATAGCATTGCTTGGATAATTGTCCGACAACATTGAAAAAATTATTCTTTAACCTCACATTCTTCTCCCCATGTTGTGGATGAGTTGTCTTCCAACTCTTGAGGTGGGCTACTAGCCTTTCTACTAATTTGATGTTTAATTTTTATAATTTCCAACATATTTACTGTTATTGTGATGTTGATCTCTTTTGACGCCTATGGGCTATGGTTGTGTAAGGGTCAACACCTTTGTTATGCTACTAAATTTAATCAAAAATAAATAAACAAATCACCTAATTTCTTGAATTAATTTAATAATTTCATTTGAGCTTGTCATTGCTACCTTTGTCTTGCTTTAATGCCCTTGATAATATATTTGATTTCATCCTTCACTTATATTTCTTTATTTTTTATATGTATAAAACTGAGATTAAAAGTTCCCAAACCCTTGTACAATTGAATAATCAACCAACAAACAAAACAAGTACCATGAGATATGGGAAAAACTAGACAAACTAATAAGACAAAACAAAGTGATAGACTATTGCATCCAAGCTACCATATACTACATCAAACAAAAAAGATATATATTAGAGCCCTAGGGCCCACTTAGAAAATGTGAGACCCAACCCTATTCAATATCACACGCTTCACACTAGTATATGTGACTGGGAGACAAATTTAGGAAGACCTTTCTTCCACCTTCATACAATGATCCATGAAATACCATCATCAAGTCCTCAAAACAAGGAGAAGAGGGGGAAGGGTGGAGGCCCCATAGAAGGCCCATGTATGTGCATAGAGGGAACGAAAAAATTATAAGGTGTAGCCAAACAAGTGGCCACCACATGACAAGGCTAAAATTGAAGTGACAAAAAAGGCATAACAAGCTAGGCCATCAAAGTAAAAGGTGGTTGGGATTCTCTAATGGAGGTTTGATGAGCACTAGGAGCATAACATTCTAGATCCACACTTGTAAAATTTATCAGCTCTTCTTGTAAAAATTATTAGCCCTTCTTGTAAAAATTGTTTCTTCAACATATAGATGTGGAATACCAAGCACTATGTCAAAATGTCAAGAGGAATACTATTTGCATCCACTTCATCTACATATTGTGCATTCACCTCAAATTTTATTTTGAGCATCTTAGTTACTTGTATTTCTACACCCGTTTCACACGACCTAATAGATATGAGTGAAAGTGTTTCTATGCTTTCAAACCAAGTGTTTTAACCAATTGTTAACCCACCTACGTTTCTTTACTAGCCCTTTGTAAAAATCACTTCTCTAATTAGACAAGGAATACCAATAACTATGTCAAAAGTATCAAAATAAATAATATTTGCATCCACTTTCATCTACATATTGTCCATTCGATTGTTCACCTTGTATTTCTACACCCTTTTCACCCAACCTAGTGGGTAAGAGTGAAGATGTTCGTAATCTTCAAACCAAACTTCTTAATCAATTCTTTCGATGTCGGATTGCGCTATTAACCAGGAACTACCAATGTATTACCTCTTGTTTCCTTTAATAAGTGTGAACGCATGATTCTACCAACTGCCTTGGATTGTTTGTGAGTACTCCCACCTGCAACTGAGAATGGAATGTAGTGAGTCAATAATTGTATTTTTCATTTACGACTACAATGTGGAAAGGCAAGTTTTTCGTTTCTCATCAAACATGTTGAACTAATTAAAACATTCATGAAAAGGTGCATCAAGCTGATACATTAGGATCAAGAAAATATAACTTGAATAGTAAGATGGATTTGGGGATAAGGCATGAAAAAAAACAGAATGGTAGAAAATAGAAACTATGAAATATACAAGGACATTTCTGTGTCTGGTTTGAATCTTGTGTCTGTGGAGACCATTTTGGGCCCATGGAGACAAATTCGTGTAAATGGAAATGAGCCCCAATTGTTGAAAACTTGGAATTAAAATAAGACGTCCTTTCCATTTCTATCTTGCTAAGGTTTCTCCTCGTGCGTAGGAGAAAGCTTAAACATCAACAACTATAAATAGAGGTTGATAGTGTGTGTTCTGGCATAAGAGGAAAGATTGATTGTTTTAATTGCAAGAAATTGGAGAATTGAACAATTCTTAGCTTGTTGAGGCTACACAGAGCATTGGGGAAGAATTATTATCGTATCCACTTGTTGTGTTTGTCCTTTTTTATTAATGCCATCAAGGGTATCTAGTAATGCTTTTTATACTACCAAAGTTGGATTTTCCTCTCAAAAGGTTTTTAGGGTAAAAGATTCAAATTTTTGAGCTGATTCTCTACGCAACAAAATAACCACCATAAATGCCCAAATCTTGATGGTCTACGTCATCCCTGTTATAATATGCATCAAGTGTGCCAATTCTTGGCCGTTGATGTCTCTGAGCAACATAATAACCACGATTAATCCCAGTGATGTCATTTGGAGATTTCAAAATAATCACATATTTGAGTTCCACATGAATTACTTACAGAGATTAATGGAAGCAAAAAGTTTAAAAGTACTGCTGCTGCACAGAGAGAATCCACATTCTGCCAAAGCAAACATCACTTGCCTAAATATTTCAACCCAGCTATGCCGTATTGAAGTAGGCCGTATATGCTTTTTCCCGGAAATGAAATCCACTAATCTTATATTAGTAATTAATAATTATGTGTTGTGATATTTAAAATAAAGACTTCACAAAGTATTCATGTACATGGATCACAGAACGAATGGATTACTGTGCTGTATTTTCCGTACAATAAGGACTAATGCATGCTGCATAACCGTTTTACATGTGTGCAGAAAAGTCACTTTATTTTCTGCATCTTGTTTTCAGGAGAACTGAGGCTATATTACATGAACAGCAATATAGTGTACATAAAGAAGATTGGAGCACCATAGAGATAAACCAAAGGAGCATAGAAGATATCTGATTGAGCACCAAAATACATTGACTAATGAAATTCAATGTTTTTCTTGATAGAAGAATGTTCGGGAAAAATGTTTGCTGCACCTTCTCTTGACTGCAAATTTTTTTTCCAAACATTTTTCTATAATTTGAGCATCAACCCAATTACAAAATTTGTTTACAGAGATTGAAAGCATCATTGATTTATTTTGCAGGTACCAAATATGTACAAGGAGCTCCTAGATATTCATGTATCTCATGAATACTAGCAAAAATATCAGAACGTCTGGAACAACTACAATTGCCACCTGAAGGTACTAGTTTGGAAGTGAGCTCCTGGCAATACATGCTTAACACATGAAAACTAGCAAACATATAAGCGCATTCTGAACAGCTTTCATTGTCACCTGCCAAAGTTTAAACATTAGGTTTCTGATCTCTCTGTATTACTGGGCATCACGTTCAACTCAAAATTTGAAGGATTTGTTTGCTCCTCAGCTTCAAAAATTTCACCATTAGTAACAATTATACTCTTTAAATCAAATTTTGGAGGCTCAATCTGCTCAGCTTCAGAGTTTTCATCCCCAGTAATAGATGAGGGGTTTTTCTCATGCTTATTAATACGTTTCTTCTTCCCTATTCTTGAAATAACCTGAGCCACATCTCTCATGACTGGACGCCTCCTTGCAGTTGTTTGAATGCACTTGTATGCAAGATTTGCCATTGCAGTGACTTCATCTAGATTATATTTTCCATTAAGCCGTGAATCCAAGATTTCCTCCCATCCAGATCTTTCGTCTGCACTCAATGCAGCCTTTATCACACAATGAATTTCAAGTTAGTCAGAGAATGAAAAAAAATCAGGATTGAAATCTTATACATAATCAACCAAAATATAACCAAGGCAACTAGAATAGAAGCAACAGAGGGAATTTCTTGATAACTACATGGTACATAAATAACCATTGAGGCATGCAAGGTTACAAACTATGCAATTTCATTTTTAAATCAAGCACAGTATCTCCCTGAATGCAAAACTAGTGAATCTAAAGAATATTAGCTCCAAAATGAAGGTTCCAGTCAGAAGCCAACACATGATATTTATAAATGTTCACAAGATATATATGAACGTTCATTTAAGCAACTTAGCTGCACACAAAAGGAAACTCGTGTGAAAGAAGAGAAATAAAAGTTGTAGCTTACAAGCTCAACATATTCCATCAGTCCTTGTTGTGGATTCCTTCCAGAGATGAGTTCAAAAAGTAATACACCAAAGCTATACACATCACTCTTCTTTGTAAATGTTTTTGTTGATACATACTCAGGGTCTAGATATCCATAAGTTCCTTTAATATCTGATACATGTCCATTTTCCTCCCTTGAAAGCCCAAAATCTGCAACCTGATTGGAAAAGTAGAAAGGTCTCAGATTTCTCATAGTTGCATGAATCATGGTTGTAAATAATAAGATTAGATTCATTGATTAGACACACAATTCTATTGATAAAAGCATGATTTGAGAACCAATAGCAACAATCTCGTGGTTCTAAATGTAAATCCAAACCATTAACAATTGTCTTTGGATAAAAAAATAGATTAACTTGAGCCAATGGTGAATCAATACACCACTATATACTAAGACCTCCAATGTAAATCACAATAAGACAGAACATATGCCAATTGTCAAAGACTCCAATTTTGTCATAGGCTGCCAGGGAGAGTTGAATCTGTCAGAACTGAAAATGCTTGTTCTTGTTGGCTATCGTAGGTGCAGAAAATAACATAAGAATAATCAAAGTTTCCATGCTGATATAGGAAAAAGTTGACAAAATACATAATTTCCCAACTGAATATGCAAAGTGGAGATATACTTTGTTGATTTAAGGATAAGTTCCCTTATTCTTTTATGTTGTACAGGAAAAGAAAAAATGATACAATTGTATCAAAATAAAAAATGAACAAAGATGAAAAAGATTTATATAGAAATGAGACGGTGTAACATGGAACAGGCTACTCTAAACCAAAATATTGGCCAGCTCAATTTTTTCAAATACACTAGGAATCATAGTGACAAATAAGCCTGCAAGTGTAATAGAAGCCACCTTTGTTCCTAGAACTTTGAACCACCTACCCTGCAATCTACACATTTAATCATAAAGATGTTGCTGAAATTGCAATCATAAAGACATTACCGAAATTACAAACATTCATATAAACTGTTTTTCTCCATCCTTCTAAAGATACTACTTTTCACAACACATAATTGGTAAACTTGCAAGACGAGACTTCTGAGCACTTCCCACAAAGGAGGCATTGGAGGACAAGTCATTTTGGAGAGCCTTCAAGAGGGCCCTCTCAATTTGAATAGTGGTTTGTGTGGGTTCAGCATGAGTCCAAGTGGATGGGCTGGTCTGTCTCACAGATGTTTTGGAGATTGGAATGATCCAATCCATGTCTTATACATTGGAAAAACACTTTGAGTAGCGAAAGTAGAACCACTCCAGTTGAAGGAGCTGTTAATTTTGTGGTTACTGAATGGATAGTACATTGGACATACGTTCTGCGAACAGTCAAATCTGACATTATAGACTCTAGTAGGATGTTGAGGATAAGGGTAAGGACGACTTGACCTATAAAGAGGAAGATTTTCAGAATTTCAATTGAAAGGTGGATGTCTGAAACCTCTTAATTGACTAGCAACAGGAAAGAATGAATTCCAATTATGTTTATCTAAATAATAGGAAAAGACCAGGTAACGAAAACAATTTGTAATTCCCTCATGAATATCTGTAACACTTGAAATTCATCCGCCAGTGATTTCTGAAAATTTTACACCATTCTTTATTTCATTTGTAAACTAAATCACAAGTAAAACAGAAAAGAAAGAAGAAAAGTAACTGTACCCTGGCTCTCATAGAATTGTCTAATAGTATGTTGGCGGACTTTATGTCCCGATGAACTACTGAAGGCACTGCCTGTTACAACATCAATTATACAATCAATGGCAATTTACCACCTTTTGTATTTCAAAAGACCATTTACATGGGACATCAATTGCTCAAAGAAAAGAAGAAAATACAAGCTATCACAGTCTTTATCAAACCCCAAAAGCACACCCCATCATGGAGATATTCAATTCCTCTTGACACATCGTGTGCTATGCGAACCCTTCGTTCCCAGTTTAACGGTTCTACGTTCTCATCTGGAGAGGAACCCAGCACATAGAGAAAAGCTTTATCAATAATATAATTTGCAAAGCATGAAAATAGGAAATTCAGATAGGCCGTATTTATGCAAAAACTAAATGAAAAATATATAAATAATCATATGATAAGTAAATAGCTCAAGACATAACAGAAAGGTATGATATCAGTTTGGCCAGACTAGAGTGCAGAATGTAACATTAACCAAATCCTTTGAGAACAAGAGTAACAATAACAATAAAGCATAATATCTATGTAAAAGAAAACATTTCACACAAGGATATGGTTGTACATGAGTATGCACATGCATAAGCAGCAAAGATTGAGGTGGAGCTAGCTACAGCCTGCCACAGGGAAGAAGGATCAGAAAAGAGATTGAAGGGGGAGGAGTCACTCTATCAAGGTGGAATGTGACAAGAAGACTTTGATGTTCATTAAATCATTTTGATGTGAAACTGACAGTGACCAAACTACTTCCAGCAAACGAGTTGTGGGATTACAAGAGAAGAGTTAAAGTATCGCAAGCTCCTTCCCAAATCATCACCTCCCATTTCATAGCCTGGCATTTGTCAAGGATGATGGCATTAGTTAATAAGTGAAAGAATAGAGCAAGGGAAATAAATGTGTCATGTCACCCAATTTGCAGTAATTTTTTGTTGAGTAAAGTGATTCCCAACAGTAGTTGTTCCCAGCCATCACACCTACTCAACAGATTGTATATAGATAATAGATCAATTGGATGCATTGGCCTTGGGACAGATTTCCAAAATAGTTTAGGCCTGGATGTTGTATAGCATATCATGAAGATTTTTTAAAGAAAATAAAATCTAAAGGCTCTATTTTTTCTGTGTCTTGATTTTTTTGCTAATATTATGTGTTTTTGCCCATTCAACAGAAACAATTGTTGGGTGGTAAGATTAAAAACCACAGTAATTTATATGAAATTTGCCCAGATCTGTGCACTGGCAAAAATTTGTGAAGTGAAGCAGTATGCAAGTGCTGCCCTTGCATTCTAAAGGTGCAGGTGTCTTTTCTTACTTTCTGTATTGTATTTTCTTTTTTAATTTCTCAGAAAAGTGAATATTAAATATACAGAGGGTTATAGAAATTTAACTTAGGTGGTAAGACAAGCTTTCTGGGATTACAAAATATAGAAACATTTACATCCTCAGAGTTCAAGTTCAAAAATTACTAAGCATGTTTAAGTTATTAAAATTGTTTATTGCTCTCAATCGTGTGTTGGTCACCCTTTTAGGTCTTAAGAAATATTTTTTAAAACAATCCATAATTTATGGTCTAAGGCCAAAAAATAGTTTAAACCATAAAAGAAATCTTGTCATACAATGCTGATGCAAAATAAGACAAATTAAGAGCACTAATGGCTAAAGAATTCCAGACAATCATAGATTCTTCTGCCAAATTTTATAGTTAATGAACTAAAAAGGGTAAACAGGATAGCTCATCATACCATACAAATGTCCTGCAAGATTCCCATTGCTCATGAACTCGTAAACTAACATGCGGTGCCCTTTATCAACACAATATCCTACCAAATTCACAAGATTTCTGTGATGTAGCCTTCCAAGTAGCAAAACCTGCAGCAAACTAATAGATAGCTTTCAGCCTATAAAGGATTAAACTATATATCATGTACTGCAAGTGAAAGGATTGGCAAGAAGAGAATGTGAAAAAGGAATAGACATTCATTTCCTAATTTTATATTATGAAATGTATAGTAGGTTATAAGCATCTCATATATTGATTTACAAGGCGACTCAGATTTCAGTCTAAATGGAATATGTTAAACCGAAACATGCACCTGAGCAAAGAAATATGGCATGTATTTTTACTAAGAAAGATAAAAAATAAGATGTTACTCTAGGTATGTTTTCTTTTAAGAAATATTAAAATACCAAGTAAGTTAAGTTCTGATTGGTAAATGCATGGTACAATTAGTGAAGACTAGAGCTGAGGGAAACAGATATGGTATGATATGGATACAGTGCATTTTGAAGATTCCCATATATAGATATGGCAATTATAAATACATACATATATTCAATTATTTATACATCTAAGTGTATGTTAAGGCATCGGCTTCACTGGCTTGTAGAGTAATTTCCAGTGAACAATAGAGCTCTTATGTGATACATAAATATCTTCCATCCCCAGCACTACCCATTCAATCAAGAGCTTTATGTGTGATGCAGAAATCTCACTCATTCTATTCACCAGTCAGCACTGGAAAGCTATTTGAGAACTAATACAAATAGAATGCCCTAGGTCTATGAAGAAGAAAAGATTGGAGAGGTACCAGGCAGAGGTGGAACATAACTTTATAAAAAATTATTTAGATACATATTGATCTTACTTTATTTTATAATATTTACCTTGGTATATTATGTTTGTGTCTTTAATGGTTTAAATATAATTTCAGTATTCCACAAGGATGCATCCCGGGTGACCCTGCCCCCAACAAAAAAAACAAGGCATTTCCAAAACAGTGATGGCGACAAGGATAGGGATGAAAGTTGAAACATCCCCCACCACCATCACCAAAGGAGATATGCCCCCAAGGCATTTTCCTAATAAAGGGAAGTGCCAAGATGTTCCCTCTGTTGAAAATGTTGAGGGGCCTCTAGGAAGTCCGTGGGATGGCATGGAAACTTCATGAAGTCCCTCAAAAGTATCAGAAACTTCAGAAATTCTCCACAGCCTGCCCATGCAAAAAGTACATTTTTCTTTAAGCGTTTTATTTTAAATTTAATTCAATAATCCTAATTCTTAAAATGTTAATGAGCCCACCCACACTACAAATTCTCAACAAACTATAAATATACTTGCCCACCATTTATCCAAATCACCATTAACGCTTTGTCATTCCATTGAGCAAGAGAAAGAGGAGGAATACTCCAATCATCTTCAGCAATCAAACATTCAAAGCATTCATCAAGTCATCCAGGTAAAAACTTCACAAATTTTGAAATTCATACTTCGCTTTTAGCATTTGCAATTTCATTGTTGAATGATAATGTGAAACCTTGTGTTTCTTTTTTTTGCTTTGAATCTAATAATCCGATAATATATGCAGCTGGTAAATTATCAGTACGGTTTGGAAATTATTCAATGTTGTTTTTAAGGTTGTTTAACTGTTCTTATTACTATTTAGGGTGTTATTATTTATAGCAGAAGTTTTAAAGGTCAATTTTACTATTTAGTGTTTTTAGAATTTTTAAGAATATATATTTTTGAATGTTCATTTGAAAATTTACATTTAGGATATAGCTGCTTTTCTGATTTTCATTTGGCTTTTGTGCATCCCCTACCTTTGCACCTCATGCAATTTGAAGTGTAAAAAAACAAAATAAAAATAAAAATCACAATTCCTCTTTTAGTTTTAATTTTCTTTAGTTTACTAAAAACTTCCGCCAACAAACTATGTGCAATTTTTTGTAACAATATTTCAGATCACTCTGTATGATCTATTCATTGGGATGAGGAGAAATTGTTTAAGTTTTATGTTTAAATGTTAAATTTTTATAAATATTATTAATAATCAAAAACATGCACGTAGTTTTCTACCATGAGCTTTTAATTTACTCTAATGAACTGTGAAAATTTCATGTCTTCAATTTTTTCAAGTTTCTGTTTAAATGTTAAATGTCGAATTTTTAGCACTTATGAGTAATAGTCAAACTAGGATTTCATATTTTATGTATCATCTGCTTTTGTGCTCCATGCAACATTACGCAAGAAAGACAGACGTGAAGTCCTTTTTTGACAAAAGTTGAAAAACAAGGTTTCCAGAATTTTTATATCTTATTCTTTTGCACTTCATGCAACCTGAATCAAGAAAAACCAAAGAAAAATCTGTCTTGCAATATTACTATGAGTACTCATAGCATGAATGACAATGAGGCAGTTTGGAATGCAAACATTGCAATTGACTCAAAGAATCGAAGTTTAGATGTGGGGGCAACTATTTCGATTGGGAGTGTTCCTTTCGATTACCCTTCCAAGTTATGGAACATTTTACCCAAGTCCCTTTAGTAAGAAGGCCCCTATAAAACAGTTTTCTTTCAAACTACAATTCAAATAAATCTAGTACTTCAAAGAGGACTAGGCTATTAAAATGTCATTTTTGTGGCCTTGAATTGCAAGGCAGGATTTCTAGAATTGATGCACATTTCATTCACATCTGAATCAAAAGTGTTAGGCATGTGGCAAGTTGTCACTTAAATAGAGGGCAAAGATACAAAGATTGCTTCATGGTGGTGAAGAGCACAACACACCATCTAAATCTTATGCTAGTGAGGGTACTTCCCAATTGCCATAAATTCCTCTTTTTCCATAAAGTGTAGTACAGTCTAAGGGAAAATATAGGATGACAAATTCTCCCAACCCCACAGCAAAGATGTTTAATGTTAAAATGAGAGACGGGGTAGATGATGCCATTGGCAAAATATTCTTCCTAATGGCATTCCATTATATGTTGTTTGCTCTCCTTATTATTATTATAAGGAGGCTATGGCTAAAATTAAAGAACGGGGCCTTCATATGTGTCACTAAGGGTGACAAAATTGGGAACCAAATCCTTGGATAAGAACATTCTAAGATAAGCAATCTTATGGAGAAAATTAAAGCAAAATGGATCACAAGTGGATGTGACATTATTACGGATAGATTGTGTAGTGTCATAAACTATATCCGCATACAATTTCTTGCTCACTTAGGCCTCACTTTTGCATTCTTCGCCTCCTATGTTAGATCATGCTTGATTCGGCTCACACTGGTTCAAATTTCAACTTCTTTGCTTTCTAGGCGTCAGGTCCCTGAACCTGCCTTTATCAGGAGGGACTAGGTTGCTTGGAGCGAACTTGTCCCAATAATTGGGACCCAAATTCAAACCCTCTAGTGGTTAGCTTGCGGGAATGGATAAAATTTTCCCGTATCGCCTTCCTCCAAAATTTCAAACCTGAAATGCTAGGGAGAGGTATAAAAGCAAGCTTACCCTCCTCATTTGATCATGTCAAATACACACACAAGGAATCCAATCATGCACTCAATCTCAAGCATCCTAAGAGCAAGTGATCAAGCATTATTCGAAACATTGAAGACAAGGAGTAAATTTCAGATCTAAAGCATTCATGATGGCATCCACGATCAACTATTCATAAAGTCAACCCTACAAATCAACATCAGCATCTTCATGTTGATTTCAACACAAAGAAGGCCTGTGAAAGTATAAACATTCAATTTTCAAATCTAACCTCTTCTAAATATCAACACGCTTTAATTCCTATTTCAATTTCAAGGTTAATTCCTAAACCAAGGTTTGACCTAGGCTAACCCCCATCAACCCAACAAATTCTCGTTGTGTGTAGGTGGTAGGCTACAGAGACATGGATCCAGATTCAGATCGAGCGTCAGAAGACCTACAGAACCCTTTTTTGCAGATCCGAAAAAATCAAGACAAGGCTTCCCCGCACATTGTCGTCCTTCAAATTTTTGCCCAGATTTCAACAACAGGTTCCTCTCTGTCCATATTCTTCTGATCTACTGCTAAAGTTTGCATATCTAATCTCTGTTCTATTGTATATGCTGAAAACTATCATTTTACCATATTTTACTCTAGCTTCTTCATTCCTCTTTCACAATTGCACAATCATTTTCAACTCCCTATTAAACAGGCCAAGTAACTGAGAGGGGGAGTAAGTCAATTATTCCAAAACACTTTCATAAAATTTTACTGAATTGGTGAGCACATAAACCATTCAAATAATTAAGACTGATAAAAGCATAAAAGAACAAGAACAAACAACACCATAACACCAAATATAATGTGGAAACCCAAACTAGGAAAAACCACAGAGAAACTAATTCTCATGAAAGTAAACACCAGTTAAGGTGGTTTTTACAAGAGCTAACTATCGGTTGGGCTAACTACTCAGAAAATAAGAAAAAGGCTAACTGTCGATACAAATAGGCTCACTGCCAGTACAAATAGGCTCATTGCCAAAATATAAGAAATGAGAATTGAATCCATCACTGAAGTCACTGTCACCAACACGCTGCAATACAAAAATGATATAACAATCTGCTACTGATTGCATCAACTCACATAAACATCAACACACAGAACTTCCCTTCTTAGATTCGCATCCACTTTGCATATTACTTGCATACAAGAACACATGAACAAGCAAACTCATCGCTCTTTTATACCATCTCATCCCAACAAGGTCGGCCTAAACCGATTTGAAATTGGTCACACCGAAGCATTCCCAAAGTGGTAAGGAATGAAACGTGGACCACCTCGCTCAATACAACACGCCTTGCACATATCAGCATGCTACACCATATCTGAGATCTTCGGTACCAACGGATAGGATCTATACGTTACAATTCAAATGCATCAACCAAAGCACAATGAACACATTCAAGATAGGACCGAGCCCCAACAAATGATCCACAAAATGTTGCACACTAAATAAAACCAACATCGACACGGATAAGAGTAAATATTTAAAACACATCATCTGGTGCCCCACTACTACCAATACACCAACTACCGATACCTTAAAATAACCAAACCACTTCTATGTATCGAATATGTTGACATCACTGACAACCATTAATGACAACAACAATAATAGCATCAACTTCACATTCTAACACTCCCAACAAAGGACCATTGAATCCACTTTGTGCCCAAATATAATCAGCCAAGTGGATCATTCTCCTTCCAATGTAAAAACGTGAAATAGGCCTAAGGTTCCTAGTTTGCATGCATAGGCTAGCAAACCCTATTTCACAACATTGCAGATGCAAAAAGCATTAGGCATCATCCACTCATTAAAATCATGGTGACATGTACAGATGGCCCTTACTTTCTTAGGGGTCTTGTTTATATAAGACACTATAAGGATGTAGAGTATTAGTTTCACATTTTTTGAGATGTTATTGAGGAGGGTGGCCCTAAGAATGTGGTGCGCGTCATGAAAAATGTGGCTTATGTGTTTAGAGAGGCAGGAAATTTGGTTGCAATGGCCTACAAACATATATGGTGGACTCCTTATTGTGTGCATTCCATGAACAATGCACTCAAGGATGTGGGGAAAATAGATTGGGATCAAACAAGTAGTTCTTGATGCAAGAGCTATGCATATGTTTATCTACAACCACCACACATCACATGCACTATTCCAGACCTTGTTCGAGAAAAAAATTCTAAAAATTTGTAGAGACTAGATATGCCTCATACTTCATTTTTTGAGGGGATGCTTGAGTTGCAAGTGCTAATGCAACTAATGGTCATTACATAAGAGTGGAATTGTTAAACCGGTTTTAAGTCAACACAAGGGAAGATGGTGAAGTGGTGAAGAGCAACAATTTTTGGGTGGCAAGTCTAAGGACCCTTGCTGGAAAACATGGGGCAAAAGGTCCATAAAAAGGAATGCTTATTTGGAAGCATTTTCCTAAAGAAATGAGACATGTGAATCAACTACAATATTAACTTGCACAAGTTCCTTGTTTAGATGTTACTCCATGTACTCTGCCAACTCTAAAGGTTTAGAATGAGGTGAGAACCCTTTTTCAGCATTTGAGCAAAGACAAGTAGAAATAAAAAGGATAGCAAAGGCAATGGGAGCCTCACCCACATTTCACAATTCTACAAGGTCAATATTGGGGAAAATGTGAGGGGCTTTCTTCCATTAGGCCATGAATATGAAGATTAGGCAATGTGGGTAGCCACAATTTCAATTGTTTTGTTCCTCATAACACTCCTAGTGCACAACCTTCATTGGAAGGTATTGCATGAAATAGGGAGTTGCATCATGAGGCGAAGTTGGCATGTGTCAAATTTTGCTACTATAAAAGTATTCCCTTTAATGTTGCTTTTTGTAGTCCTTGTTGATAGGAGCTGGTTACTGCAATGACCATGGTAAGTAGGGTTCAAGGCCCCAAACTATTATGAACTGATCACCAATCATTGGACGATGAGGTTCAAACTTAGATACCGGGTTCGTACCCACATGCCCCGAACCGGGTTCAAGTACGCACCCAGTACCACTACGTTTGTGGGTACTTGTTGGGTACTTGATATGGCTTATTCGAATATTTTTCAACTATCAATTGGCATTTAATATTTTATCTTTGGCATTTGGCATTGCTCAATGATCAAGTATCATATTATGAAATGGTTTAGTTTTACAATTATGTATATTTCTCTTTTTTTGTATATACACACACACACACGTACCCAAACCCCTAAAAAAATTCATGTACCGGGTTCTTGTACCCGCACCTGTCCCCGAACCCGAACCAGTAACTTAGGGTTCAAAACATAAGCTAGTAAAGAAACAAAAAAAAATTTGGCAAACCATTGGCTGCAATATTTTCTCTAATGCACGACCAAATGCCAAGAATATGACACTTGTTAAATTTTTAGTGGCTTCAAAAGGATGGTGTTTTTGAAGTTAGTTGACATCTCCAGTGAAGTAAAAAATGTTGAAACCTTATGTAGCTTGTTAGATGAGGTGGTCATGGAGGTAGTGGTGGAAAATGTCATCCAAATAGTCAAAGACAATGCATCTACATATGTGGTAATTGATAGACTACTAGAGGCAAGGCACCCTACATTGTTTTGGATCCCTTGTGGCATCCATGGCCTTAACCTTCTCCTTGAGGATGTAGAGAAATTAAGTTGGGTGAAGAATGCAATAGAAAATGCAAAGAATATTGTCAAATACATCTACAATCACACATGGATCCAAACTCTCATGAGAGAACGCACTAACGGCAAGGAATCGTGCATTTAAGATTTACCTGCTTTGCCACTAATTTACTTACCTTGAAAAGCATAAAAGTGCATTGCCCAACCTTAAGCGCACGTTTGTGAGCAAAAAGTGGTTAGAAAGTCATTATAGGAAGCTAAGTTGTTGGTTTATCCCCTCGTATGCCAGAATTCAAGTTTGGTTCATCCTTGGTTCGAATTCGGAGACAATTTGTCAAGGGTTCTTTTCAAGTGCATACAATCAACTGCAAATTCATCCCAAACAAATTTGCTCCAACCTGTAAAAATATTGGGAGGAAAATTGCATACCCTACGCAAAGCCTAGTATATTCGCCTCTATGCAATCTCTTTGTGCAACCTTTTCCCACCTTGGCAATATACTTGGCAATGTTGGGTAAGATGAGCATTCCACCAAAGCGATTGAAGTTGAGGTTGAATCGGAAGTCGTGGCAGGCCTTGTCCCTTGGAAGGCCCGTGTCTTTTACCACCACATCAAGAACCACTAACTTTTGAGCTTTAATTAAAATGTGTTACGTTAATAAAATTTATTATTAATGCTAAATATTTGTTTAAATAATTATTAATATTACTTAAATTAATTTTTAATAATAATAATTTTATTACTTTATTATAATTAACTTTATTAATATTATAAATATTATGGTACATAAAAAGTGAAGAAATATGAATATTATGTCTTATATTCTTAATTTGACAATATAAATACGTTTTTTATTATTTGTATATGTCTTTCAATGGATGAACCCAAAAAAACCCAACCCCAAAAAAATTTGACCAAACCCACAAACCGAACCCTCGAACCCAACCCCGAACCAAGACCAATAAACTTAGGTAGGAAGGTTGAAGCAAAGCGAGTTGTGAAGACCATTTTTTATGATATGTTTATCAAGACCATAAATGAGATCAAGATTAGTTTTTGATCAAAAATATTTGTTTAAAAATACTTTGTCAACATTACGCATTGTTTTTGCAATATTTTAATCTTTAATTTGTTGATCATTTATCTTTTTCAAATTTATGATTTACTTTAATTTTCTAATTTCCTTTTCATTCACTCTCTTGTTTTAGGTGTCAAATTTATTAGTTAGGGTATGACAATAGGCGGATGGGGACACAAATCCCATAGAGTACCTTTATGAGGCCATTTATAGGGCCAAAGAACCAATTCGGAAATTGTATGGATCAAACAAAACCAAATATAAACCCATACAATGCATTATTGGTCGGAAGTGGAATCGACAACTCCACCAATTTATCCATGTTTCTGCCTACTATTTGAACCCCAAGTTTTTCTTCTCTCCCATATGCAATGAGTTATAGAGTTATAAGAGGGCAAAGGGGGCATTATTTTCTTTAACTTTATGCATTTGTAGGAGACACTCTATAGCCATTTATAGGGCCAAAGAACCAATTCGGAAATTGTATGGATTAAACAGAATCAAATATAAACCCATACAATGCATTATTGGTCGGAAGTGGAATCGACAACTCCACCAATTTATTCATGTTTCTGCCTACTATTTGAACCCCGAGTTTTTCTTCTCTCCCATATGCAATGAGTTATAGAGTTATAAGAGGGCAAAGGGGGCATTATTTTCTTTAACTTTATACATTTGTAGGAGACACCCTATAGCCAAATTGAAAAAACATTATGTTTAATTTTTATTAGAATTTATTTAGATTTACTAAAATCCTCAATATCTTACAAATAAATGATACTTTTGCAGATTTGTGGTAGGAAAATTTTGGTGCCAATATGCCTAATATTCAAAGACTTGCCATCCGCATTCTATCCCAATCCTATAGCGCTTCTGGTTGTAAGTGCAACTCAAGTGTTTTTGAGGCTATTCAAACAAAACAAAACAACAAATTGACTCAAAAGCGCTTGGATGACCTTGTGTTTGTGTGGCTAAGCCACTGACTACATGAAACTTAGTGAAACACGGGGATGCATCCCCCCAGCCCTGTGTTTCCAAGATGGGGACATCTCTGAGACTTGGGGGCAGGGACGAGGTGTTTCCCCGCCACCGCCACTGGGACGTCCGGAGACAGCAGAGAGTTTTTGAGACGCCTAGGAGTCCCTTGAGCATCTCGAGGACTTCTAGAAGTCTCCAGTCCCCAAACATCTCAAAAGAGTGTGTGTGTGTGTGTGTGTGTATTTGGCTGATTGAAGGACATTTTCAGATCATTTGCAAACCTAATATGGGCAATTTATGAGGGTTTGTACATGTTGTTGCATATATTGCTGATTACATTGGCTATCCTAAATAAAATTAGAAATGGGGTTTCTATGTTGGTGTTTCCATGTTTATTGCTATTGTCATATTAATCCAACAATTCATTATCCAATTCAATTTTCATATATGGTTAATTTCAATGTATAAGGGTTTTATATAATTAGTGGTGAATGACAGTATCACTGTCCACACAATATCAGTCATTATCAGCAGTCATATTTGACATATTTGACACATCCAATTCCTATCTTAGTATTTAGTATTTGCAATTTTGCTATTTTACTAATTTGACAAATTTTCATTTGAAATGTAATTCTAATACATCTTTTCATAACTAGCTTTTCAAGTACTAAATGTATATCAGCACCACCCCCCGCCACCCTCTGCCCACCATCCCCCCCTCCCCAATGAGTGGTGGAACACTAATGAAAAGAAGGTACTACCCTGTGTTTGTGTGATACAAACTTTGCAAGATTCTCATTATGCACTTGACCTCAATGACATTGATCCATCTTCAGATTAGGTTGCTGCATCTAAGGATGTAAATCCATTGTTTACTCCTAATGACATTCTTGAGTTGAAGAGGGATAATGCCAAATGGCAAGCATATGAGGCCTCAAAAGGTGAGTTTGGCAGGTCATCAAGGGCATGATCACCACATACACAGCTTGTTTCTATGCGTAAGGCTCCTATTGAGGATACCGCAACTATACCATCCATTTCCATGATGTCCACGCAGTGCCAGCAGACTTTTCTAAGCTTTAGTTGTAAAGGAAATTTATTATTTGTATTTTTTGTTTATATTGAAATTGGAAGTTTATATGTATTGAAACTTTGAATTCATTTTTTGGTCTATGAAGTTTATTGAACTTTAATTTTAATCTATATATGAAGGAAATTGAAAAATATGGTGTATAAATTCAATAATATGCATGGTTTTAAAGCATTTTTTGATGTTCAATAAATTTGCCGAGTTATTACCACATTTTTTTAAAATTTGGATCTGTGGAGTAATTGCCAAGTCCAAGTTTTTACACTGAGTTATAATAAAAAGTGACAATAGGTAGCTGTTTTGCTGAGTTACAAGAGAGAAATGAAGAATAGGTTCATAACAAACTTTATATGTGCACTTTGACCTTTCTAAGACTTGAAGTAGGGACATGGATTTTCATTTCAATATCTTGACAAAAGATTTTTCACCAGTCCATCTTCTAAGAATTCAAATGCCTAGATTTGAACAAAATCGTTTTTGTTAAGGGTTGTTCTTTGAGTGTTTTGAACACGATACCTCCAGAATTTAAGAAAGTGTTTCAACTAACTCAGATTTGACAAATTTAAGATTAAACCGACAAAAATAAATATTTCTGAATAACATTATCTGATGGGAATGAACAAAAGGAAAACCGAAAATACTTTTTACAAATAAGTATTTTCATTACTGGTTTTGTGTTCTACCAGAGCAAAACCAAGTAGTGTGAAATGCAAGAAATTGCAGGTTCAGAATTCTCTCTTGCACTGCATTTTGCCTTTGTTTATTGTCTTTTTCCCAGGAATTGAAGGGTCCAGCATATTTTCTGTAGCAAAGATTTGATGAGTAAGGTGGAAGTTCAACAAACGCATTAACGAGATAACATTCCCATTTTAATGACACGTGAAAGTTGAAAGTGAAGTTCTTAATTTGTTGTGCATCTCTTTATAATGAACACCAACTATTTCTTCAATGAAGACCACCAAAATCCTGCCATAGCCAGCATTTCTCAACCAGGGAACCTAATTTTAAATTATCTCTAGTAACAATGAACATCTTAGACCATTACACAAGGATGAAGACACAGAGCGGGAATGTTCCCTGAAAGATGGAGTTCTGTCAATGATGTTTGTGAGATCAAGCTACACAGCAAAAAACATGGAGGCAGAGCACATTTCTGTGGATCAAGTTGCACATTGCAAACCCTCAGATAGAATCTCAGCTGCTATTCAATTGACTGAAAACTGAAAAGGAATTCACAGTATCATCAAAATATTGAAAAGCCCAGTTCTTTCAGGGGATAGATTCATTCTAATTTCATAATAATCTATTTATCCCAATAACAAAGAAACCTGACCTATATGATCATGTATTAAGGGCTAAATTAGCTAAGGCATGGGATATGATTATTATGGCAAGCCCACTTGGCCCAACAATCTCTTATATATCTTCACTTTCAGTGGGTATTTTTGGTACTATTGCATCAGCATGTACTGCAATTAAGCCACATTAGAGTTTTATAACACTGCCCGTTGGCTATGCAAAAAGGTGAAACAATAAAATCCTATATGAAAAATTATTCTTGTGACGAGTTTCAACTGTTCTTAGAAATGTTGTTCAACATAAAGTAAGTTTCAAGATGATCTTCTGATATAATGTAATGAAACACTTTTAATGACTTGCCTAGCTATAATCCCAAATGGTTCCAGCACTATGAATGACTCCATTGATGAGTTCAATAGAATCCCACAAAATAGAATAACCATCTTTGCCCTCCATCTTCCTAGCATGCCAAGCTCTAATATCACTTGTTGGTTATTAGGTCCCAAAGAATTGAAAAAAGAGAGGCAAATTAACAAAAACGAGTGTTTCATTTTATTAATGATTGATAAAAGAGAATATGGGCAGAAACCCAGACACACAACGATGCAAAAGGTAGTTGATAAATATGCATTGCCCAAAAAGGCAAGGTTTCAAACAACCCATTAACCTACCCACCTCAATACATAAACACAATTTATATCTAGCTTCTTTATTTCTAACTTGTGTTTGGGTGACTTAACAAAAGAGATCTATTTGCTAAACCTGAGAACTACACTCTGGAATATGAACACAACAAAGATCAACTGACGCATTTACAACTATGTATAAGATGCATTTCTTCCAAAACAAAATAAGGGATTTCCTAATAAAATTCCAAAACTTCTAGGCCTATATCATGATGATGCTGTTCAAAGGGATTCCTCTGAAAGGTACATTTTTGTGAGCTATATTCTACCAACAGAAAAACAAATGAAAATAAATCTTGTTAAGTCAAGGACCACTGAGAAGTGAACTGTAATAGATAGCACAGCGTTTTATAACATTAACAACATTTTGTATAGGGGAAAAAGATAAGGGAATAGCCTGGCATATTTATTTAAATTAGACAAACATAATAAACATTTCTCATAGTTAAGGCTTTTTTAGAAGTCCAGATATATAACTTTCTCATTTGTCCATCTACAATAGATTCATCTTAAACAGAGGTGTGAATTGAAGAAATCAAATTGTGAAAGCTAAACTAAGTTACCGATTCGGGTGCGGATTTGGATGCGGATGCGCGAAATTTTATTTTAAGGGATGCGAATGTGTTTGGATGCGTGTGTACATATATATATATATATATGATATATGCAAAGAAGTGCAAGAAATATACAAAAATAAATCATTTGATAGTATGAATTTCAGAATTAGAATAATGATACTTCACCAATCACCATTGATTGAGATAATAAAAGAATGCTCAGGTTAAAATATTTTCCAATCTTCTTATGTGGCCCGATAATAAAAGAATGAAAATATTGGAAAAGAAGATATTTTAATAGGAGTGAAGATTCTTGGGGTTAACCTACGCATTCTTATAGCCAATCTTCTTATGCTCGTTAATATGCTTCACTTCTATAAGATAATAAAAGAATGCTCAGGTTAAAATATTCACCAATCTTCTGGAGTCATTTCCCGTTTCGAAAATAATGAAAGAATCTGTCTTTCGAAATCAAGTGCGTTGTAAAGTTGTATCGCCTTCACCTTCTCTAATCAACACAACAAATGCTGTACGTTCTCTCTCCCGCAATGTCATTATCTGTAAGGTTTATAGTGAACAATTCCCTTCTTATAATTTTTTTCTCTTATTTATTACTCTGAAATTTTAGTCCCGTCAAAGCATGTAAATTTGGTTTTGATTCCTGAATTATCCTATGTTAAACATTAGAGAATGTTTTAATTTTATGACTGAATTTATGTAAATTCAGATGCTTGTGGTGGCTTCCGGGTGGCACCCACAAGGCATCCGCTCCCAGATCCGCCTCCACAGGCATCCGCATCCGCCTCCGGAGGCCCTGCAGACGCATCGGTATCACAGAAGCTAAATGATGGCACTAAATCTTATAATTTTCATGCCCACTCAAACTGAGATGCAGGCCAATTCATGCTGAACATGGTTTTTGCATAATGTTCTGCGCTCTATGGTTTAACAATTGGCTTCATGGTTATAATATACCTAAATCTGTACAGAAGTGATAGTAAAATAAAACAGCCAACCCCATCTGCGAATGTACACTGTAGAGTTAGACATCATCACTGGTTTGATTCATGCAAATCCAAAATGAGGGAAACTAGCATTAGTCAATTGATTCCATCAAAGACATGTATCTGGATTTTCATGTATATGATGTTGTACTTATTTACATTATGTGGAGACTTTGTATGGTTGTTACATTAAGTAATTTATTTAAAAAAATTTCGTAATCTACGTCAAGGAACCCTTGAGATTTGTAATCTATGTTTGGAGTTGTACTTGTATGTATGAGTTGTAATTGTATCATATTGCTTCCACATTGTTAAACATTTTTATTGTTGTTTGTAAACTCTTAAGAAAAAAAAAATTATTCTGTAAACTTAGTAGCATGTTTAGGTTAATTTCTCCTAGGTTCCCTGGCGGGGCATTACAGTTTAGACTTTAGATGTTAGGTGAGAAAAACATGAACAGTTTTTTGTAAATGCTATTACTCCAATGCAAAAGACACCACCTTTTTCCAAATGTCCAAATATTTGCAAAATATCAGATCATTTTATCATCTTAATATTATTCATAACCACCCTTACAAAATAAGAAAAATATTCCTAAGGAAGCCTAAATAAAAGATTAAACATTGTCAATATCACTCATGTCATTTCTAAAATTCAGAAGGATTCAGTAAGTCCATGTAGTTGTAAACTCAAAGACAATCTAAAAAAAGCCAGTTCTAAAGTAGCAGTCTCAGAAAATACTTGCGAAGAACTGCGTCACCTTAAAGTATTCAATATACAAGCTGATGACAGCTTTACAGAGTTCTTAATTATGTTATTCATGATATAGTGTGGTATTTTATAGGATGATCAATACCTCAGTCTGGAACTCTTTCTCCCCTTGTTTAGAGTCCGTTGCAAGCACTTTAATAGCAACTGTTTCACCAGTAGCCATTGTAGCTTTGTAAACTGGACCAAATGCCCCTTGCCCCAGCACTGTTGTAAAGTTCTGTGTAGCCTTTTGGAGATCCCTGGAAATTCATTCGAAAAATAAGGATAGAATACGGAACTTAGTAAATCCTGAAAGAAAGTACTCTTTGGAAAAGCAAATAAACACCTATATTAAGTACAGAATTAATATTATATTCTGAAGGTCTCGTGAATCTGTAAATTTAAAAAAAAAAGTTAACTATTATACAGAGAAAAATGCTACAAGTACTCAGAATCAGCCTAAACTCTAGCAGTCTGCAGGTTGACAATGCATCTGGCAGTAGTTTATAAATGCAAATGTTTGGTAGGATGGGGTGATTTCATTCCAAGGGAAAATCAACTCAACTCAAAATCAGTTCTTATTATATCATGATTTCATTCTTCTTAACTTGCAATTCAATTAAGCACAACAACTTTGAGAAAATACCAAATATGGGTTTTATTTACAAAACCTAAAGAAAAAGTACTCATTGATGCAGGATACACTGTCCAGTCAAAAGCAAGATTGTATTTAAATGAATGATAGGATAGAACACATGTCCCAACAATTGGGAAGTCTATCTAATTCATAAACCAAAGCATAAGAAAGAACATCAAGAAAATTGGAACAATCCTTAAAGTCTTAAATATTGAATAGTATTAGCAAGGTTGATTTGCAGAAACAGCCAAACATGAGCTAGCATCTGATTACCTTATGGCATCCACCAAGTTCTCCAATAATCTAGGTAAATGCATCAAATTAGCCAAAACCCTGACACCACCCTGTATTCAGACAAATTTGAACTTCATACCAAAGTTCCTTGATATTCAAACTGACTCTAAATTAAGTGCTCTCTCTAGGCTCTAGAATAAAGCTGTCCCAGAGACTTGTCCAAACTTCATACTAGAACTCTGCCCAAGGTTTATCCAAACTCTGAAGTCTAAAGATCACACTATTTGTCAAACTGATAGTTATCCAGAATTGGGAAGATCAGAATAGTGTTCAACCTTGTGGCTACCATCAACCTCAATTATGAGAAGAAATAAAGAAAATATTTTAGTAACTCCAACAGACAAAAGCATAATAAGTCAACAGGGCTCAAAGAGATCCAATTATAATAGCAAAGAAGTTGGGGAAAGGTACCCTGGAACACAATAAACTAAGTGCAAAGTAATAAACAAACATAAATATAATAAAGGGTAAACCCAAAACAATTAAACTCTAAGCGCAAATAGTCCTGTCAGGATTGGAAGCGTCAAGGAAGCATGTACCTGATAAGACAAATGAGGGAAATCAAGACAGAAGATCAGCAATATTATATGCACATAATAAAGCACAATCCCAAAGAAAAAACATCATCTGTCACCACAAAGGCCAATGAAGAAACTGATATAATGTTTATGGTGAATGTCTAGGGATGATGGGAATACAATGTAAGGTCCTAGAAATCAGCTACTGCCTCTAGAATCTCTCCTAGCACTCGTGGCTTATGGACCTCAAATGCTATTTTAAAAAATGAATAACTGATTACCCAAGTTTTGTTAGTGCAAATACATACTAGAATTTTTAAAAAAAAATTTATTTTACAATATCATTAAAATATTAACTTGTCTTGTGTTTGGAGCATAAAAAATGCCCTTGTCAAGACTACAGATCATTAGGACAAGGTAAAGCATCCATGTGATATGTATCAATGGATGAGGCATGAGCATAATCACTTGGAAGTTAGATACATAATCATCACATGCCACTTGAATTCTTATGTCAATTTTCATATCTGATTTTGACAAGAAAGATAATCACTTAGATGCACACACATCACATGATACTTGAATAGCAGGAGGTTGGTCTTGGTCTTCATCGGGCATGCTTAAGTAGTCAGATTTTGGCTACCAAGCTTTTTTGGAGATGGTGCATTAACCAAGATCAGGATTGTGCCTGAATCCTTGCAAAGAAGTATCTGGGGGAGGTGTACTGCAAGGATGTCCCTCGGTTCAGCCTTGTGGGTAAGGGTTCTATGGTCTGGGACTCTCTTAAGAGGGGTGCTAAGTTAATTAAGCAAGGGCTTTTTTGGATATGTAATAAGGGTTCTGAGGCTCTTTTCTAGTATGATTCATGGGAGTCGCCTGCCTATCATATCTTTGTTTCCACACTTGTGCAGTCCTTATGCAATAGCTTTCTTGAAGCTAATTGGAGCAAGGTTGAAGACTATAAAATGATTCAAGACTTGGGCCATACCGAGGCGTTTTGATGGAAAGAAACTCGAGTGCCCTGTGCATGGTACACTTTTCATGTGGACAAGACCATGATGTTGGTGTTCAAAATCGACGCTTATGCTCTTAGGCTGCCAATATACCCTCAGATAGATTTTAGGAGTGGTTAGTTCCAAAATGTATAGGGATCTTAGGGTAACTGGACCAATTATAAGGACAAGACTACCCTCTTCACTTCTGGCTCTGCAAAACCAAGATGGGTGCACCTGACCCAGTGAAAACTACACTTCACACACCAAAGACTGGGTCTAGACAACAGATTGATAGTAAGAAAGTACTAAATGCTAACCTCACATTCATTGACTCTCCATTACTATAGGGTGACAAAACCACACAACCCACTACTTAAAGCTTGAAATGGTTCTTGATTTCAATATTTTTGGGATGCAATAACTTCAACTAGTGTATGTTAACAAGAGGAATACTCATTTAGGCCAGTGCCTCATCCATTGGGCAAGAGTCCTTAGACACAAAGACACACAAATTTGAGAATACTTGGGAATTCATAGCCATAAATACATTTATCCTAATCTTTACTGCTTACAAAACATCCTTACATAGACAAGGGCAAACCCATATCCCACCTAGAGCATAATTTAATCCAATCCTAGATTAGAACTCAAAAATGAAGATACATACATACAAACAATATGTAATGAGCCAGAAAACTCAAAGCTTACTTGACTTGACACAAAGGAGAGATAAGAACCAGATAATTGTATTAAGTATGATGAATTCCTTCTATGTATACAATGAACCACAAAGCACCCTGCTTGCAAACTACAGCTTAGACCTGCAACTTTCTTCTTTCATTAACAAACACTGAGTCAAAAAAAACTATTACAAAACCTTGGGACCAGAAACTCGGGACTGAGTTTGAACTTTGCAACTAGAACCCCGACAAAATCAAAAATTCAACACTATATACCACTGGTTACCTTGGAATCCCAAACAAGTTAGGATGCAACAAGCTACGGATAACCAGGGTAAGGGTTAGGGTTTCCACCCACCATACAATTCAAACAGATCAGGAATTAATACACTGGGAGGGAAAACCAAGCAACCCCTGAGCAATCAGATCCAAAATCAATCTTCACTTATGGTAAATCCTCTGGAAATGTACTGAAAATCATGAAATTCCTGCAAATTCATCTGATTTGACTCCTGCAACACACCTCGAGCACCGTTATCATTCTCCCCACAACAAAAAACTCCCTGCAATCAATCATCATACTCGCTGGACCACACCACAACAATCAGCACCACCAAACTAATCAAATCCGGCCGTGTAAGCATTAAAAACTAGTCCTTTCTGTCGCTGAGAAACCTTCAAAAAATTGAATTTGAACTGCAACGGTTACTTTATGGCTCAAGCCGCAAATCGGCGGTCGATATTCAAATTTGAATCAACTTTATATCGTGACCGTCCGATCTTCATGTTTCGCGAGCTTTATGACTTTAACTTTAATAGGGATCCTAGTTTACATTTAGCGACCACGCGACAAAAGCTATCTCATTCGCGAAATGAAACCCTTAACTCATGTCTAACTTCAGCGAATCAGCGAACAAAAGAAAACACTTAACCTCAGTTCTTAATTGGCGAACTGGCGACTGAAGGAAATTCGCCAATTCGCTAAACATTTTTCCTCTCTGCCAGTTTATTTAGCTACTACGCAAACGCTTGTTCGCCAAATCGCTAAAACATTACGAGCACTACCATTTTATTGCGCGAAAGAGCGAAACCTTTGGGTTTTGTCGGTGCCGCTAATCCTTTATCAGATCCACCAAAAAGACTGAGAGATTTACCGAGCCCGCATCAAGAAGATCGACGGTCGTCTGAAGTTCGCATAGAGCCAAAAGATTCCATCAGATTATAAGACAACCGTCGGATGGAGAATCTATCCCTGCCCTGACAACCCTCTGACAACGAAAGAGATCACTGGCCATCTTAAGTTTCGCAAGTGTCAGAGAAAACCCTTAAGATCATACGCTAGCCGTCGATGCTCTGCCACTGTCAAAACTACTGAAACTGGAAATCCTCGGCCCCATTGACGTGTCTGCATACCTGTAATCCATGGCCAGTCAAAACATGACACCTCAGCAACACATGGCAATCGGTCCCACCATTCTCGGCAAGCATTTAACCCTTTGACCACTCGGCGAATACGCAACTGCAGGGAAACTCCAAGTCGCAGAATACATTACTTAACCCATGTTAGATCAAACGATTCAGCGAACAAAGCTTTTCGCTGAATCACGAAGTCCTTTCATAACCTCGGGTTACTCTTCGCAAACTGGCGAATACATAAAAGAAAATGAGGGCCCACTAATGATCTAGTGAATTAGCGACCAAAGACATTTCGCCAATTCGCCGAAAAACTTGAAACACTGCTACTTTATCTAGAGATTCAGCGAATACACCTATTCGCCCATTCGCTGAAAGTTTAGAACTCCGCCAAATAAATACGAGAATGCGTGAACACCAAAGATTTTTATCAGGACCGCCAAAGATTTAACCGCTCCGCCAAATCCTTAGACCAAAAACTGGGCCCGCCTGAAGAGAGATCAACGGTCGTCTCATCTTCGCATACCTCTGACATATTCTATCAGATCTTACGACAACCATTGGATCAACTTTTTATACTGCTCTGCAGATTCTCTGACACAGGACCCTCTGACAAAAGTCGACACAGCACCCCGTGGACCAATCAGACACCGCCACATCAGCACACCTGGCAAGTGGACCCGCTTGAAAGGAAAAGCTACGTCACAACAGGAAATCAACGGCAGGCGCAAGATCTTATGAGCTAGAAAGATTCTATCTGCTTATAAGACAACCGTCAATTTAGAATCTCACTGCAGGGCACTTCCATTTCACGAATGAGCGACTAAGGGAAAAAGATATCAGTGTTCGCCAGGTCGCTGGATAAAAAGATAAGACCGCCAAGCATTTAGAGATTACGCGAACACTATTCGCTGAACCGCCGAAAAGTTTATAAGGCATGAAAAAGTATTACTCGATTCAGCGAACACCGGGAGAGAAAATAACCACGTGCACAAAGGGATTCTTAAGTGGCGCAAAAAGGTAACACAAAATTAGAATAGGGCGAGACAAAACAAAGGTTTTTTCGTGGCAACGGCTAGATTTTTGAATTTTTGCCTAGGGTTTAGACCAGAAACAAGGAAAAAGGATGCAGAGGCCAAGAAAAAGGGGAATGCAGCCATGAAAAATTTTACCAGTGCTAACACATGATAGGTATTAAACTTGTATGTCTAGTTATATATGTTATACATGCAACCACATGTTGGATGCATCTGGTATTGAGTTAGTTGTGCCCAAGTGAGGGCATATGCACCTATATGCAATGCCAAAAAATGTGAATGAATAGTGCTATGCAAAGATGTGCACGGATTGTGCACTAAGTAATGCATGAATTATCTTTCATAGAGTTGTGACATGACCATTCACTGTATGTTGAATGTAGATAAGGACACAATCTGAACAAATCAAGTCTCTACACTCCTGATATTGGAATTGATAATTTTACACAAGAGAGTGATAAGATTATAACAACTTTTGGAACAAAATATTCTCAGCCATCTAGTCAGAGATATTTGATGAAACATATTAATAATTAAACCCATTATCATAAAGACAGTCATGCAGCCCCTACAATAGAATGGCCTGTCAAAACTGAAAATAGGAAGAGTTGGTAACACTGTACTGTAATTATAGCATGATTAATATTATTAAAAAAGAGCTATGATTGCATAGTATTTCAGTTTAAAATTTAGGATTTGCTGCATTTTAAGGAAACATTCTTCTTAAATTATTAGACTTTTAGGATATATTTAAATATTTTCAAGCTATACAAAAAGTTAAAATCACAATTATCAAAAAAGCAACTAAAAGTCTTTATTAACCTAACTTAACAAAATCAACTCACAGTTAGCTCAGACGCCATCGACACGTAATTGCAGTAGCTTGACAATAACCCAATTCATATACTCTGAGACTAAGAAGCCGATGGGTAGCTCCCAGGCCTGGAGGCGGAGGTGGATGAGGACGGATGCAGGTGCTGAGCCGAGTGCCCTGTGGATGCCACTCGGAAGCGCATCCGGGGGGCCAGGATGCACTTCTAGGTGGCATCCACAGGGCACCCGGGCGCATCCAAAGGCATATCATGCCAAATTAAAGTCACCCAATGATAATGGATTAATGATAATGTTGTCGATATAATATACTCGTAGATTTCACCTTGTGTCTTGTTAAAAAGGCACAAATAATAAACTTTGCATCGATTTAATCTCATAATTAAAATGGCACATTGTACACAAATAGAAAGCCCAATTCCTTTACAGTTGGAGGAGATAATAACCTGTTCGTATTCATGCCAGCACTTTGTAGAAACCACAAAACCCATTCTCAAAACACAAAGATATTGTGTGGTTTTCAAAACCCTGAAGATGGTCACCATTGAATGTGCTGCAAATCAAAACCGAATGAAGCAATCATGACAAACATCAACAATTTCTTCAATTCTCAAAGCAATCGACAAACCAATAATGTTTGCAATACTGAAGATCAATCATTATATCTGATTCTCGTATTTCCGTACTCCGTTTGACATCCATGACAAAATACAAGTCTGGCTGTCTGGCTGTCTAACAAAAACAAACTACTAGATAGCATCCATTTCACACAAATCTATAAGAGAAAAACTGAAGCACCATGTAGTCCCCCTAGTTTTAAGCCCCTTCTGCATTTTAGCAGGGGAAATAGCACTCTCATGCATCTCATTATACTTACAATTTTTGTTGACCAATTTCATATTTATAATGTTGCCATAATTTTTATTTTATTTTTTAAATTTATATCTATATATGGTATGGCGAAACCCAGCAGTACCAATCTCAGGAATAAAATTGGTGAAGTGAAAAACCTGAACCAGCAACAGATATTTTACGGATAAAAAGGATTTATTTTTGTATATTTCAGATTTCTTGCACTTCTTTGCATATATCATATATCATATATCATATATAATATTATATATTATATAATTATATTTATTATATATAAATATATTATATATATACACGTATCCAAATGCATCCGCATCCCCTAAAAAAAAATTTCCCGCATCCGAATGAATGCGCCCCTGCCTCTAGATGCAGAATTGGATACATGTGGATGTGGATGCGGGGGGGATGCACTCGGATGCACCCCAAATGTGCATCCACACCCTGTGGATGCATTCGGATGTGCATCACATGCATCTGTGCGCATCCAAAGGTGTGGATATGCACCCTGGGCACATACGGGTGCATCCCAAGCGAATCCGGGAGTGTAGCGCCCAAAAAGTGACTTTTAGTCACTTAAAAAAACATTTTTCTACGCTTTTTTGATAGATTTTCTGCCTCAAAACCCTAAAATGGCCCAATATAAGGCCATTCATTAAACATTTCATTTTGTTTTCTATTTTGCACACTTCTCATTTGGTCTCCATTTTTGCATTTCGAAGGGCAGGGGATTATTTCGAAGGGGGTCATTCATAGGGTGTCAAATAGCTTCCACAAAGGAGATCTGAGCATTTAAGGTAAGCATTTGACCCTATTCTTGAGTCTTTAAATTAAAAAATTTACTTTTTGATGAATTTTTTCAAGTTTGTGATGAAATTTTTCAAGTTTTTTTTTCCAATTTTTTTTTAAAGACTAAAGAAACAAGTTTAGGTCTCTATTATAATGTGTTTGTATCTTAATTTTGCACTTGTATGCTTGTATTTCTTAGTATTTTTCTAATTTAAATTTAAGTAATTTCTTATAATAGCAAGAAATCAGATTGCCAGAATGGCTAGTAGTGAAAGTTCAATGGGTGGGGAAGCAAACAATAAATTCAAAACTAATATAGGATCTCCTATATGGAGACATACCACAAGGATTTCACAAGTTGCAAGAGGTGGGGGATAAATTTGGAGGTGTAATTTTTGTAAACAACCAAAAAATAGCTCATATTCTCGAGTGAAACTTCACTTTATGGGCCCTGCTGGTAAATGGATGGGAACGTGTCCAGGCCCAAATAAGCAGTGGTTGTCTCCCACAAAAATAGCAGCATTTGTGAAAGAACGAGAAGAGGCTGCAATTGGTTCACCGATCAAAACAAAGTGATTATACTGGTGGAGCCAGAAAGAAAAAAAAAAAAATGAATTTGCCCATTGTTTCAGTTGTAGCCTCCAATCATCCCTTCTTGCCTATACCGGAAGATGAAGAAGTACAAATTACCACCCAAAAAAGAGGTCCATTGGACAAGCCATTTAAAATGGAGGCAAGAGATATTGCTAATCAAAAAATTGAGCGTTGCCTCTATGCCAATGGTCTTCCTTTCAGCTTGGTGAGATCACCATATTGGCGGGAAATGGTGTTGGCAATCAATAGTGAGCTTCTCGGTTTCACAAGCCTTGGTATGAAAAGGTGCATACCACCTTATTGCAAAGAGAGAGGAATGCTATAAAGACCTCTCTTCAATCAATTAGAGATTCTTGGATTGAATCAGGGGTTTCTATTGTTTTTGATCGATGGAAAGATACCAGAAACGGTCCATTGATAAATATTATTACAGTGTCCCCCGAAGGGGCAATATTTTTTAGGGCAGTTGATTGTGAAGGGGAAATGAAAGATGCAGAGTTCATTTCTAGAATCCTCATTAAGTCCATAGAGATGGTGGGTAATGAGAATGTGGTCCAAATAATTACAAACAATGCGAAAAATTGTAGGGCTACAAGTGCATTGGTTAAGGCATGATATGACCACATTTTTTGGACACCATGCACCGTACACTCTCTCAACTTGGTGATGCAACAAATTGGCACTACAATAGAGTGGGTGAGACAATTATACAAAGAGAGCGAGGAGATACAAATGTTTGTGATGAACCACCAAATGTCACAAGCAATGTTCAGATCTTTCTCGAGATTGGAGTTGTTGAAGGTAAATTTAATTAATTTATTTAATTTTATATATGTCATGTTCAACATCAATTTGTATATAAATTTTCTTAATATTTATTATTTTTTTAATATGTTATTTACAAATATGTAATGACTAACTATTAACATGATCCTAGGTTGTTGAGACCCAATTTGCATCTCATACAATTGTTCTAAGACGACTTTTGAATGTGCGAGAGACATTGGGTCAAATGGTCATTTGCAACCAATGGGGTGTATGGAAGACTTCAAATTCAGAGAGAGCCCTCAAGGTCAAGTCATTGGTATTGGATGACAATTGGTGGGCTCGTGTGGAATATGTATTGGAATTCTCCAAGCTTATCATGACTATCATCCAATTTGTTGATACAGATGCACCTTGTTTGGGGGATGTCTATGATGGCATGGACACAATTGTAGAGAGTAAAACTAGCAATAGAAAAACATGAGAATGACCCCACGGAATGTGAAACCTTTTGCAAAAAGGTGGAATCAATCATTCATCATTGTTGGGAAAAAATGACCACGCCATTGCACCTCCTTGCAAATGCCCTATCTCCAAGGTACTATAGCAAGAAAGTACTTTCTATGCTAGGGAGATTAGCACCATATAGAGATGTTGAAGTTTCTAATAGGTACAAGCGAGCATTTAGTACACTCTTCCAAGATGAAGTGGAGCAAGTGTTGATATTTGTGGCCTTTTCGGAAAGATCAATACACTGAGATAAATAATATATAAACACATCTCATAATCTTTATATTAAACTCTAAAGAAACTTAATTATATTGTCCTAGAGGGACGACTTGTTAAATATTATGTTATAAAGAGGGACGACCTTGCATGTTTAATTGTTGAATTTGGAATGAGGACCGACCTGCTTAATTGAGGACTACGGCTGGGAAAACAATAAATGTTGACTTGCATATGCAAAATGGCTACCTTGCAATGTTGATGAGTCACCTCTTAATTCATATATATGTGGAGTTATGGTGTGAATTAGATAAGCATCAAAAACATAACATGCCTGCCTAATTCGCACCATAGCAGCAATCAAGCAGATCCATTCAAATCTGATCCATAGCAGTAGCATTTAATACTAAATTTGCAGTCATTCCTAGAGGAAGAATAGCAGACCTAAGGCGATATATATAGTGAACTTGGAGAACAATATATATCAGCTGGAGAATGAAATATAGCAGAATTGAAGGACAAATTGAAGCGGACATAAAGGTTGAATTGTTGCAACAAAATGGAAGGTATCATCAAGAAGACTCTACAGCAGACTTCAAAACCGGGTATTATCTATTATTTTATTTATCTATATTTTGGATAGGGCCTAAATCTTAGTTTTGAAAGATCATCTATAGATTGTTATTTCCTTTGTAAGTCTGAAATATTAACAAGAAGAAGCTAGAATAGAATTTGGCATGTTTGCCTCAGGAAGAAATCATACTCCAACAGCTATTAATGACCAATACGACATGGATGCTATCACATGGTGATACATTTATGGTCAAAATTTTGTACGCCTCCAACCTCTTGCAATCAAGATCCTCTCACAAGTTAGTACTTAGTACTTAACATTCTTTAATTAAATAATTTACTTCGCATTTTCATATTTATTTTTGTTGGTTTTCAATCCAAGTTGCAAGTTCTTCTGCTGCTGAACGGAATTGCACTACATACTCCTTTATCCACTTAATGAAGCATAACTAGTTGAGTTCAAAAAAAGCTGAAGACTTGGTTTATATTCGTTCCAACTTGCGCCTTCTGTCATGTAAGGATCCCCACTACAAGGATGGGGCAGCAAAGCTTTCCTATGTAGCCCCTGATAGTGTCAACTTGGATGCAATCGTTGAGGATCTTACTAGACTCACTATGGCTTATGATGATGATGACATTTCTACAAATGGTACATCTAGTGCAAGTGGAACCGCTTTGGGTTCAAATGATCTTGAACTTGCAGCAGCTGGAGATGAAAATGTAATAGATGATGATTTTTTTGATAATCCTTTTGATGATTGATGAATCATCATATCATGAACTACATTTTGTAATTGTAATGATTTTCATTGGAATCGTGAACATGGATATATGATATGGCTTATTTTAATATTTGTGAACTATCAATTGGCATTTAATATTTATCTTCAGCATTTGGCATTGATTAATGATGAAATATCATACTATCAAATGACTTAATTCTGTATATTTCTTTAATTTTATTGTGTGTTTGTGTGTGTGTGTACCCAAAACGTATCCAAAACCCCCCAAAAAAAATTCACATATCCACGTACTGGGTTCGCGTACCCACATCCAGATTCGAACCAGTAACTTAGCTATAAATTAGTGCAAAAGTAATGCATTGTCCATATACCCAGACATTCTGCTCCAAAAATGATTTGAAAATTGGAGGACAAGAAATGTGTTTTGAAATAAATAATGTTGATGAGCTAGTTAAATCCTAATATCATGCATCTTCCATGATTTGTTTGCCGCATTCATAATCCATATTTTAAATTCTGTACCTAGGTACAACACGAGTTCCCTGCAGTGAAGTATGTTAATATCAAAACCAAACCAATAACAAAAACTAGCACGTACAAGGTTACAAGATGGATAAGTAACACCCAGGAGATACTTACACTGCTGAGAATAATGTCAGAATTAAAATTTTATAAGCATAGTGCATCCAACAAGGTGTCAGTAAACCCTTCATGATACTTGACAGATGACATCATGTGCTAACTAGCTGAACATTTTTCATAATAGCAAATGAAGAGAAAAGATATACCAGTTCAAAACCAATGAAGTTCCCAATAAGTAACTCAATTTGAGATAGTCCTTGTAGTCAAGAGATCCCTACCTACCTCAATGAATATTTAATATTCCTAAGCCTATTCCTAAACAATGGCATGTATATCTAGAGTGATAGAAAGATGTACCTGAAGGGATATCTTGGAATCCCAGAAGCTGTTGTCAGCAAGTTATTTTCCTGTCGTCCCCACCAGGAAGAAAAAACACTCCGTTTACCTGCATCTGGTGACTCAATACCTACTGTTGAATCTGAAAGCATTGTGCTTGAATCGGCACCATTATAGCGCATAGGCATAGATAAGCCTCTCTGGTCTGAGTTACTGCCTTCAACTTTAGCACGTCTCCTATGAAATCTGATGCAGAGAAGAGTGAAAGTAGCTAACACTGCCCCAATAGTCACACCAATGGATATTCCTATGATCATATCTTGATTCTTGATTCCCATTTTTCCAGTGCTTTAGATAATGACAAGGTTCCCAAAAAGTGCAGACCAAGTTAATGTCAAAAGTCATGATACATCAAAGATTAAAGAAATCAAACGTGAAAAGGAAATATATTACATTAGTACACTTTTGGTAAGGCAGGCCCACAGTCATATTAATATTTATGGTAAAGATAATAACAATTCTACAATATGTAGATGACTTTGACAGACATGAATAATTCTTACAGAAGCGTGGGATTATTGCAATGAAATGCCTCAAAATAAAATAGCATTATCCATTCTTTAGTTAACAGGACAAAATCAGTATAGGTTATCTAAGATCATCAATTGCTACTGGAAAACATACACAAATATACGAACGCAAAATGCACTATTTATGGAGAAAAATATCAAGAAGCAGATCACGAGGCCATTTCAGATGAAACACTATGCAGGAGGGGAAAGAATTCAACGTGGGGCATAAATGTCTTTGTTGCAACTCAAAATTCTTCGAACTTGTTCACTTTTAATATGCATAACAATAACAAATTAGTAGTTACTCTTTTATTTTCCATAAAAATTTGTCCAAAAGAATGTTAACATAAATTTCATTAAAATTGCAAAATATAAATCCTTGGTCATACATGAGTCTTTATGGTTTTGCCTTAGCAAGTAATTTCCAATTTAACTTACTTAATGGGAATATAAATAGAGAAACAAAGAAACGAGAAGGAAAAATGTACTTCATCCTAAAAGAGTTTCAAATAATTCTTTTTCTATTGAAAAATAAAAAAGTTTACAAATATGGCTCAACGAACAACAATAATATCAAGGTCCAAAACATATGTCTAAGGATCAATATTATAACAATAGGATAACAGGCAAGAGTGAATTAATTTTGACCAAAGTCTGTGATCAATGAATACGGTCATGCCCCACTTTTTTTTAATTAAAATAAAATTATTTCATTCTAAGTTGGACCCAATAACTTTTAAACAAAATCTAGGCGACTTATTAACAATATTATAATAAAAAATAACTTTAAACACTTAAAAATAAGAAGTTTTTTAACAATAATAATTAAAAAAATAGTTTTTAAAGTTGATAACAAAAAATATATTAAAAATATTTTTACATGCTTTTTATAATAAGCATTTTTTAAATGCTTGGGTAAAAACAAAATGTATTTTTAAATACTAGGGTCAAATTAAAAAAAAGGAGGCAACCTTCAAAGGAGCATTTGGTGTTTGCTTTGATCATCATTCAATCTAGCCCTAAGGGATCCAAGAACGAAAACTCTCTTGGATTCCATAATTGACATCAACGACAAAAATTCTTGTTTCCCATTTTGGGTGATTACATCTAGGGATCACTTGTGTTGATTTATGGAGAATTTGAAGACATTTTTCAATTTGCTAAAGTGTTTGTTGCTGATTTTTGAAGATTTCATGCAAGATTCTAGTGAAACGGTGATTTGGATTTTCAAGCAAATAATGTTGTCTTGTCGCCATATAATATTTGAAGGTTTCTACATTAAGTTTCAGATTTTTGTCCATTTAAGCATTGGATCTGCTAACCCTATCTGAGCCCCAAACTAAGAGGAATATAATCAGTCATTTTAGCCTTGGATCCACCAACCCTAGTTGAGCGCCACCCTTGGAGGAACAAAATCAACCATTTATAGCTTTGGATCAATCATTTTCTGCTAACCCTAGCTGATCGTTGCCTCTGCAAGGAGAAAAGCAGTCATTTGTGCATTGATTCAGCCGCTGATTTACCTTGTATCAGTCATCATACATCATCAAACAACAGCTGGAGTCATTTCTAAGAGACTCATATCAGATGTGGACATGTTGTATATGTTTCCAAAAGAAATCAGCGCTGCAAACATTTTTCCAGCCACCATACACTTTACATCAACAGTCCATACAGCTGTAGGGCTTTGTGATTGACAATAAATTGTTTCAGGAAATTCTGAAAATTAGTTTCCAGCCCTATTTGCATCAGCATTGTAATTTTGAATTTTCAGCAGTTATAAATAAATTGAATATCTTTTGGAGGTTTCCATGTTGCTGAAACGGAATATTGTTATAATCTGAGGGTTTATGATTCAACATCAACAAATAAGGGTTTGAAATTTGTGATCAGATCGTGCACTTGTTGTTTGGCATTATTTCTTTTCCAGAAAAACAAGAAATTTAGAGTTGTCTGGTTGGGTACATTACAAATATTGAAATGGAAGTTTTATTTTTTTTATGGTACAAATATTTGATAAGCTAATTTTTATGATATTGCTATCAGGATTCAACTGTGTAGTTTTTGAGTCAAACTCATTGACCCATGTTTCATGAGTAGTGGTTCACAAGAACCCTTCTCTCATAAGAATGAATGGTTTACTTAGCATTCATTGCATCTAGTCAATGTTCACAGAGGTGAAGCATTGAGCCTTCGAGGGAGCTCACTCATCCCAGTACTATTCCAACTCAAATGCACTTAACCACGGAGTTCCCTCCAAGGTTAAGCTAAATTTTCCATTTAAAGAAAGAAATTGTTAGTGTCAATTAAATTCTGAACTGAATCACCTTAACAGATGATATTTAACCAGGGGAATCAACTACTAATCAATCAGAAGCTAAGATAGTATAAGTCTTATTATTGCATTTGGCACAGCAATAGAGGTTTACTATTTCTGATTGAGGCACTATTCCTACTTCAAATTATAATGGCTCCAAATGACAATATAAAAGCATTAGGGCGAAGCCATTGCCATTTTAGCATATTTCACACCTTTCTACCACCATATTTGTTCCCTTCAGAAGTATTAAGGGATCTACGTTCCATAGTAGTCTTTTTAACAAAGTGCAAGTTATGATTTAGAGCCAAGATTTTAAACTTACTAACATATCTCAATGCATTTGTGATGAAGCAGTTCCTTCCTAGGAGAAGTACAGACTTATACTGGAGCATTGATTTCTGTGCATTTGCTGCTGAGACAACGCAACCTGCTGTAGATTCAAAATTGTAGCATCAAGTCATCCTGAGATAGGCCATGTGTCAAGTTCCCCCACTGTGGGTGTGTAACGACTAAAGAAGTTTCTTTCAGGAAGTTCTTAGCCTGGGGAAAAACTCTACAGGAGTCCTAACTAAAGAAAGGAAATGCATTCGAGTAGCTCTTTCAGATAACCTGGGAAAAAAAAGTAAAACTCTACGTGGATCATCCCAAATAAGTGCTCATACTGAACTCCTGCTCAAACCTCGCAATCAAAAAAGATATATTTTCTGGTGGAAACTGAAGCAAAATTTTACTTTCAAAATGGCTAATATTATATGGTCGCCAGGCTTAAGAAAGTAGAGCGATTTCTAATTAAAATGACAACATTATTCCCTACCCAAAAAGAACTTCAATTTAAATAAGGTCCACCCTCCAAGAAGTAGTTAACAGTGTTGTGAATTCGATCTTTGCTTCTTGGGACTCAAATTTTAAGGTCAAGAGTGCTGTGAATTCGATCTTTGCTTCTTGGGATTCAAAATTTAAGGTCAAGTATTAGGCCTCAGTTTTAAGATGAGATTACTGAGCAATGGGGTATTAAACTTATATATATGCACTCCGGGAGATTGTGTGTAAAGCTCTCTTACATGGACGCCTATAGTCGAACTCAATACGTCCACGATACATAAACACAATGCAACAATTCCAGATATTTCTTCTGCAAACAATGTCGACTGCCAAAGCATAAAGCAAAATAAAACCATTCCACCAGTAAAGAGGTCCAAACTAAAGGAATGCCTCAATAATTTTCATTAATCTCCCCTATTCCGCGACAATAAAATTCAAAAGACAGCAAAAAAGTCGGAAAAATAGAAAAGACCTGTGAAATAGCTCCCAGAACTGAAGCCGCTTGTTGGGAATTGTCTTATCCATTATCCATTCATCACCATCAACCATAGAAAAAATCAACAAATCCTGAACAACTACAATGGCGGATCGAGTCGTCGAGGCAGCCACCGCTGCTTTACAGTGCAGAAGAAGATCCACAGGTCGTTTCAAACAGCTGAAGCGAACCAATCGATGGGAGCCGGCAGAAACAAACAACAATTTCTCCTCATTCGAAACGATATAGAATTCCCCCCATTACAAAACAATTGTATAATTTACCGGATTTTGTCGTTTTGTCTTGAGTGTTTGAACTTCCAGATCTGACCCAATAAAATCCTTTCAGTCATATCAATACCACTGTAATGGGGATTTGAAAAAAATTAGGTGGAAAGTTCAGAGCCCAAACGGGACGGAACAATGTCTTTTTCAAACGGTGCGGCGTCCATCGTGTTTGGACAACTAGGTCACTGTCTCTGCTCATTTCCCCATTTTATTTATTTATATATTTTCTCGTGGGAATTTGACAGTCCAGGTGGATGAGCTGGAACAACAAATGGTGGTGATTGGAGAGATGTTATTCTCATGTGAGCAGAAAATGTCGCTTACGTGGCACCCACCTGGCTAAGTATGACTTTGCATCTACTTTTCAAAAGCATGAGAATCTTGTACTACACATTCCGAGTCTCCGTTCGTTCTTCCGCAGACATCAAGCCGGTGAAATATCTTAGACACGTTATAATCGCCGTAAAATGATTAAGTAAACTTAGAAACGATGTAAAATCTGATTTGTTCCATACAAAAAGAATTAATGTTTACTACACCTTACATTATTAATTAAGAATTAATGTTTACTACACCTTACACTATTAATTAAGTCTTTTGTACAAACAAATCAGATTTCACATGGTCATTTAGATTATATTATACTGCTGTAATTTCTTTTTTTGTTTTTCTTTCTCCTTTCTTTTTTTTCTATTATTTCTTTTTAATTGAGTTCAAATAAATAATTTTCTTTTGACTAGAATTAAAGGTTATAAGAGATTAAATAGTTATGAGTTGGTTATAAACAACTTGTAATGTAGGTAGTATGTTTTTATTTTGTTGGAAGGGTATCCATTCGGTCAAAATCTGCTAGAGCATGATTTGTACTTCATTCCTTATGGTGTAGGAGCCATGTCATCCCTGATGGGCTCATTAGAACTATTCAACTTCACAGAAGACCAAGAGCCCATTGACATAGATATTATTTTTTTATTTTTATATAATTTTATATTAATTTAGATGTTTATTTAATTATGCTATAAACAATTTGTAATGTAAGTGATATATTTGTTTTTCAAGTAATATGATCATATAAATAAATGTCAACAAATAAATTTTAAACTAATAAACAATTTGTAATGTAGGTGGTACTTTCTTTTTTCATATAATTTTATTTTAACATAGAAACATTTTTTAGTATTTTATGACATTTAGTTTGGAGGTTTATTTGGTTAGGAATAAACAATTTGTAATGTAGGTGTATCTTTGTTTTTTCATATAATTTTATCATTGAGTCAAATTCTTAGCTTTTTATTTTGATGCTTATGTAGCATTAATATTCAAAAAATGAATGGTCTTTACTTTTTATTCAAGGATTAAATGGTCTTGTATTCATATAATTTTATCATGGAATGGAAAAAAATGTATTTCATTATTTTAGATTTTGATGTCTATATACAATATACGATGGTCATTCAAGGTTGAAGTGTTTCTCTATCTCTATTTTTATTGTGATGCAGAAATATTAACTTTTTCTTCGCATTCTTGAATAGCGTTCATATATCTATCTCACATTTAAGCCTATCTAATCTACTCCTTTGTTAGGTAATGATAATATTTCCCCTCTATATCTCACATTTGAGCTTATCTAAGCTAGTAATTTGTTGTGCGATGATAATATTTTCCCTCTATTTGATTTCTAGAAAAGAAACAAGAGGTGAAGGTGGTAAGAGATTAAATGATTATATAAACAATTTGTAAGGTAGGTAGCTTCTTTGTTTTTCCATATAATGTCATGAGGGAATCAATTTTTTAGTGTTTCATTTAGATGTTTTTTGTATTATGAATATTCAAACAACAAATGGTCTTTTATTTATATGAAGGATGAAATGATTTTTTATTTTTATAGTCATTGTAAGGTAAAGTCTTTGTTTCATTCATCTAAGTTTATCATGGAATCTTTTCTTTTTGTGTGTTTCATTATATTAGATTAGATGTTCATGTACTATTGCGATCCAAGATGAAGTGTTCCTTGATTTTTAATTTAATTGTGATGCAAAAATATCAATTTTTCTTCTCATTTTTTAGTGTTGTTCATATGTTTATCTTACATTTGAATAATGTACCTATCCAAGCTAGGTCTTGGTAGGGGAGTGAGAATATTTTCCCGATATTTGAATTCTATAAAAGTACCAACAAAGTATTTTCAATTTTTTTTTGAAAACCATTGTTAGAGTCAATACTCCATTTACAATTAAGGTATAGTGAATGGTGAAATAATTATAACATATCAAAGATGTTATTTTAAAGATTAACACAAACACTAGTATTTTTAAAGATCTGGAGTGATAATTTGTCACTTATTTTATAGTTTTATATTTTGCACTACTTAAACCAAACCGTGTTGTGTATATCAAAGAAGTCAACAATCTTAATCAAATAAACATTAACATTACTACTTTCAAAAGAGTTTGAATGGTAATGAGTCACTTTCTTATGCTTTTATATGTAGTGCTATTTAAACCAAACTCTATTCCGAATAACAAATATGTCAACCACCGTAATTGAATAAACATTAATACTAGTACTTTGAAAGAATTTGAGTGATAAATGTCACTTTCTTTGCTTTTATATGTTGTATCATTTAAACCAAACTATATTGTGTTTATTAAGAGGTCTACCATCATACTAATCAAATGAACAATAACGCTAATACTTTTAAAGATTTTGAGTGATAATTTGTCACTTTCTTATGATTTTATATGTTGTACCATTTAAACCAAATGTAGTGTATATATAAAAAATATCCACAAAATCATATTCGAACAGATATTAATATTGGTACTTTTAAAGAATTTGAGTGATAACTTGTCCCCTTATGTATTATATGGTGTACTATTTTGACCATATTTTATCGTGTATATAAAATATGTCCACTACAATCTTTATCGAATAAACATTAACACTGGTACTATTAGGAATTTTGAGGGAAAACTTGTCACTTTCTTATGGTTTAAATGTTGTACCATTTAAACCAAGTCACATTATGTATATTAAAGATGTTCACCAGAATATTAATCAAACAAATATTAGAAAGTCTATACTTTTAAAGAGTTTGAGTAATAACTTATCACTTTCTTGTATTTTTTATATATTGTATTAGTTAAATCAAATTATATTGTATATATAAAAGTGTCCACCATAGTCTTAATTGAATAAACCTTAATGCTAGCACTTTTGAAAACTTTGAAAGAAAATTGGTCACTTTTTTATGCTTTTATACCTTTACCATTTAAACCAAGTTGTATTGGGTATATCAAAAATGTCCACCGAAATCTTAGTTGAACAGATATTAACACTAGTACTTTAAAGAGTTTAAATAATAACTTGTCACTTTATTATGTTATTATATATGTTGTACTATTTAAGCCAAATTCTATATTTTGTATTTAATAGATGTCCATAATCTTAATAGATTAAACATTAAGACTAATACTTATAGAAACTTCAAGTGAAATTTATCACTTTCTTATGTTTTAATATTGTTGTTTACCCTATTGCATGTCCACATCGTATGACTATTTAAATTGAATTCTATTTTATCTACTATTCTAGAATTCCAATTCTTATGAATTGATAATGAAATTGTAAATATAAATTCAATTAGCTTTTATAAAATATATATATATATGTTTTTTCTTAATTATCACTATTTCAACTAGTTATGATTAAAATATTCTCCAAATATTTTGTTTGTTCAAATAGAATAAACATTAACAATTATAAGAATATGTTCAAAAATTAATTTTTGAAAAATCCATTAGATAATGTTCACATAGGCAAATCTTGATAGCAATATCACAATTTGACTTGTTGTGGAATATATCTCCCACTTATCGTAAATATCACCTAAAAATCGAATCTTTTAGCATATATCTCCCACTTATTATAAATATCACCTAAAATTCGAATCTTATTAGTAGTTATCGGAAATATCACCTAAGAATCAAATCTTAAAGACTAATTAAACTCCACATTAAAAAAAATCATAATCATATACCAAACAATTTTGACAATTATCATACTCCAAAAAGGAAACAATCGATAACTCCCAAAACCCTCCAAACCTTGACTCCCAAGGAGAAAATATTAATTATTTATACACCAAATCCACCATATACTGAACTAACATTACATACTGATAATCCTCCAATAAGAAAAATTCTTCCCAATAATATGGATGTAACGCTGTAACCACGAGAATATCCCGCACTCTATGTGACTACATTTATGAAGAGAATGTAGGTTAAGTTCTGCTTTCAATCAGTCAAAAAAGGAATGATATTTGCCAAAGAAGGGGACTCAGTATCTAAACATGATTGACGTCTGAATTGTGGCTGGTTAATTTCACATTGCTTGCGCCCCAAATATAGGTGGTTGTACCACACACATCGCAATAGAATATAATAGATCAAATTTGAGTATTGCAAAGGAAAACCTGCATTCCAAGCTATAAGTAGGCAGTCAAAAGAAGAGGGTCAAGCTTTTGAGTACTATGAGCTGTTCTTGGTTGTCTATCTGTACAGAAACTTATACACCCATTTTTTTGCTTGAAGGAAAGGTACACATAGATCTACAGGAATAAAACTCGCGTGGGTTCCAAGGCAAAAGTTCAAAACAAGTATTGTTACGCCTTGCATAAATTTAATAAGAAAAGGACAGTGAACCGGTGCCTAGCTTTTCTGGGACCATGTTCTGGAGCGGTGCAGCGACAATGAAGACAGAGCAAGTGCATTTAGTTATTGTGGAGAAGACAACATACCCCACTATAATAACTATATGTATGGGGCATGAGCATCAATACAATATTGGTTATATGACTTTTGGAGACATGTGATTGAGTTTATAAAGAATTTCATATGCCAATTGGTTGTGAATAGGGGGAATGGTGTCAATAGTTCTTGTAGTTAACTTTGCATACTTTATGTTTTCAAATGTATATTAGATTTTGACAATTTTTTTTTGGTTGTTATAAATGTACTTAGTATTTATAGCACTTAATTTATTAATTAACCGTCAAAAATTATTATAGATAATAATTTAATAACAATATATATGTTTTTATATTATTTATATTAATTTAGAATTATTTTAAAATAAAGCATATGAACTTAGAAACTTGCTTAGCTATTTTGTGTTTTTCATATATTACTAATTTCTAATTATTTTCTAATTTTATATTCTTTTTACCACAAATAAAAATTTCTAAGTTGTTATATATTATTACTGATTTAGAATCTTTTTTCAAATGAAACATATGAATTAAGAAACCTAGTCATTAAAGTTGAGTTTTTTATATGTTACTAATTTATACTTATTTTTAATGTTAATTCTATATAATATATTAAATGATTTATAAATTACAAAAAAAATTGACAATCAATTATTATCTTAAAACATAAAATGAAGGGCATTAAAATATCTAAACCGTCATAAAAATCATATGAGGGTGACCATCAAATTCTAACGAATGATATGGGATTGTGGGGTTTGTTATGCACGCAAGGGTCAAAACATGGTTATTTCAAGTGGATGTTCCATACATATTTCCTATTGCCTCATTAATCTTTCACTTTGACCCACACAAAATTTGCACAATTGATTCAATACTTACGCGCAATTGCCCTAATAATCATGCACTATTAGTACCAATAAAGTTGCACAATTGATCTAATTACTATCTTTTTTCCACTAGTATACTAATGGACTAATATTAGGTGACTAAATGACTTTTTAGTTGACTTTTAATTATCAAAATTCAATTAATAGTATAGAAACATGGCTCATAACTAGTCTCTTCTCCTACAATGTTTCTTAAAGAAAATTGGGTTGAATTTTTGTATTGATGCATTTTGGGTTACATTTTGTGATCTACCATCAAGATTCATCACTATTTTTCCTCATCTTGATAATATATCGCAAATCTTCTATACCAACAAATAAAAATTAACAAAATTTTCTTCTAAAATTTGTGTATCCATCGTAATAGATAATGAAAGTTTATATTTTTAATTGTAAGATATTTGTAATAATGTGACTTATTAATGAAATATATTGTCACACTATTGTTTAAATATAAAAATATCAATAAATATATAATTAATTATTTTAAATTAACCTAACATATATCATCATTAACATATTTATATTATTCATCTCATACTAAAAATATAGGTAATGGTAGTCAAATCTAGTTATAAATTTAAAACTAATTTATTAGATGTTGTCTTTTTCATCACATCAAATAGTTTGAGTGTGTACAATCTATGTTACTCTTTTGTTCAAAAGTATAAAATGTGTTGTCAAATTAAATTCTACTTATAATATTAGAAATGCACTAGTGTACAAATTTTAATTTTCAACCAAATAAATCTAAAAATAAATGAACAATTATTGATTTCTAAAAGTGATTCCCTATCTTCCTTATTAGGTACAATTAATGTGCTAGGTGGAGAGGGATATTATTTGGTACATAAATCACATTTAATATAAGGTTATAAATATAAAATATAAAATATAAATATTAGCACTTAAAATTTAAAATGGACTCCCTTTCAATCCAAGTTAACTCCTCTCCACTAATAGAATTTAAATTAGAAATCAAATAAGTTACATATATGAAAAAAAAAAGGAGAACAAGTTTATAAATTAAAACAAAGATTAGAAGTGTATTTCCATTAAATGTGATAAAATGGTCTAGAATTGTTTTACTATAAGGAATAGACCTACTAAACTTATCATATTGCTCTACTATAGAATTTTTTTGCATTTTATTTTTTATTTACATTATATTAGATAAGATTCATTACATTTATATCATATAAATGTATAAAATTTGCCTTTTAAATTTCCCAAAGGCTTTGTTGATCGTAATATAACAATAATCATTGATTTTTCATACATGACTATGGAATATTTTTTCTTATGTGTTCATACATACATTAAGGAACCTTCATAAAATTTTAACCTTGGAAGATGGTCTGAATATCATCAACCTACCACTAAAATATGACTTCTTCTAATGATCATGTCTTGGTGTTGAGAAAATTGTGGGCTTGGAGAGTAAACTATTTTGCAAAAAAATCATAGGCAACTTCCTTTAACCCTCTTATTGAACCACTTAATGTGCATCTAGTGTGGGTTCATCTTCCAAAATCCCCCCTTCATTTTTAGTATAAATCATGGCTTGGGGTCATTCACAACTCTATCCAAGCTTTTGATTCTTCTTCAAATGACTCTACACAAGTTGATGATGACTCCTCTTAATATGATGTTGAGCCTCTTGCTACTAGTATGGCCTCCTCGGGCCTTGTAGATCCTACTTTTCCCTTTGCAACTAGTATGGCCTTGTTCAGCACCATGAGCCCTACTTTATATGTTGCTCCTATTATGCTCTAATCATTGGTGGATATTTTTTGCCTTGTTAGCATTTCTCCATACGTGTTGATAGAATCTCTAAGGAGATTTTCCCTCATGCTCTCCCTTGTAATGGTGTTCTAAATGATAGTAGTTTCTATACGACCATATTTTTTAGTAGATTAGCAACAATAAAGACAAAGAAAGTATGTTTAGTTATTGTGGAGAAGACTACATGCGTCACTACAATATATATGAGGTATAAGCATCAATACAATATGTTTATATGACTTTGGAGAAAGATTAGGGACTTTATTAAGGGAAAGGATTTTATAGCGTGTGGTTTTTTTGTGAATAGGGGAAGGGTATGAGTAGTCGTCATAGATAATGCTTCACATTCTATGTAATGAAATGGTATGTATCGAATTTTCACAAAAAAAAATTGGTTTTCTTCGAATGTGACTTAGGTACTTATAGGTTTTTTTTTGGTTTTTATATAATTACGATGAACATTGTGGGATTCATTATGCATGCAAGGATAAAAAAGTGGTAATTGGAACATGGATGATAACCAAGTCACTTCTCCTAGAGCATTTCTTGAAGAATTAATTGTGAGGTTATTTGTGGTAATTTGATTTATTAATAGAATATATTATTTTTTAAATATAAAAAATATCAATGAATATATAATAAATTTTGTTGATTTAACTTGACATATATCATTAATATACAAAAACGTGTACAATTATTCTTCATCTCATACTAAAAATATAGGCAATAGTGGTCAAATCTAGTTTTGGAACATAAGTAACACTAAGTCATTAGATATAACAACTACATATTATAATATTGTGGTATTAAAATTAAATAGTGTGTCTTTGTCATTACATCAAATAATTTGAGTGTACAATCTAAGGAACTCTTTTGTCCAAACATGTAAAACTTGGTTGTCAAATTAAATACATACTTAATAATTTTAAAAATATGTTGGTGTATAAATTTTACTTTTAAACCAAATGAATTTAAAAATAAATAGACAACTATTGGTTTCTAAAAGTAATTTCTTTTTTTAATTAGTTAGGTGCAATTAATGTACTTTTTGGAGACAAGTAGAAAGAAGATATATCAGCTTTTGGTGCATTAATCATATTTTATATAAAATATAAATATTAGTACCCAAATTTCAAAATGGTATCCCTCTATCAATCTAGGTCAACTCCTCCAAACCAATAGAATTCAAGTTCATAAGCAAATAAGCTACAAATATGAAAGGGGAAAAAATATAAATTAAAATAAAGATTGAGAAACCTATTTCTATTAAATGTGATAAAAAAAAATTACTATAAACAATAGACCGACTCAACTTATCATATTGTTCTATTGCATAGATTATCAAATTTTTGTCTCATTTGTAATCAATTGGAGTATTTAATATTTATTTTCATTATATGCCTTAATGTATTTTCTTGTATTTTATATTTTATTTACATTATATGAGATAATGTTTGCTACTTATATCTCATATCAACATACAAAAAAATTATTTTTAAACTTTCCCAAAGCTTTGTTAATTTTATTATAAAAATAAGTCATTAACTTTTTATACTTGTATATGGACAAGTTTTCCTTTTATGATACAAATATCAAGGCACCTCCGTAAAATTCTAACCTTGGAAGATGGATTGAAATACCATCAACCTTACCACTAAAATAACATCCCAATATTGATCTCATCATTTTATAAATATTGATACATTATTGAGTAGTAAATTGTAAGTTGTAATGTTATCCATGTTTAAATCAACAATTTAACATCATACTTGTTTGGATCAATGGCATCAAGGCAACAAATACCCACTAACTACTTTTCCCTTGCTCAATCAATGTCCTATTATGGTCTCACCACACATTTTTTGGAAGTTGTAACATTTTCCATATTCTAATGCATGGTCTAATATTATTAACATTTGGATCAAATGCATGAGGAAGTGATTAGCTTCATGGATCTTTCCTTTCTCAACTAATGCCCTAGTATGGGTTGACCATCTTTCCTTACCATTTTACTAATACATGACATATGACTCAAACTCACTTAGTTGTAAGAAATATGTGATAGTTTCACCAATATTTGACATTGTTAGAATAACTGAGAGGGGGGGTGAATCAGTTAGATCAGTTATCCTACAATCCCAAATACAAAGATGTAACACTCAAAAAAATTTCAATAAATTCTACAACTCGGTAACATAAACTATTAAACTGTATGTGCCTTTTACCGATTACTAGTTAATTAACTCACTGTGATTACCGACCAAATCAAGTATAAAGTATGTAAAGTATGACAATAAAACAATCATCACAGAAACACATAACACAATGATTTAACGTGGAAACCCTGCTAAGGGAAAAACCACCTGGGACCTGTAACCCAAAATAATTTTCACTCTTCTAAAGTGACCTCGATGAAGAGCCAACCCTGTTAAAGGTTACAAACACACCATTAAGTATGACCTTGTTAGAGGATTTAAGACTAACAGTTAACTTTTGACCAGCATTCACTATGGGGTCAACAAGATAACAATGTACATTCCTTGAATGACATAGGGGCATAACATAAGATGGTTAAGTTCACTTGGTTAGGAGATTTTTTGTATCAATGGTTAAATTGAAATGGTAGTTGATCTGATTACAATAAAACTCAATTTGCAGATGTTCAGATCTATTCTAAGCCCATACAAATCCTCTGATCAATATTTCAATTCACTTCCTCAACTTACCTTCACTCGGTAATATCTCTCTGACGCTCGGTACTGTTTTGCAGGTCGGTTCTCCTTCAACCAGTCTGATTAGGCATGCATAAAACTATATTCATGCAAAATCTCTGCAATCTTCTTTCTTCCCACATGTTTCAATAAAGAAACTCATATCTCTTATATAGACAGATAAACCATTTTCATATCAACCATCATATTTTGCCGCTTATTCTTCTTCGTTGATTTTGCCTCTTAAACCTTCCTCGGCAGTTGTGTCAATAACATGTTTCAATTCCATCCTTTAGATCTTCTCTGAATTTTGTCAGCCATGGATCTCATAACAAACTTTATCCTCAATCTCGAAATCATAACAATTTCCAGCTCGTCATTTTTTGTCGGCTAAACTAAGCATTTAATACTTTCATCCGTACTCGGTTAACAAAGAAATGTGTCGGTGAATACAAGCTTGGTTAATACTATCGCTTGGTATACACTACATTGGCTCGGTGTATATTGAAGTCTTTATTTACCGACCACATTGTCTTGTACAAATTTACTTCCTTCTTCATAATAGATTAATGCAACATAATCAAGTCAACAATATGAGATCATAGACTCATCAATAAGTTACCCAAAGTATTCCTTATCCTCATCTGTCATATCCATCTCTCTCCATGTAGATATCTCAGTTCTTCATCTTTTCTCTCTTTTAACAGATGTTCAGATGTTTGTAACTTACATGATAAATACTATCAAAACTAATTGACATCAATGACAACATAATGACTTATTTAATTATCTTACATATCATTTTAGTAACTCAGTGATCTCTAATCACTGATCTTCAAGTCATTCAGGTATTCAATCTATTGTAGTTCATCAGACATATGGTTTTGTAATAATGGGGAAAGAGGTCATGGATAATATATTCTATCAAGGCAAAAAATAGTCACTAACTACTATTTGCTTGCTCAATCAATGCCATGTTATGGTCTTACCACACATTTTTTGGAAGTTGTATAACATTTTCCATATTCTAATTTATGGTTTAATATTATTAACATTTGGATCAAATGCATGGAAAATTTATTAGCTTCATGACTCTTCCCTTGCTCAACTAATGCCCTAGCATGGGTTGACTGTCTTTTCTTACATTTTTACTAATATGTGACATGTGACTCAAACTCACTTAGTTGTAAGAAATATGTGACAGTTTCACCAATATTTGACATATGGATTTGTAATAAGGGGAAAGAGGCCATGGGTAATCTAGGGCCAAGAATCCTCTTTCACCTATTACAATAGAACACAAAGCCACTCTGATAAGTATGATTGACTAACCACTTTTCCAAGAGAGTCAATTTAGTATCGTAGATGATATTTATGCATAAATGAATGATATTTACTGATACAAAAAGTTAAAAATACAAAGCATATAAACAAATGAAAGAATAATGTGCATGGTGCACCTATATTTGAAATATAAGCTTAAATATGAAGGTCACTATCAAGCAAGGTACCTTAGTCTAGATGGAATTTTTGCACATTGTCCAAGATCTAAGCTCTTAAACCCATTAAGGGGCAATCTTGGGTTAATCCAAATTCTTGTGGGTGTGATTGTGTTGTTTAGGTTAGACCAGATGAAGGATGGTGGAAGGTGAAATTTGATGGTGCATTTAAGGGGAACACAGTGCCTTTAGGAGCCGAATTTATCATTGGGAACTATCATGGTAACACTCTAGCGATTGGTGGGAAAATATTAAAAGATGGTACAAATAATGTGGTAGAAGCTGAACAAACATTAGTGGCAATAAAGATTGCAAAACATATTGGGGTTAGAAGACTACATCTAGAGGGGGATTCTCTAATTATTGTTCAAGAAGTTATGAAGGGGACTACAGAGGCTTGGCATTTGCAGAAATCTATAAGCTTGATTACTAAAGAGATAGCAGCAATAAATGAATTTTGAATAACTCATGTAAAAAGAGATGGTAATAAGGAGGTAGATTATTTGTCAAACTGGGTTTTATCCTTTGAGAATAAAGGGGACATTAAAGTTGAGTATTTTTTAATGTGTAATTTAAATTAAACTATTACCTAATTATTTATTAGATTGAGCTCATAAATGGTGTGAAGAATGATGGCAGTGTATGGGGATAAAATTTAATGAAGCTGAAGTGGTGATGTGACTCAAATTCCACCAAAGGAATTTGCATTTATAGCGGGGGAAGTCTGAAATCTCTACTTTAAACTTGGCATTTGGATGTTTTTCTCAGCACAAAAGGTGTAGATTGGGAAGTGAGCATTGAGATAGATTGGAAAGGATGGAAACAGCTTTCATCCTCACATCGCCAACAAAAAAATCCTTTCTTCGAACAGACAACAAAGAAAAGACTGGAGAAGCTATTTCGATTTGAAGATAAGATATTAATTTTGAGTGTGATGATTATCTTCGGAGAGATGTTCAATAACGGTGAAAACTGAAATAGTACCAACATAGGATGTGTTTTCAATGATAATGGCATGGGGCTTACAACTAGGGAAGTTGATGGAAATGGTGCAAAGGGTAATGGAAGCCATTGTTCTACCAGAATTTATTCGGGACATGTCTGCCATCCTTGACAAGTTGATTCCAGGGTTGGGAATCAACTTGGTGGGACAACAAGGTGGAATAAATAAGATTGAGGGGACTAAGTACACACCCTTTGTGTAGAGATTTGATGAAACTCAATGAAGACAAAGGTTTAGGGAAGCACACAAAGGATAGATAATTTTAACACTGGTGGTGGAGCTCCATGAATTGGAGGTGGAGATTGTAGAGATGAAACAGGTTGTGGGATGGACTAAAGAGGATGAGGAGAGGTTGTAGGAAAGGCTTTGAGAATGAAGAAGGGAAGTGGAGGAACACTTGGAGGCTTCGACAAGTGGAGGTAGTACAGGCTTGTGAGGATGGGATGGCTCTATTTATTTGATCTGGTTTGAAATCCAGGTTTTCTTTTTTGTAACTGGTTTAGTTGGGCTTTGTCCTCATTTTTTTTATGTCTTGTTCTATGTTGATCTTTAGCATGTTGAAATGTCAAGATTTTGTTTTCAAAGCTAAATATATTTTTCGAGGATGGTTAGTAGGTGATAGGGTTAGTCAAGTGGTTTTTATGAGACTAGAAGGAAGGTGATTTTTTAATATTGGTTTTATGATAGAGATATTATAAATTGAATGCTATGTAATTATGCTTTTATAATTAATAAAATAAATACATGTTACTAAGAGAAAAAAAAATCCAAGCTCTTAAGACTCTATACTAGGCCTCTTGTGACTTTCACCTACCTTTTAGATGTCAATGGCACACTGTGCCCTTGGCTCGGGGCAATGGTGTCCAAGACAACCTTGACCTGGTGCTTTCTGTTCGGTTTTCATGTAGACTACCATGACCGTCTCCTAAGTCTATTTTCATCTTTCATCTCTACCATAACTTGTAGTTGAACTTGAAAAATAGAGAAATGATTTGTGTGTGGGTATATAGGGGCTTTCCTTAGTCAACCACCCATTTTGGTGATTTCCAACTCCACAAATAGTAGGTAGCAAAATTGGAATAATGTTTGTACTCTTGAATCTTAAGTGTAAAGTCTGTGAGCCTATCCAAATCATGCCTCTAGAATAGAATCTCCCCCATGGACCTTGTGATAGTGCACTTGCATAACAGTAGACCTATGGCATATATGTCTAATAATTTTTCTATCTAGAATAGGTTGACAGATCGTTATATACTTGAAGGCCCATACCTATAATAATGTCAAACTACAACTGATGGTCTTCTCTTGTCAGTAGGCTACATGATGTAAGTGTAAGTATAACATGCCCAACATGCAAGGTCCTCATGCAAGCATGGTCCACTCAGTACCACACACTCTAGAACTTGACCCTATCTAATAAGAAATATGTGACCTTGTCCTTCTGGTACCAAAAGTCCCACGATGACTGTGGTAATGGCCAAAACTAATCTATTGTAATGTGTTTCCATCATCTCTCATCAGATTTCATATCATATAATGTATATCTTGGCATTATCACATCCAAAGAATCTGCTAAGAGCTACCCTCCCTATTGATGGTTTGTAAATAACTCGCTCACCATGGATCAGGATCCTAAGTATATGCCACACATCCTCCAACATAATCAATGCCTCACTAGTTGGTAGGTGGAATGACCTAGTCTCTAAGTACCATTTCTCAACTAATGTGGTGATAATTCCCATGTTCATGATAATATTAGGCATGTAAAATATGTGTAGGCCTTGGACAAGGATAATGTATCTCTCATAGTCATCTAACTGGTGTTGCATTAGCATGCATATTGGTCTACTCTCATGGGTCTGTAATGGTGGGAATGGAACCTATAATACATAGGGGCAGTTGAGTCTATGTATTTTTCTAATAGAGAACTTTTTCTTGCAAACAATGAATACAACTTAATGCAAGTTTATATCCTAAAGTGCAAAATAGGAAAATGTTGTGCATAATAATCAATTATGTTTCCTTACAAGCTAGTGCAATTGTGCAACATTTAATTCAATTTTACAACATATAATCTACACACATATCAAGCCAAGAATTTATGCAGACATCAATTCATTTGTGCAATCCTTATGCCAATTGTACAAAATTTAGGTCACTTGCACAACATAACGCAATCACTTGCGCATATGTTACTAATTTAGCAGATGTAGCAATTGTGCAAATACCATGTCAATTGCACAGATTGTACAAGCAATTATACAACTGTGCAATTGAGAACAAGCCCTAATTTCCTAAAATACACCCCATAAATGCTAAAAACACATGCTAAAATAAAAAATTGACACATGGAAATGATGAACCTACCTTTTCCTCCAATTCCTCTAGTCGTCTATAGCTCTGCACATTCTTGCCACGATAGATTTTCCCTTGGAATGCACACAATCCTCACGAAGACCTTCTTGCTCAAAGCTCTAAATTTCCTAAAGTGAAAAGTGAAAATGACTTGTTTAACTTCCCCAAGCCCTATTTATACCCTTTGGAGTGCCTCCATGGACATGTTCATTCTTTTCTTTTGGTATCGGTTGTGGTCTTTTTCACCTCCTAGGACATGTATCTTGCTCATGTATGACCTCCAATTTTTTTTATGTTTGTGTTTTTAGGATTCTTGACATTATTTTCAACAAATTGGCATCTTGTCTTAATTTTTTGGCCATTTTTTAAGGGGGCGCCATAGTAACCCATTACCACTAAAGTAGCATTTAATTCAATTTTTCTTTGACAATGCTCTAAATTGTAGTCTCAAAGAGGGAAAAAAATGTAGACACTAAAAATTAGTTATCACCTACTGTTATTATTTCTACTAATAACTCCTTTGTGTTGGTTGTTTTGTCTTTATTATTTGTTGATGTCGTTTATTTTTATCATTAACTAAATAATTTATATTATTTAATTAATTATTAATTATGTCTTCCTCTTCGATTATATCTTGTCCATTTGTTCTCGATCAGTCTTTTCATCGATCCAATTACATGATTTTGTCAATTATTTAATCACTATATCTTCTTGACATTACTCTATCCTAGGGTAAATAATTATTTAACTATTTTGTACCTTATCCTAATGTCCCTTTTATGAAAAATAAATAATATTTATTTATTCATCACTTTTCTACCACCCTCATAATTAAATAAATTATTTCATTTAATTGTATAATTAACTAATATATGAGTGAGTCAATAAATTAAAATTTTTTAATTCACTCCACTTCTAACTCCACCTCATTCAATTTCCTTCCAAATCCTTTCCACTTCTTACTCACCTTCTCTCCACTTATCACTTCCATTTTGTATATCTCCTCTCTACTTAACTCCTCCTAACTTCAAGTAGACACTTAAAAATGGCATATTGCTCTAATGTGATGACATTACTAACATTCTTGTATTGCATAAAAATGTAATAAAAGAATAAACTTAAATAAACTAAGCTTATCCTAACATATTCATGCAAACCTCAAAACATGGAAGTAAACATGCATATATGAAGAAATGAAGTAAGAAACAAGATTAAACTATTCAACATAAATGCAAACCTCCAAAATGACTAAGTGTTGATTGATTTGTTGAAGAGGGTATGTGGTTGCTCAAATCCTGCAGCATGACAATGCATGAAAAAGGCTTTTTGAATGAGGAGAAAAGCTCTCAATTTATAAGAATTTGAAGGAAATGGACGGTTGAGATTGAAAGTTGGATGAAGGGCTATGATTATTTAGGATCAATGAGGTGGAGATGAGGTGGAGGTCAAGTAGATGCCATGTGGATTAGGGTTTGACTATTCAAAGGGGGAAAGATTCTCACACATGTGTGAGAAACCTTTGAAAGTGACATGTCAATGACAATTTGTAAGAGGGTGTAAGAAGGTGTAAGAGGGATAAAGTTGTTCATCCATGTGTGAGAAACTTGAGAAAATGATGGCTCAATGACAAATGTCAAGGGTTGTAAGAGGATGGGAGAACCAAGGTTGCTCACACATGTGTGAGCAACTTTGGAAAATGACATGCCAATGACATGGGTCAAAAGGTGGAAGAGAAGGGGAGAATCAAGATATTGGAAAGTGACATGTCAATGACATGTGGGAGACAAGTGTTTAAGGGTTTGTAAGAGTGTGTAAGAGTCACATGTGACTTGGGTTTGGGTTAGGATTCCTTAATCCTTAGATTAAGGTTGTGCAAATGATTAAGGATTGATTAGGTGGAAGATTAGGATTAATTAGTGGGAAAGTGGGTTGACTTGGGTTAGAAGGATGGGTTAGGTTAGAGAAGTGAGGTTAGGTGAGGGTTAAAGTTAGGAGCCATGTGCTCAAATAGAATTAAATTTAATATTTAATTCTAAGTGGGTTAAAAGATGATTAATTAAATAAACAAGATCATTTACTTAATTAAATGGAAGATTAGGATAAGGGGAAATGAGATAGAATTAAATAAATATAAATTTATTTAATCAAGGATAGGGTAAAAGACTAAAATTAAATAAATGTAAATTTATTTAATCAAGGATAAGGGATAAATAAGAGCATAATTAAACAAATGTGAATTTATTTAATTAAGGGTAGAATGAGGTTAATTATTAAATAAATAATAAATATTTATTTAATTGGCTAGAATAAGGGTAATTGTTAGGACAATTTTAGGTGTCTACAATTCCTCCTAAATTATTAAATAATCTTTATTATTTAATTAATCATGTCATTATACCATATTCTATGATCAAAATCATCATTTCTCCTTAATTCTATAATTAAGTAATTTTGATTAATTACTTTAATTATTGTACTTCTAAACAATTAATTCATCATCTATTCATCTATAATATAATTAAATAAATAACCTTATTTGATTATACCCTATCTTATTAAAATCAAATTCTATCTCATGATTAAATAAATGATATTTATTTAATTACAACTAACAATTCCTCTCATAAATAAATAGGTAATTATTTATTTATAAAATATCTCCACATGTGCAAATAAATGATATTTTATTTATTTAAATAATTATTATCCTCCTAAATCCTAACTCACACTCACTTTGTGTTATCTTTTCAATCACAACTATTAACTCCACAATTCTCTCTCCTAACTATCCAATCCACATTGTTCATTCCTTCCTCGGCAATCAGTTAAGTCCTCCATCAATTCAGTCTTCTAATCTATGCGATCAGTTGACTCATTCATGCAATGAGTTAACTCACTATTCCATTCAAGTCATCTCTTCAATCTATTTGTTGACAGATCAATCAATCCTGTTAAGCCAAGCAATCAACTCAGTTGAACTCTCACTCACTCTGAGTTCAACTCCTCAATCATAGTCAATCATCCCTTCAATCATAGATTCTTGGTTGAAATCCCTAAAATCTTATAAATAAAGAGCCAAACCTTTGATTATGGTAACGAAAATTGCTTTGAATTCTTATGTTGGCGCAATCTTGAACTCAATTCTAAGAGCCCACATTGCATGAGAAGGAGAACACTAAGGAAGGATTTTATGGTTTGCATATTCATGCTTTGGATTGATTTCATAATGTTTGATTGATTATGCTTATTGTTTGTCTTGCATCCTTTCTTGAATATTGGGAATACTAATTGCTCTAACAATCTCTTTGTGGTTGAAATTTTATATGTTATTTCAAGTTTCTATTGATCCTATTATTACCCGATTACATTTCCATTTCCCACTTCACTTGCAAATGGAACTTCCCCATTTGCTTCCTCTTAACTAACCCTCTCAAGTGATCATAATCACCAATCGATCTCATCCATTTAAAATTATGTAAGTTGCAACCACAATCCTCATTTTTTACAACCATAACTCTTTGATTTTCATGTTGTCGTGATCATATCAATCTATCTTTTCTTTTTGTTGTGTTTATGCAATTTGACTTTGAGAGCAACATCAATTTATGTAATAAGAATAAACAATGAAGTGATATCAAAGGGATAATTAGGATTTGGTTTGGTTTATTTAATCCATGCATTTCCTTTTGACTATTCTATTAGTTAGTAATAGGTTAATTCATGTTATTATAGCTTTCGTAATTGGCTTCTAATATAATATGTCTTTCTTACTCTGATTTCTTGATCTACATAGATAATAGGATTATATGCCTAAAAATGCATTTTTGTGAAAAGATATGATGTTTAGATATGGTAAATGTGTCTTGAGATCTTAAATGGGATATTGATAATAAATTAAAATGATGAAAGATAAAGGGCACACCTAGAGTTAAGGGTCCAAATAAGAGTGTGATGAGATTTAAATCAAGAGAGGACTCATATTCTTGAATTAATTATTACTTAAATGCATAATGAATTCATATGATGTATAATAGAATGGGACACACTAAAATAAGTGCTACAAGAGTGTGGAATTGGACACCCTATCAAAGATGTACAATTGGTGATGCTACATTTATCCCCTACTTTAGCGGTCATATGGCACTACGTGCATATGCAACTAAAGTACATGAAGTAAATATTCATATAAAAAGGATGTTTTCGAAGGTGTCAATTGAAGCCCCTAGTGTTTCATGTTTCCAAAGGATATTCCAAAAGGGTATCAAGTTTATCGCATCAAATTGTGAAAGACGGTGATGACAAATGCTATGAAGGAGATTTTATGTTGATTCAAAACTACTCATAGAGAGAGAGAGAGAGAGAGAGAGATTCAAACACAAAAAAAAATGTAAAAATCAAAGTCCTATGGCTCAAGTTATGAAAGTTTAAATGAAACAAGATAAATTAGGGGTTTTAGGGATACATACCTTTAAATAGAGAAAATTTGACTATCCATTTGTCTTATTTATCTTTTTTCTTCAAGTGCATAGGGATCTACCCAGGTTAAGATGCCAAGTGGATGAGTGTATTATCCTACAAGGATGGAGTTATTGAGGTTCTTTGTCGAAGAGGGCATTCAAACACGCGATGTAGGACTTTTGACTCTACCTTGTCTTTTGATTTGCATGTTTAAAAATTGATTTTTTTCATAGAACCCTAGGTTGGGCTATGGACCCTAAACTAGATTCCATAGATAGATATGGAAGTCACTAACCCTCTTGGGAACCATTGACCTATCTAGGCACAATAGACCCAAATTAGGCATCCAGAGGTAGATAGGGGTTGTGATGGTGATATACTTGTATAAACATTGATGATGAGTGTGGATGTTAAGTTTTAGGCACCTTCCATGATGCAAGAGAATGTATGTGTCCATGTGCCCACATCGTTTCATATTTAAATGAGATATATTTATCATGAGGAGAAGGATTTGATCAAATTTATAGGATTGGACGAGGAGTATTGCATACTTGTCATGCAATACAATGATGGTATGATTGTGGCATTAATGGAGTAATGGGATGTAGACACGTCTACCTTCCATTTTCTAACAAGATAGGTGAAAGTCACTTTGGAGTATGTATATCACATCACAAAGCTTTCGGTGCAAGGAAAGATTGGCTTGAGTAGGCCACACTCAACTACTACCATGGTTGAGGACTAGGTATATTGCATCATTCAAGCCTACCTAGAGATACTAGAGGTTGGATATTTTGTGGTTTCCGTATGTTTCTATAGATACTCTAGTTGTGATGAAGATATTTATTGCTACTATTTATCTCATTTTCATACCTAATGGATGAGGCATTCACCTTCCAAGAGGCCCTATTCAAAATATCTGAGGTATGAAGGAGAGATAGACAGTCTACGCCTAGGGATAGAGTATGCTAGAGCATCTCTATCATGACTTGGATAGATATATGCACTATGAGGGTAAGAGTTTGATGACATGTACTCTCTTACACATATGGTTATTCGAGTACATAGTGTCTACCAAGCAAACCTAATTTCCTATTGAGATCTCTTATATCAAACCGAATATGCACACATATCCATGTAGAAGACACTGGAAGGGCAGTGATTTATTATATTTGATAATTATATTTGATTTCCTATGACCTAATGACATTATATGGAGGCTTTATATGTGTATAAAGATCAATTAGGAGTGAATGTGCAACTAAGGATGGTGCAACAAGACCACCTTTTAGATGTTTTTCATAGCTACAATATTGTTCCTTTTTACTATGATATAATGTTGTGATAGTTTGGCTAGGTCAAGGGTTTCCCTAGTGATGTACCATGCATTGTCCTAGAATTACATCACTATGTAATTCCTCATTTAGCTTGGCCGCATTGTAGTATGTATAGACTCCCAAAATTAATTTTTTGTATTCTAGCCTCGATTTTACTCTCCATCCTAGGATCCCCTCTTCAATTAGGACCCATGGACCAAATTTTGGACCACATTTGGGGGAATATGCTTATAGAGTTGGCTTATTCCTTGGAACAAGATGACTTAGTTAGCCTATTTGCCGCTGTTTTCTCTAAAATTTGAACTAGGAGGTGGTCTTAATAGTTGAGGGAGAAATTCAAACTTTTTTCGAATTTCTTCAAGGTTTGAAATCTGAAATGTTTATGATGAGTATACAAGAAACCTACACCTCCTCATTTGGGTAACACATTATAACCATAAGCTGAATTCTAGCACACACCTACGATTTTGGCATCTCAAGCATTCTAAGGAAGATTTCAATCAGCCAAGACATTTACAAGGCAATCTTCTCCATTGTAGAAAGCTTCTCTCCCTCATTGAAGGCCAAGTAGAGGAAACCACGATCAAGGAATAAGATCATAGCACAATCATCTATTCACAAGAATTGAGCATTCAAGTCGTTCTCCTTCTCCGCATCAAGTATTGTTACAAACTACAACAATCATTATGCAAGGCATTTATTTCATGATCTTTTAGGTTTTTGTTTAGAGTTAATCTATTGCATCAACATTTGTGATCACATTCAAAGAAGCATTGTACCATCAAGGTATAATAAACTTCATGTTTCATATCTAGCTTCTACTTTATATCAACGTGCTTTCCTTTCAAGCCTATTTTAATTCAATTTCAATGTTGATTCCAAAAAAGACTTGGGGGCTATCATTCAACAGTATGGAAGCCCAGAAAGAAGAGATCATATTAGCAATCCGCTTCACCCATCTTTCCTCAAATCCAAATTGTTGAAGGACCTTTATGAGAGAGTTCTTGTCTACTCTATCATACGCTTTCATGTTATCCAATTTTAAGATCATCCTCCTCTATTTTCTCACTTTGATTGAGTGAATAGCTTCGTGTGCCACAATGATCCCATCCACAATATTCCTATTCAGGGTAAATCCACTCTGCTCTGGTGAGATTAGCTTATCCAGTAACACTTTTAACCAGATGGCAGCAACTTTAGAGATGATTTTATACACTGTGTTGCACAACGAAATTGGCTTGAACTCCTCAAAAGATGAGGGTTTTTCCCTCTTAGGGATGATCGCCACCAATGTGTTGTTGAAGTCTTTAAGGACAAAGCCTTTGGACTTGGATTCTTCTACTACCCTAGTTAACTCCACTTTAAGCATGTCCCAGAATCTTTGATAAAAAAAGGGCCTAAAAGCTATCCGACCCTGGGGCTTTATCTCCTCCCATACCAAAAATAGCTTCCTTAACCTCTCCCATTGAAATTGGGGCACTTAACATTAGATTATCCTCTATAGAGACCAAACTTGGAATGCCTCCCAATAAGTCCACATGAGATTTATCTTTGTCTCCCTCTTCTTGAGTCCATACAGCCTAATAAAATTAACAGCTTCTTGATTAATTGCTTCAACATCATCCAGAACTAAACCATCCCTAGTTTTATAGAAAAAAATCTTGTTGTAGCTCCTTCTTGCTTTAACAGAACAATGGAAGAATTTGGTGTTGTGATCACCTTCTTTCAACCACTTTTCCCTAGATTTTTGCTTCCAAAAAATCTCTTCCCTCTATAAAATCTCCCCATTTCTGCCTAAAATTTCATTTTCAATCTCAAAATCCATTTCATCCATGCCTACTGACAAAACCTTGTTGTTCAAAGATGTTAACTCACCTTCCAGCTTACGTTTCTCTTCAAAGATGTTCCCAAAATGATTCCTATTCCAATCCTTGATCTGATCCTTCAAAAATTTAAGTTTCCTAAAGAACTAAAAGGCTAAATTCCCTTCTTCCTTAGGGGCTGAGCTCCACCGCAATTTGAATTTCTCCTCAAACCCCAACTCCCATAACCACATTTTTTCTATTTTGAAAGGACACCAAATTGGAACCCCATCCTTTTGAATAAGCAATGACACTGGAAAATGATCGGAAGCCAAAATACCCAACACCTCTGCCTCAAACAATAATGGTAAAGTATTCTAGTTTCCTACTATTAAAAACCTATCCAATTTTTTGACAATATTAGAGAATCCTTTCCTCCTATTTGTTCAAGTAAACAAGCCTCCTTTGGCCTCAACCTCTCAAAACCCATATGAGGAAACAAAATTTTGAAAGTCTCTTTGCACCCTATTAAGAGTTCCCTTTCCACCTCTTTTCTCTGAGAGGGTCAAAGTGGCCTTGAAATTGCCTGCTAATATAACTGGGTTCTGCCTTAACCCTTAAAGAACTTTAGGAACCTCTTCCCAAGTAGCCAACTTCTGCTCCAAGCTACTAGGACCATCAATGTTAAAAAGAAAACCAAAAACTTCAGTAGTGAGAGAACAAACCTTGACTAGTTGCCAAAAGCATGATTTTGTAATAGCCTCCACTTTCACTGACCTAGGGTTCCAGAGAATTCCCAAACCACCCGAGGCCCCCAATCGCTTCCACAAAAAACCCTAACCATTTCTGCCTAACTCCAAAGATTCTAGTTGCACCTTCTACATCTAACTTCATTTCTTAAACATAAATGATGTTTGTATTCACCTAATCTAAACCCCGCTTGATCAAACGCCTCTTGCCAGAGGCCTTGCAGCCCCTGACATTCCACCTAAGGAGCTTCATGGCTTCCTAGGAGAGAACACCTCTCTCATGGATTGAAGCTTTGTTTTTCGCTCCATGTTGCCAACATCCTCCAAAAGTTTCTAGACAGATCTTCTCCCTCTGGAACGAAGCCCCCCAGCTTTATCCCTGATCTCTTTAGATTTATATGCTTAATAGTCCTTCTCTCCTCAGTCCCTATCTCCTCCATTAAACCAAAAACATCCTCTTTTTGGTCAGTATCAGAATCAGTTTCACTATCAGTCTCCCTACTGTTCATCTCCCTAAGAGGTGACATGTGAATATCCTTAAATGGAGTCTTTGTAGTAATCTTATCTGAGGCTTATTGCTTTATCAAAACTAAAATGCTCTCCTTGGTCAATCTGGCTTCAAGTTCCTTCCACCTTGATAAATTCAATGGACATCCGCTCTTGGTCATTAGGTACACCATGCACATTTACTTCCAACACAACACTATCTATTCAGTTGTGAAGAGGGCGCGGAGAAGACTCCACAAATAGTTGAGAAAGCATATGTCCTTACTATTCCTCGGACGTCTCCCTCCCCTACCAAGATGTTCTATTTTGATCCTTCCCATTCTCTTTCATGATCACCTTTCATCATGAAAAGCTCATCACTCTTAACTATAGGAATTTGTGAGTTTTCAACTGGTTCCATCTCCACCCCCAAAATAATGAGAACGGGCTCAACCCTCATACCTGTGTTCACAACCAGACCTTCTTTGCCTAGAGTTTGTTGTTGCATTAAGAAATCTAGTGTATCTTTGAGGGTATTCTCCTCCTTACCTTTACCTCTTTGATTTATTGTGCACTCTTGAGTATTGTGACCCCATTCCGACCATGATTTTCATTTTTCAATGATCTCTTCCACCTCCAATTCTTGCCACTGATAACCTTCATCTGTGTGGATTTCAATGGCTTTAGGTAGCAACGGATAGGATTTCCACATTATACATATCCTATCATACATACTGAAATCTTCCTTGGCTATCACTTCATCTGACCTGATGAACTTCCCCAACTTATCCCCAATAGCCTTAAGGGTAACCTCGTTCCAATATTAAAATGGAAGATTATATAGTGTCACCTAGATAGGGACCTCCTCTATCTCTGCCTATTTCATATTGAAATTAGGAACCCAATCCTTTATGAAGAACCATATCCCCCAATCAAGAACAAACCATTATACATGATACAGGTTTTTTCTTGATTCTTCCTAGCTATCACTAAATAAAACCCATTTGGTAGAGATCTGATACTAAAATGGCACCCTCACTCGTCGTCCACCCATTTGTGTATCCTCTGAAAAGCGGGCCAGCCACCACCCCATTTCATGAAAAAGGCGCTATCCCGCAATAGTCAGACCGAATCCTTCCATGCTTCTGAATCTATGTGAATGTCTGCAACCTTGTTGGATGTGGTTTTCAGCTTCTCTTTCATGATTGAGGTCTTCTGGGAAGTGGCCTTTGGCTTCCATTGTTTTGATTCCACACACTTGAATCCTCCATTGATCCCATTGACTATACAAGAATAACCCCATTGATTGCGCTCTGGGTCATTGCCCTATGGAAAATCTCATCTACAGTTATTGGTGCCTCCCTCCACCCAACTAAGAACTCTGCCTCTAGGTGGAAGCCATGGTCGTCTCAGATCAAACTGTGGAGGTCTTCTGTCACTGAAGTGTCCTCCATGATGCCTGGTTTCAAACCCTAGCCTCACATGTGCTCCATCGCATTTTCAATCCAAGTCAAATAATTATTAAAGTATTATTGATGAGTTAGTGTTATATGCAATTGTAAGTGTAATATTAGTTGTATTCTTTATGTTTTAAAAAAATATTGTCTTTTTCTTATCTTATTGAGTGATGAGTTAATGTTATATGCAATTGTAAGTGTAATATTAGTTGTATTCTTTATTTGTTTTAAAAAATATTATGTCTTTTTCTTAGCTTATTGAATTATCCTCTCGGGTTCCTTAAGAGTGGCATTACACCATGTAAATTATGTATGAGAGAAGAAAACTTAACATTACATAACAAATATCAATGTGAAAATCCATGAATGGTAGAGGTTACTATCCTAAAGGTTTTGGAAGTACTCAATGCAATAATAAAATATGTAGCATCAAAATTTGGAATATTTGCATGCAATGTTTATGACTCAAATTTTGAATGCAGTGGCAAAGCATGAAATATACATGTGAAATTGTGACTTTAAAATTAAGTGTAACAATTAGTCATCATATATAAATGTTAAACAATGATTAATAAAACTAAGTAGGATAACATAATATGATATGTAAAATTGTGAATACAATGATACCTAGGACTTAATCATTTGTACATTTGATCAAGGCGTATGATGTGCTCATGTTCCAAATTATTTCATGATTTAAAAGATTCACATTGAACTCTTGACCTCAAGGAATCAAATTCATGTTAAATGATCGAGTGGGCCTTATAATTGACTCATAAGCAATTTAAGTCAATTAATGAGAGTAAGTACAATCTCCTCCACACTTCAAGCTTTATAAGACTTGGAATGATAACCCCTTCAATTTTTTTAAGATACTTTATTAATATGACACAGACACAAAAACAAATACCAAAACCTTAACTTGTACAAATAAATCCAAGTATTTTCCACTAAATTCTTTCTATTCTCGTTCTTGTGATTTTATTGCTAAAGACCTTTTTAAAATATTTTAAATTAAACCTAAAGGTTGTTAGAAAATAATTTTAGAATAATGCTTCTATAATGTTTTTTATGCACTTGAAAGCAATGTGCATGTTAAAATTGGTAGCATAAATATCTAAAATAGATTATTTATAAATTGTAATATTGGAGTACCTTAAGATAATGTGATAAAATTAGTTATGTTTTTTGTGAGATTCAATTAAGAAACATTAGGAGAAGCATGTGAAATAGTTCACAAGTCATAGATGTTCACAAGAAATGGATTTACTATTAGGATTAAGGTTTCATCAACCTTGTAAAACCTATACAATATTGTATGGTTTCAACATCCTTGGAAAGTGTCCTTAGGCACTTAGACTGTAGTGCGAAAATAATTTATAATATTTATTGTCACTATTATTCTAACATATTTATAAGGGGTGGTGGGTTCCAATAGCAACACTAAAGGTGACTTGTGACATGAGTATTTAATATTATTCTCCCTACATGTAGATGTTGAGAATTGAGTGGTTAATAAAAAGTGAAGAGGATAAATGAGTGACTATTGGGATTCTCCTAGGGGCATTTGGAAAGAAGAGGCATGTGTCTTTTGGTATTGCATCATTTATTTAATTATATATAATGTTTCATTTCCAAGTTTGGACACCTAAGTTGAAGGGAATGTATTGGAGCTAAAACCTTTGTTATTTCACATTTTGAAGAGGCAATCCAAGGGTTGGGACATTTGGAATGAAAAATCATCTTTGGGCATAACTCTAAGTCCATAAATTAGCTCCTTGAATGCAGAAATTATGATGAATAGTTCAATGTAGAGTTACTATGCAGGAAAAAGGATAGGTTGAGGCATAAAGAGATTGTTCATAAGTATATAGGTGTTGTTCAACGTGTAAATGATGAATAACTACAATATTAAAAATAAATTGCTCCTCTTTTGAGTCAGCGAATATGGGATCCCCCTGCGGGATTGTTTTTTCATTCAATTTATACAAGGGGGTTGCTTTTTCATTTAACTTGTACATTTATAGCAATAACAAGGATGGCAAACTCTCGAGAGTAGCTCAAATGACATATTACATAGCCAAGTCAGGCATATTGATCGTATAGCCAAATGATACCTTTTAATAAGTCCTACTGACTAACTGGTCTAAAGGACATTAAATATTATTATTATCATTATCATTATAATCAATCATCAAATGTTTCTAAATTTGTGAATATCATTATCATCATCAAATGTTATCCACGTATGCAATCCATAGTCAACAATACAAACAAATCAAAACCTTAATCAAATCTTGTAATTTAAAATTTTAGATTCATCAAGTACTGATTGAAACCAGCGGGTTTGTAAATTACAACCCATCAAATAATGCAAGAAAACCCAAGGTAAAGTTGTACAAAAACAATAACAATGGGAGTCCCATCAACCTGTTCATGGACAACAGAATAATGCATCCGGTAAAATAATACACAGGGCAGCTTGATGAGCACAAGCCAGTCACCAAACTTCATTACAGAGAACAATTTATCCCCAGCATGCAATGCCGTAAGAAATATTGCACATTTTCCTGACATGACTTCGTTCCAAACACTGCCCAAATATTTCTAGGCATGATTGAAATAAACAATAGTGTCCCTAAGAAATTTGGCCTGTTACTTCAGCAGTAAATAACAAAATCAATGTTTCCATTCTATCTTGCATTTTCACAATTTGAATCAATCACATCTCTTGCAATCCAATAATGATATTTTGAAACAAAGGTGCAACTTGTACTGCATCTATTTGCGGACCAGGTACCCTACAAGAATACCTAGAAGACCAACAATAAAACAATATAAAACTGAAAATCCAGCTTTGGTGTTTTTAGTTGTCTGCTTCACTGATGTCTGCAAGACGGTAGACATTTGAACTATAAGTGCAAAGCTAGAAAGTGTTTCTTTTCAAAAAAATCTGTCCTGTCTCATCCTTACCAAGGAACACTGTGGAATGCTAGGAAAATAACTACAAATTTCACAACATACCATAGACTTGAAACAAATAGTTTATGAACCGATGAAGAACAAGAAAAATTGCAATACATATTATCTCTGTACCAAAAGGATTTTCTTTCAAGTTCATTCAGATTTAAAATTTGAGCTCCAGAATCTGCTTGTAGATAAATTGTACATTTTTGAGGTGTGAAGCAACAAAGAGAAGGCTCTAGTAGAACTCAAGCTCAGTCCTAACATATTCAAAGACAGAGATGAATGACTATATACAGGAAAAAATAATGCACAAACCATTACTGAAAGTAAAACATGGACACCATAGGCTATAATATTTATCCGCTAACTCAAATCATTACCAAATTCTGAAGCAGAACTCAAAAAAATATTAGAAAAGAGGTTGAACACAATTTATATGCCAAGCTATTGGAAGTCTTTGACTCTCCATACAAGTTCTTTGAAAGAAGTTCAAATACCAAACATCAACTTCATCTTTGAATTATTCTAAAACCATATGGCCATCCTTAGACAGGTAATAGGCATAAGTCTGCTTATCCACCAAACGGTAAATAAATTTTGCAAAATAAAGCAGGCAAATGCATTTCATCAATGACAATCTAAAATCTACCAGATTTATAGGTCTGTGACAGCAGTAAATAAAAGTCAGCAGTGCCCCAAATAAAAGCATGAGGTTACAGATGGAAAACAATAAATAAACATATCTGCATTAAAATTCTCAAACAGAACTCACAAAAATATTAGAAAAGTGGTTGAACACGAATTATATGCCAACCTATTGTAAGCCTTTGAAATTTCATACAAATTCTTTGAAAGAAGTTAACATACCAAACAACTTTTACAGTTTAACTTCATCTCTAAAACCATATTGCCATCACATGAAACCACATAAAAGAAGAAATAGAATAAACATAGACAAGAACACCAAATCTCACGTGGAAAACCCTTTTGGGTAAAAAACAACAGCAGATCAATAACTTCCATTCACAAATTGGGCACCAACACAAATTACATTAGTGAGCACCAACTCACATAGAGCACTAACCCTCTTCCAAGCACCAACTCCGATCGGCTGAAGCACCAACTTCAGTTTGAACACCAACTCAATTGCATAACTCAATAGATTTTAGAACACACAGAGCACTTCGAACACCATCAAGAATTACACAACACCCTTAATCTGAAATATACAGCAGCAGTACATAATTCTTCAAAACAAAAGGAATTCAACTTCATTATCATGCACAACTCATAACTTGTAATGTCCCCTCAACAATCCTCTATGGTTTGGGAATGATTTCTTAAAATTTAATAGCAAGAGCCTTCTTCTATTAAGTCTTATACTTAAAGAGTTTGAATGATAACAATATGCTATTTGCAAATATCAACTTCCTTGCTATATTGCAATGACAACAAAATAAGGAAATGATCTTTTCAAATCTGCAAATATTCTCCCCATGTATTTGTCTATATATTCTTTCCAAGATTTGTCAATATTCTCTCTTCTATATCTGCTTGATCCTTTTCTTCTATATCTATAAGATCTTCAGCTTTATACGTGAACAATCATCTCCTCTATCCCTACATAGATTTCTTTATACTGTCATAATCTTTCTATTATAAATATGCAATGTATTCTTCCTTTTATCTGCATCAATTTTCTTCTCAAATCTTCTTTCATTTGAATGACATGACTTTCTTTTTTTTGTCTCAAAATTCTAATCTGCAGATATCTGTTCTATTCTCCCCCTTACTGATTATGGTTTTGTTCTTGATTGCAGATTTGGTAAGTTTATATCCCTATTATTGTCTTACTGAGAATATTAGCTTTTGCTGACTACTATGATAAATAATTCTATCCGTTATACTTATATCTGTATATTGTCTTGCTGTCAATAATGATTTTGCTGACTGTAATAACCTTTAAATTTGATGGTTATTTAAATCTGTATACTACAACCCCATTATCAGACCTAAGAGATATAATAGAACACCCAGACTCTTTTTCTACTGAGGCCTTAAATTTCTGAAATACGGTAAACACATCTGATTTCTGTTTAAGAAAGTACACCCACATTTTTCTACTGAAATCATCAACAAAAAGTAAGAAATACCTGCACCCAGTAACAGACCCAGTATTCATTGGGCCACATACATCAGCGTGGACCAACTGTAGTACCTTTGAGGTTCACCATGAGTCACCATCCTTGAACGGTGTCCTGTGCTGCTTTCCAGCTTGACAAGCTCCACAAACTCGCTGATTCTGAGTTTGAATATCAGGTAGCCCATGTACTAAATCTTCCCGAACAAGCTGAGCAAGATACTGAATGTTTAGGTGACCATATCGCTGATGCCAGAGACTGATTTTGCTGTGAAGGCATGCTCAAAAGAATCACCAAAATCCACTAGTCTATATAGACCATGATCTTCTATGCCAACAGCAATAGTAGTGCGAGTCGCACAATCAACAATGGATCACTTATGTGCACTGAAGACAACATCTAGCTATGGAGAATATCGCATGATCTAACTCACTGAGAGAAGGTTAAGTTTCATGCCAAGAACATAGTATACGTTGAGGAATATAAGATTCCTCCCACCAGACTGGATCTGAATATTGCCCTTGTTGACAACAGTATACTCTTCATCTCCTCCAAATATAATTGAATCACTAAAGGGAGAAAAATTTGTAAACCAATCACGCATGTGAGTGAAATGTCAAGAAGCACCAAAATCAATATACCAAGCAGAAGATTTGACATGGTCTGCAAGTCTTTTAGCCATGAAAGCGTAAAAGGCAGACTCTTTTTGCTCTGTGTGCTCAACAACATTGGCTTTAGGTTGAGACCCTCCTTGCTTCCGCTGCTTAGAAGCCAAACGATTGTGACAATCCTAACTGCCTTCCAACATTAAGTTGGTCAATGATGCCATCTTACACATCTCCCAATGCACGAAAAACGAAAAAACAAAGAAGAGGCATGAACACAAAATCTGAAACACGAATCTCTATGCAAAAAGCAGAGGCTGAATCAAGTACATACTTCAAAAAAGTGATTAAGTACAACTGGCACAAAATTCAAGAAAATTTTCTGGTTGACCCAAAAAAAATTGATGAAGACCCAAATATGATCTCAAAAACCTAGAAAGAATCTGAAATCAAAATAAAATTCAGACAACACGAAATTCAAGGTACCAAAAAAATTCTGACGACTACCCAGTTGAGATCTCGAAAAACCCACAAGGAATCTGCAATAAAAAAAAATCTGACTTGAACTGAAGGGTCAAAACCCTAGTCGAAAATGCAAAAACCTTAGGCGGCCATGGACAAACTAGAACTTGATGCAAAAAAAATGGCCGCAGCAGAAAAAAAAACGACTAGAAATACTGCTCAAGATTTTGCAGTGAAAACGGCCTAGAAAACGTGCAAACCCTAGTCAGGATTTGAAAACTAAAAGCAAGATCTTAGAAAAAAAATTTGAAAAAATTTAGAATTGATAATTTCCTAAGAAATAAATTTGTTTTTCGAAAAACCACCTTTGCTCTGATACCATTATAATGAAAAATTGGTAAATATTTAATGTATTGAATGAAGAACAAATTAATTCTTAAATAAATTTACAAGAGACAATGTTTCTAAATAAGAAACAGTCATAAAATAGAAATTATATCTACAAGATATTTACATTATAGATAACCATTAAATAAATAGAAAGATATTATTTTAATAAGTGTCCTATGTTTGATCTGCATATAATCTGGTTTTGATTTTGCAAGTGTAAATTACCGATGATCATATATCACTTCTCCTTGTATTCTTATCACTTGACTGAATATATACTAATTGCTGATTAGAATGCTGACTGGATATGTTTTCAGACTGGCTATATCTTATTGGCTGACTCAATGCCCAAGTCTTCTATCTCTTGTTCTTCCCCCTTGGGAATGAGAATCGATTCCCCATATATAACATAGTGGTGTCTCTTGATAGCGACATGTCTCTAGTTTGAATGCATCTTTCATTATAATCGGGGGTTTTATATATTAATTTTTATTTTTAATATTTAACATACTTTTCTAAGGTCTTAGTCAATTACTACCAATCATAGTGATTGGTATTAAAAAATATTAAGGCACCTCTTGATACCAACATATCACATCAACCATTGAGCTTATCCACAGTCAAGAACTGACATTAAAAGAACCTTGGAGTCAATTCTGATCATTCGCAATCTTAGCATACACATGATTTTGATCAAGAGAGAATAGGATATCTCAATATTTTATTCTACTGTTGGTAGGTCATAAAACACGCATCAATAGAAATCGGCGCTAGGAGGAGAGCTAATTGAAATTCATTCTTCGAAGAACTTAGAAAATCAACATTGGTCGTATGCAAACCCTCCATCGTCACACCATCAACAGAAATTGGCACTAGGAGGGGGGCCTAGAAGACATTGTTCACATCAAGAAGACTTTGCATACTAGAGCGTATCAATTCATTCTCGCCTAAGGTACATCGAAGAATCCTAAGACCCACTTTGGGAGCAAAAGAACTACAAGAGCCAAAGTTTGATCCAAAGCCTAGGCGGGGCAAGAAAGAAGCATCAACAAGTCAGAGTTCACAAAGTGTAGAAGATCTTACAAGATTATTCCTGACTCCACCACCATACCGCCATGCGCAAGGAACTACTCACATGCAACAAGGATCAACTCAAGGAAATGGTCAACAAGAAGCTACACAAGCTCAACAAGTAACAGTTCAAGTACTCGCGCCAGCAACTTTCCCTGCAACCATTCAGCATCCAGTTCTAGCAATGGCACAACAAAAGCATCCACAAAACGCATCTCCAATTCTTTGTCAATGATATCAGTCGCACTATAGATGAACACATTAAAATTTTCAAAGATGTCGTCCAAAATAAATCATTCAGGAGGAAGACCTCACTTCCCCTATTCACTGGGCGATGAAGCATTTACTCGTACATCAATTTGCCCACCAATTTAATCCAAACTTGGCAAGAGTTGAAGGATGCATTTCTAGGAAAGTTTAGACTGTTGATCACCCCGATTGAATTGTATAGGCAATTCATCGAGGCAAGGAGACAAGAGCATGAACCAATCGGTGCCTTCAATAACAGATTTCAAAGAGCTTATTCAAGATTGTGTGATCCTTACCGCATAAGTGATGATGTAGGTAGGCCTATTTATTATGTAGCTTTGAATTGCCTCACTTCTATGTTTGTTCAAAAAACTCATCCGGCTCCAACCAATCCAATACAAGCATATGCGGAGGTTAAGAGAGTTAGTCTCCAATCACCAGCAACTGCTACTAGAGCACCTAGTTACTTTGGGGATGCCAGCATGTTGATTCAAGGAATGATGAACTACACTCTTGCTATCAATCCTATTCTTGGTCCCGTCGATCAGTTAGTGTCGCATCTAGGAGCTCCTATGTCTCAAGCAATGCCAACACAACCCATTTATCTTCAAAACACAACTCCTTCAACGAGGACTCAAGAAGAAAGGGATGAGATGAAAGATTTGATCAATCAAGTCAAGGAGTTGTCCACTAAGGTCACTTACCTCGGAAATCAAAACAATGAACTACACAATTCGCAGAGAAATTATTAGGCATATCGAGGTGCCAATCGAGGATATCAAGGAAATTCTCCAGCACATCAAGAAAACCATCAAGGACATCAAGAGAATAATCCCAGATACCAAAACAACCAAGGATACCAAGAGAATAATCTCGGCTACCAAAACAACAATCAAGGACATCAAGAAAACAATTTTGGGTACTGTAACAACAATCAAGGATATCAGAGGAGATCATGGAACACAAATCCAAACAATGGTGGTATACCCTCACCATTAGATAATCCACCAGCTTTTGAGAGTCGACTTGCCGATAAAGTCTTCCTAGCAAAAACGGCTTTGTTAGGATGGTGTAGGATACATGACACAAATCAACACTCTAAATTACAATGTCAAAAAATTTAGAGGGCTGCTAACATCTTTAAGGGAGAAATAAGGAATACAACAGTGCCTAAAAACCCTCCACCTACGAGGTATGAACTTGTATTTACACCTAGATACGATCAGGCCCTGGTTTTTTATGATTTCAAGTTTCCTCCTCATGAACCTCAAGATTATATGCCAATGCAGTCTAATTAGAGATTTCCGCCTGCATCAACAAATGGTCATGTGGAGACACCAGAGTATCAAGTTCCACCAACTTATCAACCTCCATCCATGTCCCCAAATGAACCATTACAAAGGGATGGGTATGTTTTCCCTCAACTATACAATAGTGTCTTGGTAGAAGGAACAAGTGAAGTTCAAGCATACCAACAAACATCTAAGAATGCCACTCTAAAGACATATCAAAGGAATTATAGAAATCATGATCCATTGACAACATCCATTCCTCTGAACAATTTTTCAACCCCTCCACATCCCAATGCAAGCAATGTTCCAAGTCCTATAAGAGACTCGCCTGAGCATCAGCAACTAGCTGCTTCACAAGGTGAAAGAGGACAACCAACTATGACAAATGCCCCACAAAATGAAAGGGGGCAACCTACCATACAATCTGTTATTCAACAAGGAGAACAATAACAAACAAACAAAATCCTCCTAGAGAGGAATTCAAGAGGTTGAGCTCTTTATGTGTTGGAAGAATTCAAGAAAATCAAAATTAGTCTACCATTATTTGAGTTGATGAAAATTTTAGAGATTAGGGAAACATTGTTGGGAAGCCTAAATGATGCTCCTCCAAAGATCATTCCCCAAGGTGTGTCACATGCTCCTAGCAGTACATCCAACATTCCTCAATCTAGTTCAGCATAGAACACCAATGTAGTCCAAAAAAAGGGACAACCAGAAACACTGATGTTCCAGCAGAACAAACAACAAGCACAATGCAAAATGGAAACACTCCGCAAAACACGAAGAATGAAGAATTTGATCAAAGAACACAAAAGCTTGAGGTTTTCTATCAAGGACAGGATGAACCTGCTCCTTTCCTCATATCGGTCAAAATTTTCGGTAAAATATTGCATAACTGTTTGATATACTCTAGTGCTTCAAGCAATGTGATGCCTTTAGCTATGTATAGAAGGTTAGGATTGATCCCATTGCAAACAAACAAGAAAGTCACACAACTAGGTAAAGCGAAGGTTCCCGTTGTGGGAGAACTGAACAATATTCATATGCAATTGGCATCTGATCCACGAGTTCAAAGTTGTATTGACATATCCATTGTTGACATACCAAAAGGGTATGGTATGCTTTTGAGTAGAGACTGGTCAAGGAAGTTGAATGGATACATATCTACTGATTTTTCTCATATATGGTTGTCGTGGAAAGGAATCCCAAATCAGATAAAGATAGAGAGCATACCCAAGCTTAGATTGTTGATAACTGAATACAGTGAAGATAATGGAATCTTGTTCATGGAGAAAGACTTGGGATCATATGTGCCCAAAATAGAACTTATAATGCTACGAAGTTTGAATCAAGGAGGATGCCCGAAGGTGACAGCCAGGTTCGCTAAGGTGTCCGTTGATGATAATCCAAAGCCACTACTGAATGAAGGAATGTTTGAAAACTTCAGCAACTTTGTTCGAAAAAGTGTTAACAAGAAATAAAATTGGGTAAGGAAGCTTGCATTCAGAATTTGTTACTGCCCAATTGGTGTCAGATCCATAACGCCTACCATTCAAAAATCTCATGCACAATGTACAAGGCTGCCATAGAACAAGTGTCAAAGATGGTCCCCCACAAGCATCGGTAACAAGAAATAGTGGAGAAATAAAAGTTAAAGATCCATCACAAGTAATGATGTCAATACCACAATGTAAAGAAGTTGAACAAGATGAAGACCAAAATTTTCATGAAAAACATAAGTTGTAGAATCAGGACCTCAATCTTCCAATGTGCAGACAACTCAACAAGCCTAGACACTATGGTTCGATGGATTGAAGTCAAAGAAAGGAAGCAGAGCAAGCGTTGAACTAGTCAATCCAACTGAAGAAACTTACTTGGTTGCGCATAGATTATAGTTCCCATGCACCAACAATTTTATCGAGTATGAATCATTAGTTTTTGGATTGTTACTTGCTATCCAAAAGGGTGCCAAAATCCTACACGCACATGGAGATTCAGACATAGAGGTGGGCCAAGTTAGGAAGCATTATGCATGCCATGATAAAAGATTGGATCGTATTATAACAGAGTATGGGACTTCATTGAGAGTTTTGATGCTTTTAATATTAAAAGTGTATATCGGTCAAGTAACCCAATAGCAAATTCACTAGCCCAATCTGCAAGCTCGTTGGAACCCCTAGCCATTGATTGTGTGAAGAAATTCACAGTCGAGTTGACTTCAGTACCCTTAGTTCCTAATAATATTACAAATTTTCAAGTGTTTGAAACTGACAAACATATCCTTGACTTTCTTACAAGTTCGGATGTGTTTGCAACTCAACTTATTGATGAAGGAAAATTCCAAAAAGGACAGTTCAAGATTGATAAGATCATGAATATAAGGACAAATACCATTCCCCAAGGAATGATAGAGCTAGAAAGAACTTTTTACTCAGACAAATTGAGTGCCCTCAAATATCAAACGACTGAAGGAGGGGAATGTGAAAAGGTGAACTTAGGGACAGACAAACAAGTTAAAAATGTGTTCCACTAAAACTTCATTCTGCTTCTTCCTCCTTGGCTTTGTCCTCTTCCTCAACCTTCTTGTTCTACTTAGAAAAATCTACCATTCCACTTTTACAACTTTTTGCAATATAACCAAAGTTTACATTTAAAACATACAACATTGTAGCTCCTTGGAGGAGCAAAAGAATTCCTACTCATAAGTCTGAAGTCATTTCTTGCAAACATTCTACAGCTGATTGTCTTATGTCCAAAATAATTGCAAAAATTACAATAACCATCAAAGAAAGAATTATTAAACATGTTCATACATGCTTGTCTTGAGATAGGAGACCTTTAAAAATCATTTTTCCAGATTTTGAGGGTGAATCCTTTGTGCTATCAACGTTGGTCTTTTGTTATTCTTATGTAGACTTAGAATTTTGACCTTCTTCAAGACCAACTCCACCTTTATCAATAGACAATCTTTATGAGACAATAAAAATTTTCTGATTTATCTTCTCAAAATTTAGATGTCAAAGATTTATTTAACTTTCTAAGTGAAACAATTTTAACCTAAAGTTTTTCACAGTTTTATTCCTTGAGCTTAAGCTGATTTCCAATTTCTCCTTCTATTTTCTTCACTTCTTCAACCTGAACTTTCAAATCTCCTATCAATTTTTCTATTTCTCCAAGATCTTGAGATGTCTTAGTTATTGATTCATTCTCTTCTTGTAGCAGCAACTTCAAGTTTTGATTTTCTTTCTAAGTCTCTTGATTTCATTTAAAGCACTTATTAGCTCCTCTTCAAGATCTACTTCTTCTTCATCAGTATGATCATCGTATTCTTCATTTTCATCATGTACTTCTCCTATGGCCATGAACAATATTTCTTTGCTTAACGACTCTTCATCACTAACATCAGATGAACTACTTTCTTCTTTGAATAAAGACTCTTTTTGGATTTCTGAAACTTTTCTTTTCCCTTATACTTCTTGTTGGACTTTGGCTTCTTTTCATAGTTGTTGTCCTCACTTTTTGCATATGGACATTTAGAAGCAAAATATCCTACCTTACAACCATCAAAGCAATTGAAAGGCAACTTGCCTTTATATCTACATGAACCTTTCTTCAATTTCCTCATGAAATGTGCCTCTTCAATATCAAACTCTCCATTGGAACTTTCACTAGATACACACTCTCTTTTCCTTTCATCGGAACTTTGAAGGTCGTCTCCTTTTTAGATGAAGAATTAGAGTTTGTCCTCATCACCTAGGCTGTTAGAATGCTATGAAGCTCATCAACAATCAACTTATCAAGTTCCTTCATCTCTTCAATCGTCGAAACCTTCACATCAAAACAGAAAGGAAGAGACCTTAAAATTTTCTGAACTACAATGGACTCCTCAACCTTATCTCCTAAACCTTTAATAGTGTTAACAATTTCATCTACCTACTCACAACAATAAGTAGCAACATTTTCCTCTTCCTACATATTGAGACTTTCAAAATTTATTTTGAGTCTAAAGCTTTGCCTTCTTAACCTTGTCATCTCCTTTGTAAGTTTCTCCTGAATCTCCTAAGTTGTGACACAATTGAATGAATAACTTTTACAAATTCTATCTCTAACAGACCACATAAGATTGCATTCATAGCTTTTGCATTATTTTCAAAAGCCTTCTTCCCATCAACATCCGTTGGAGGAGTTGGAGGAATTGTGTAACCAGTCGTCACTCTATTCCGAACATCAAAACCAAGGAGCATTAGATAAGTACGCATTCAAATACTCTGGAACACATAGCTAGCGAAATCAAATATGGGTGCTCCATTCATAGCAAGACCTTCATGAGAACCCATGTGTGCAATCAAGATCAACCTCCAAGCATTTAAGATCTCTTTCCAAAGGCAACTTACTCTAATACCAATTGAAGAGCACACAAAAAATATTGAGACGGGGAGGGGGGCAGGGGGGAGAATCAGTATTTTAAACTTTTAATCACATTAAACCACATAAAAGAAGAAATAGAATAAACATCAAGACGAGAACACCAAATTTCACATGGAAAACCCTCTAAGGTAATAAACCACGGCAAGTCAATAACTTTCATTCAACTTCAACTCAATTGCAAAACTTAATAAATTTTAAAACATGCACAACACTTCAAACACCATGCAAGAATTACACAACACCCTTAATCTGCAATATACAGCAGCAATACATTTCAACTTCTTTATCATGCTCGACTCATAACTTCCTTTAAAATCTCCTTTTTTGACCACACAACATTTTTCGCCAGTGATTTCCATGCTTTTTAAATCTTAACACAAAATCGCTGCCTTCAAAATGCTCCACTCATAGTAAGTTTCTTCACCTCTATATTATCAAACTCAACACAAAAATAATATGTATTTTTAAATATTAAGCTCACCCTACTTCAACACACACCTCCTTCACACAGCCAACAATTTCTACAGTCAAATGACACAAAATACACTTAGCTATAATCTGATTAAATCACATACAACTCATAACCAAATAATGCAAAAACAACATTCCACCAAAAATAATAAATATCGACTCCTTGAAACTCATGTCTCAATTCCTTCACACCACCATGAGAAACAAAAAACCACAGGACTTGAAAATGCCCAACTTCATTGCCTTCTCATTCAAAAAGAATTTCACATGAATCTACTACCAACGCTCATGTTTTCCTTCAATATATATATTTTACCACCCAGTCTATTAATTAATATTTAATAATCAACGCACCACACCATAACTTCCTCATTTCCAGCCAATAAAGAAAATTATTAACGCATGTTTCTAAAAACATGTCGTCTCTATATCATATGTGTAAATAACATACGCAACTCAAATAATATACTAGCCTCTAATAATAAACATGACTCCATCACTCAAAAGTGCAGCACATCTCTGTCATCAAACCGTCAAGTCAAGGCAATAATGATTAGTGTTGCTTCTGTTACTAACATCGATCCTTTCCTAAATGATACCCACGACTCCTTAGTCATTTTTCTTCTCTCACTTCATCTGTCGCACCACTCAATACCTACCCGATATGTTATGTGTTGGTGTAATTAAATATTCCTAATTACACTTAACTTAATCTTACTTAAGATAATGCATTGCATAGTAGTTAGTGCTTGAAACACCTAGGAGTGTGCACCTCATTCAAGCACATGGTGTAGGAGAATTTCCACTTTAGGTGTGATAGTTGTCATCACATACCTCTTTGTGTGTGAGATCCACCTTGCGTGCTCTTATCACATTATCATCCTAATCCAATGCACATACTTTATTGCATAATGGAGGATGATCCACATTTGGTGGACATGTGATTACACCTAGCATAGGTAATAGCTTATCAGCTCCTTATCATTGTCTCTTATCTCCTTTCTTATATAAGGAGGTCTATTATGTACATTTTAATCATGTCCATGATCAATAATATCATTCTTGCATCTTAATGCAATTGTCTTGCCAATCTCTTGTGGAAGTTATCTTGGTCTTGCATTCAATCCTGGGGGTGTTGTAGAGTCACCTAAAACTCTAACATGGTATTAGAGCTCTCAAGGTGTGAAGACCTCTTCTCAAGAAGTGCAATCTTGGCTTGATTCAATTGTGGGTGTAGAATAAAGGTATTTGAACATCACCATTGCATAGTCTATTTGGAGAAAATTTGGGGTTTTGTATTTTGTGGCTTTCTATTGCAGGTCAATATTGGTGCTTGCTGGTGCAAATCAAAGGTTGGCATCATATTAAGGAGGTCCAAAAACCCCTAAGTCGAATTTTATTTCATCCAAATCGGACAGCCAAATCTAGAGCTATTTGAATTTTGGAAGTGCGGCAACGGCGATTCAGAAAAAATAATTTCAAAGGCGATTTTCAAACAGCGATATATCAGTCATCTGGACTCCTTTTTTCGAGAAATTTTTTGTTTTGAGGTAGAATTTCATGATCTACACAATGGTTCAGGTGGTTTCTGATCTTTGTTCCTAAATTTTTCTAAAAATCGCAAATCTCAATTTTTGCAACTTCCAAGGCCTCATTTGAGCTCATATGAACTCTTTTTTAGGTGCAATTTTTTTTGGAAGTGCATAATTTTTTTTGTATTTTCCAAATCTGGAATCAGATTTTAGTGACTGTGAACAGAAACTGTACTTTCAAAAATTGGCTTAGTTTTTTCATTTGTAATGCATAAGCCTTAGCTTGGTCTTTTGCATAATGATCTAAGTCTATTATAGCCTGATTTTGGAGTGTAATAATTTGTTGATCTCAATTTGTAATGAGAGAAGTGTATCATTAATGTAATCATGGGTTATGAAACACATCCTGCAGTAGTACTTTTGACTAAGGATAATTATGAGTCATGGGCAAAAGGAATCATCACACATTGTAGATGCCTTAATCTCTTGCCTCATCTTTATGGACTCATTCGTGAGCCAAAGTCACAGGGGAAGCAATATGTTTGGGGAGAAAAGAATTCTCATATTATAAATTTGATTATTGGTAGCATCAGTTTGTGTCTCTTCTATGACATCTACCCCAAATTTAGAGGTGTTCAATGTCCACACATAATTTGGACAATCATTTGGGAGATTTTTGGTGATCCACATGTTCCTCCATTCCCAGATGATCTTGCTTCAAATTGCCTCATTCCTCTTGATGATGCAAATAATATTCCCTATGATGATTATACTTTAGATGCAATTGAAGAATTTTGCAGCAATTGAGAGCGAGGATGATCCAATGGCTCCTCTTGTAGCTCCTACTTCTCTAGTTGAGATCACACAATCATCTCTTGTTGGTGATTCCAGTGATTCATTGCAAGAGATATCTATTTGTCTTCCTGATTGGGATTCTTACTTGCCAAATATTGGTTCATTATTTGTGAAGTCTCATATTTCAGATTTGGAAGACATACTTGAGGGGGTTTCTCTTCTCTTTGATGACAGTTTCATCACAGTTGGAGATACTTCTTCACATTCTTTGCATATTGACATTCTTGATTCTTCTTCTTCACTTGGTTTGTCACATGATGTGATAGATTCTTTGAGATTGGAGAGGCCTATTCAGTCTTTAAAGATGCATATTTGGAGACCTTCTTCCTTCTTTCATTTGGATATGGATTGGTTCATGGCATCATCATCATACTTCATTTGGATTCCACTTCCTAGTTCCTATCCAGAATGGGAACCACACCTACATTTGTACTTGGTATATCTTCTTCCCAAGAGGAGAAATGTTGTTTGTAGTCATTGGAATATACTTTGTCTTCAAGCACTCACCATTTTTGTAGGAGATTCTTCATTATGGGGGGGATATCATGTCTCCAACTATCCTTCTTATGGGGGGATAATTCTTTGTATATACATGATGTATGTAGTTCTTGGGGGGTCTTGAGCACTCCATCCATCCATGCATCTTGTTTTCTTTTCTCTTTTTGGGGGAGGGTTTTTCCCATGAGGTTTTCCCTCTTTCTCCACTTTATGAGAGTTATGCATTTCATGTATTGCATTTTGTACATGGGTACCTAACATGGCCTAGTTGCCGGGACCCATTTTGCATTGTGAGTTTAAGTGCATTCCCCTAAGTTGCACTTATGGGGGGTGTTGGTGTAATTAAATATTCCTAATTACACTTAACTTAATCTTACTTAGGATAATGCATTGCATAGTAGTTAGCGATTGAGACACCTAGGAGTGTGCACCTCATTCAAGCACATGGTGTAGGAGAATTTCCACTTTAGGTGTGATAGTTGTCATCACATACCTTTTTGTGTGTGAGATCCACCTTTCATGCTCTTATCACATTATCATCCTAATCCAATGCACATACTTTATTGCATAATGGAGGATGATCCACCTTTGGTGGACATGTGATTACACCTAGCATAGGTAATAGCTTATCAGCTCCTTATCATTGTCTCTTATCTCTTTTCCTATATAAGGAGGCCTATTATGTACATTTTAATCATGTCCATGATCAATAATATCATTCTTGCATCTTAATGCAATTGTCTTGCCAATCTCTTGTGGAAGTTATCTTGGTCTTGCATTCGATCCTGGGGGTGTTGTAGAGTCACCTAAAACTCTAACATTATGCGCTAACAAAACAAGCAACGACTGAAGTAATGTTTAATTAAATGAATTCAAAGCATTACAACCGCCCCACTCCATATGTTGCACACTCTTCTTAAATCTCCAAAATAAAAAATGATTCCCCTTAATTTGGCTGCCATATTCAAAACCAAAGCAGCCCCCAAATTAAGAAATTGAGCTTCTTCACTATTCAACCGATGACATAGCACATGATCTAACTTGGCACAAGCAAACAATTGACAAGCAACTGAAGTAGACAAGCAGCTAGCTTAAGCAGATAACCAAGTAACCAAGTAGCTCAAGCACGCAAACAAGGTAGCTCAAGAATGCAACCAAGCAGCTGATGAAGATCTGATGAATTATCAGCAGCTTGATAAGCATTTCATGCCAATTCTGTAATCCTCCAAAAAAATATAAGACCTTGATCATCAACCTTTGACATCAATGACAAAATATTCAACAATGTCTAGACAATTGTGTTGAGGGCAAAATGGGTCTCAGCAACCTATTTGAAAATCAAATTAAAATTAAAATTCTTACTCAAGTGAAACATATTTATTAAAATAAGTCTTATTGCTTCATTTGCTTTCAACAGCTCCAATTCTGAGAATGATTTAAATAAAGTGAATGGCAATTAACATATGGACATCTACACTTGTTGACGAACATTTGGATCTTTTCATCCTCAACATACACCAATTTGATCCAATCAATTTTGGTGCCTTTTTTGGTAGCATACAAATTGAGGCAATGTACAACACAAGGTGTCCAAAGGATGTGTGAATAACACTCAACCAATAAACCAGCTGGTCTACAATTTTTTGGCATTATCTATTATGATTCGGACAATGTTGCAAGGTCTCACTTAAAGGATGCCACAAGAATGTCAGCAATACATGCACCATCCTTCACCTCCCCTTCAACATTAATTGCTCTTGAAAACATTGCTCCTTTAGGGAACACTACAATAACATTTGGATCTCTTCATCCTCAACATACACCAATTTGATCCAATCAATTTTGGTGCCTTTTTTGGTAGCAAACAAATTGAGGCAATGTTGAACACAAGGTGTCCAAAGGATGTGTGAATAACACTCAACCAATAAACCAGCGGGTCTACAATATATTTGGCATTGTCTATTATGATTCAGACAATGTTGCAAGGTCCCACTTAAAGGCTGTCATGAGAATGTTAGCAATACATGCACCATCCTTCACCTCCCCTTCACAATTAATTGCTCTTGAAAACATTGTACCTTCAGGAAACACTACAAAAACATTAATTAATGGCCCAATTTTATACATCTATCCATCTATCAAAAACAATGGACACCCCTATTTTAGCCCATGAATCTCTTAAGGGCTTCAATGACTCCTCTAGAAACTTCATCTCTTTTTCCAATAAAGTGCTACACACTATTTCAAAACTCAAGCCCTTACACCCCCTTGGAGCCTCCTTAATTAATTTCACCATTTGTTGCTAGTATGATGAGCAAACATTGAAAGTCAATCCAATTGCATAGAGACATCTCACTATGTGTTGATCAGCAATATCTCGAGACTTGTTCTGAAATGTCATTTCCAATAGTCCATTTTATCTCTTGGGTGTAAAGGTCTCAGATTACCCTTTGGGCGTAGCCAAAAATAGGCAGTTCTCTACTAATTGAAAATTAGAAGGCAGTGGAGGGATCTTCATTCCTCAAGATCCTTTCTTTAACAAAAGATGGTGTGATTTGCAATCTGCTACTTGATCTATTTTTCTTACTAATTAATACATACTATGATTTGTGCTTCTAGAATTGCTACACCATTGTTTCCTAGGAAAGCTTTGATGCCTAATCCAAGGATGTGGCACAAATGGCTTCTCACCTAATAACCGTATGAGACTAAATAACTAACATCACACCCATTACAAATCCAAACATAACCCCCACAACCTAGAAGCTAATATACCAATTTCAACATATTTCTAAAGGGGAGAACTTAAAATGGGTTGGTCCATGGAGCTAGAACCTATTGCCATGTAATCCCTGTGGTAACAAGTTCATATATATGACTTAACTCATTTGAAAAAAGAAATATGTAAACAAAACAAGAGAATTTATTTGTTAAAAAAAATGTAGGAAAAAAAAATCAAAAACTTGAAAAACAACCTAGCTCTTTTAGAAAAATCTCTCTATGATCTCCTCGGCAACAAATGGGTTCTTGCAAATGCATAGGAATAGCAAACCAGACATTTTGGAACCTTCACTGATCAATCTTCAACTCTATTTATGCAAAGGCAACCAAAAATTTAAGATCAGCAAGGATGAATGATATTTTTGTTTTGCATTCAAAATAAAGAAAATGACTTTGTTTTTATCTTCAAAATGTCTTCAAATCCACTTTTTTGGGCTAAGGTGGGGACAGGGGGATAGCATTTTTGGTCATGTGAACAAAGTCAGATGTCAAAAATAGAAGGGAAAAAATGCCTAAATTAGCCACAAGGTCCTGCTGGGCATGAAATATAGTTAAATTCACCCCAGAGACATCCCAGACTAAAGCATGGGGCTGGGACAACATCTTGAATGGACCCTAGTGCATACAGAACCTGGATCTGTATACAGGCAGAGCCACACCCAACTGATAACACAGCAAAGAATCAATATCACTGCCCCTCTGTATTTAGTATTTAGTTGGTTTCTTCGATGAAAATGTAGTCAGTGAACTATAGCATGGTCTCTTATTCAACAAATCAATTAATACCACCAAATGGAAGGGGATTCCAAGTCATATTACATCCCTTAATGGTAAAGGCATTTGTGTCAAATTTCACCCCTTATTGCAAAGCCCTTCAAGTCAGACTCCATTCCTTACACGAAAGTACAGCCAGATTATATCCAAGATTAGGGAGGGCCTCCTCTTAAGTTTTAGGTCATGATATAACATCTTCAAGTGGCTCATAGGATCAAATTATGAGAAATCATTGATAAGAACCCCCCATGGGAAAAGCCTTGAGCCAGCCTTGAGACCATTCTGCAATTAAGCATAAATGGTATGAAAGTTCAATGCAGTCCAAAATTAGCGCGCCACAATATCCCAATGATATCAAGGAATGTCAAGGAAGGCTTGTCTGCATAGTTATTAAATACTCAAGTCATACAAAAGAACCCAAGAATCCATCTAACCATTGTTAGAAACAACTTGTGCTTGACATATTATCATACAATTGACTAAAACTGCCACATCATCTGACCCACATAAAATCTATATATTAACAGTTTTTGCCACTTGGAAACAGAGACGCTGTCCAAATTCTACTCTCTATCAAGCTCAATCATGAAATCCGCCATCTTGTGATTAATTCTTTTAAGATAAATTTGAACAGTGACTCTAAATCAAATCCATGCATTGGAGGGATAGGTGGGGTTGCCTGAACTAGTTACTGGTCAACAAGGATGCATCCCCAGGACGAAAGCGCACATCCTGTATGTTCACGATGTTTCAGTACAGGAAAATGGGGAGAGGAAAACCCTGTCACCCATCCACCTTTACTGTGAAATTTATTGAACAAATTCTCAGGGGAATATTCCCTGCTTTTTTTCATTTTGGGAAATACACTGGTATTCCGAAGATGGCCAGGGAACATCAAGACAATCCTCAAATCTGTCTCTTGACAACCAGATTCATAATTGTGCCCCTCTCTGCCTCATACTCTGCAGTCAATATTATCAGCACTGATGCATCACACACCAGTAAAGCAACAATCCTTATTGTTTTCATAGATATAACCTAAGCTTTGCTTCTGCTAATACTAATCTTACTTCGAACAACCAGTCCTGGAAGAAAATGTGCAGAACTCCTGCAGCCATGTGGGATTCAAAACCTTTTCACAAGCCATCTTGCCTTATATGATATCCTCTACTTGTAGACAAATCAATCTGTAATGATCTACTGAAAAAACAGCATCAACCAGCCATAATGTTATCACAGTCAGTCGCATGGTTTAAGTACATTTTCATTAGGCCTTATTCAGTTTTTCCTGTAAAGCTAACAGCTAATGGAAAAGCAATAAACCAGGTTGAGTTTCTCCTCTTGAGATTCAAAACCTAAGCATATCAGGGGAAACAAAAGAATTGTTGGAATTTTCTACTAGCATAAATGCAAATATAGCTAATGTGAAGAATAAATATTAAATAAATAATGCAAAGTGGGCTAAAGGTATCAGAGAAAGGGAACGTTACTAAGTTTTATCAGGATACCTGTATATCACAGCAAGTCATACTTCTATAAAAAAAAATATTGAACAAGATTCTATTTCTAATTTGTCATGCATGACTTTGATGCTTGGACAATCATAGATTTAAACTATTAATCCTAGTACCATTTGTCTCCTTTCTCATTCTCAGCACTTTCAGAATTACCAAAAAATCACAATCCAACACTTACTCATCAACAATGTTTCACTATATTGCTAATGATGATGCATTCCGCATTTCAACACCTGAGGAATAAATGCCTCAGTAGCTCTGGATAGAATTATATTAAGCAAGGAAGCACACACTAGAGTTAACTATCACTCCTAATTCAGGGCCTTCTTCCTAAAACCATAAGTAGTCATACTCAGCTATAACAAAATCACCAGTCTCCCCCAGCCCAAAAAAACACTTGAAAAAATTGAAATATGTACGATGTAGGTGCTCCCGTGTATCGTGGAACATACATGGACGTATACACTTTTGACCAACATCTAGACATTGAATTTGTAGTATTGAAGAGAAGACTCCCTGTCAAAAACTATTGTACAAGTAAAGTTAAACAAGCGAAGTTGAATGATTATGGGATCTAACAATTAAGGAGCAACTATCAATTTTAATTTTTTTACCTGACATTGTCAACTGAGCAACCCCTTGTCCTATTGTTAAAGGAACTTAAATTTGATTTTTTTATCAGAAGTTCCTTGCATTCGAGACAATGGTATAGACAGAGTTACATAATCTCATTCAGTAACTTCAAAAAAAAATGAAAATCGCTGCCTATCTCCAGGAATTAGGGAAGATGTCAGATTTGCATGAGTTGTAACATGCAGGTTGCTAATAAACATTATAAACTATATCGGCAGAATCTTCCAGCCATTACCTTCAAATCTCAATTTGTTCTGTTTTAGAATGTATTTAACATGTGCCTTGCAGGCAAGTATTACACGCCTCAATTAGGGAAATGTCAGGTTTGTATAAATTACAATATGTTTGTCTATAATTGACTCATATTGACAATATTTTTCAAGCAGCACGTTCAATACTTAGTTTTGTTATGTTTCAGAATGCATTTAATAAAAATCTTGCAAATGCGGTTGCAAGCAAAAGTTGGCTTAACCTTGGAGGAAACTCCGTGGTTAAGCGTGCTTGAGCTGGAGTAGTACTGGGATGGGTGACCTCCCAGGAAGTCCCAGTGCTTCACCTCTGTGAGCATCACCTAGATGCAATGAGTGCTAAGTGTTCCATGCATTCTCATGAATCATGGGTCAATGAGTTTGACTCAAAAACTACACAGTTGAATCCTAATAGCAATATCACAATTTGACTTGCTGTGGAAAATACCTCCTACTTATCAAAAATCTTGCAGACAAGCTTTATAAGCCTCAATTTTGCAAAATCATTTGGGATTTTGTCAACCAGTATAATATGAAACAAAGTAAATGTAGTAGCTGCAATTTTCTGGAATTTGATTGTGTCACTATTTTTTGCATCAACGTTTTGAATCACTCTGTGATTCATTTTTGTTTCCTCTGGCTCTTCTCATCCTGATGATGAATCACAGAGTGTGATTCAAAACGTTGATGCAAAAAATAGTGACACAATCAAATTCTGGAAAATTGCAGCTTTTATTGATGGATTGTGGAAATCTCTTCATGTTAAAGTAAATGTAGCTAAAGAAACAATGTCAGAATCCATATAAAGAAAAATGAAGTACATGTAACCATATAAAAAGAAACATAGTAAAGTACCCATAGATGTCATATTAAGATTCAAAAGGGCACATGCAGCTTGAAAACGTACCAATTCTTGCTGCAATTGGAGAACTTGCTGAACAATGACATTCCTTTCTTCTGTTATTTTGGAAAGCATCACACGTGCCTGCAGTATTCACAACTCAATAAGAAAGAGCTTCATAGTTAGTCTAAATGAATTAAAGGATTTCAGATTCTGCAATCTCAACCAAAAAATTATAAATGCATACATCAAGTGTAACATTGTACACACAAACTCTGTCTAATATGTTGGCATACATACATAAAGCAGGCAATTTCGAAAAGGAAAACATTGCATCTTAAAGACAGCGTTCAAAGAAAACATCACATGAATATCCAGCCTACAAAAAAATCATTTAGAAACTCAAAGTTTGCTGTTGTTGCATATAGCCTCGATCAGATAAATCCATATCATTATTGCATATATCATTTAAAGAAATCATAAAGCATATGCCATCGATCAGATTAAAGAGACATATATATATATATATATATATATATATATATATTGTGCTCAATATTCTCTTCATGATCAATGAAATTCGATTGCTTAATGAATAATATTTGATATCATATCAACCCACTTACTAACAGATAGTAATCAGCTGATTACTATTAGATAGTAATCACCCGATTACTATTTGTTATTGATATTTGAATCGGCATATTTGTTTTGAGCAGTGTCAACTAATAAACAAATTCATCATGGATTATTATCAACGGGTGTGACTATTGGTCATGCCTATGATAGGCATGACTCCTCGAGGAGTCACGTCTATCATAGACGTGACCCGTCATAAGATCACCATGCATATAAATATGGGTAAGGCTGTTTATCTCAAGGCACCGAAATCGATAAGTGCTGTGTACAGTTAACAGCAACTCAGTTTAATATATATTCCTTCATCAACCATATTTGAATTACAAGGTTATTGTATCTGCATACACTTAGATTTCTTCTCCTGCAAATAACAGTGATATTCAATATTGTTAGAATAAGATATTTACATATATAATCTGCACTGCACATATATATAAGATTAAATTAAAATTTTAATAATAAGTTTGTACTGAATTAACATTTGCCAAAGACAATAAGAACATGGACCACAGTTTTTTAGTGGATGAAGTTGCACACTTTATAATTCCAGCTTAACATTGGCAGTTCGTTTTTATTCAACTTAGAGGCTGGAATTTGCATCAAATGGGAATCTTTTGATTGTGTTTTAGTTTGGTTAAAGAGCATTCCTGCCCAATAAGTTATGCTATAAGCCAACTCATTTGAGTGTCTAATGTTCAAAACAAACAAAAAACCAAATCACCAAACTGCTACATTCTACAGACAAAAGGTGAGCACTTGAGAAATATCATATGTTATCCCCACACTCCTTTCACTGCAATGTTGTTTCAGCTTGTGACTGCTACATTATGCAGGTGAAAACATAGAAACCATACTTTAAGGAACATTTAAAATGAAGATGCCCTATATTTTCTGCAGTACGACTAACACTATTGGTACTGGAGAGTTTTGTAAGAACCAAACGTTTGGTGCAAATTGATCATCATGAGGTAAGTTTAACAGTGATTATTGCTCCATCCCAATAGATGATGCAATACCAATTAAAGTTATAACAATTTTATTGATCCACTTTGCTTATTCTTTATGTAGGTTATGAGATATTATTTAAGGTATTTATATTGCAATTTCAGTGTTTCACCGTTTCATTATGATAACCGGGGCTTATGTTGAAAAAATATCAAACAAACAAGATCCTAGAAAAATTTACTAATTATTGCAGGTCTCTCTCTATGTGTCAAAAGTGTTTATTTGGGGGAGGCCTTAGAACGTATGGTATTTTCGAAGGCTGCAATCTGAGACCAATTCTTCAACATGTAATTTTTAAGTTACCAAATCGTCTAATATATAATACCGTTCATTTCTGGGCATACGAGTCATACCTGAATTGGGTAGATTGGAATCTCTTGGGAATCGAATAGGTTTCGGATTTTCCATTTGCCAATTCTAACTCAAATCCATGGCAGCATCAAATGAATTTTTTAATGTACTTTTTGAAAATTTTTTAGGCGAAATCCTTCCCCAACAGTATTTGTCTTCCATAAGCCCTGACAGGAAAAACTGGCGCTTTGCCAACGGGAGTTGGTGTTAGAATCTGGCTTGAAGAGGAGTGAATTTGACATGGGCAATCTCAAATTCAAAAACACAGATTATTGGAGAGGTGAAAACCAAGAAAATGTTGCAAATCAAGATCCCAGTGGGAGTGGGAGTGGGCAGAGGTGGTAGGAGGGCACAAGGCCGTGGACGAGGTACCAGGGGACAAGGAAGGGGCAATGCAGCTCATGACCATGGAAGAAGCCGAGAAGGAATGCAAAGATAAGGTGGGGTGGTTGTGTCTCCTCCAGGTTTGGATTCTGTATTTTTCAGTTGAATTTCATAATGTTCCTGCCATTAGTTTGGTATTTTGAGTTTTTGTATACACGATACTTATACCCAATTTTAACTTGAAGGGTTGAATGCCACGTTTTGTATTGTTATATACTATGGAACTGTTGATATATGTAAAGGGGGAATGCTAATCTGGATGTATAGGGGTAGTGGGATAGCAATAGGGAATTGATATTTCGTTACAATCTTGGTACATGCAGGGATGACTGACTGTTACAGGGTGCAAGGGGGTTTCCTTCTTTGATTATGGTTATTATGTAAAACTTTATCTCATTATTAATAAAAATTACAAATCTTTTCCAAGCAAAAAAAAATTGGTAATACATTTTATTTTTCATTTATAAGTTAATATATAACTTTTGTTTAACTTTTAATACACACACACACACACACATATATATATATATTTAAAATTAAAATTTTAATATATATAAAATTATAATTAATATGTTTAATGTTTCATATATATTTTTTATTTTTATAATTTTTTGTTCAAACGTACCTAACTGCATCCAAGCCTAAAAAGAAATCTGTCGTATCTACATACTGTACCCACGTACCCAATTCCAATTCGGCAACTTAGGTTAATTCCAAATTCAACTTTATCAAGTAACACTTAATCAGAGAGAGAATTTTAAGATGGGTTGTGAACTAAGAAATCTTGGGCAATAAATTTGAATGCAGACATTTATAAATTTGCAGAAATGTATTTTATTATTTTCTTTAAGAACCCCATTTTATGTATGTCAATTAATATATTTATGCAAAATATTACTGAATACAATTTTTGAATACTCTTTATAGAAAAGAGATTTCCCTTACTATTCTCGAATCTTATTATGTTAATGTATTGCTATATTTATCTGATGTAAATGATTGTCCTCATATAGAGCAGTTTCCACTGTCAAAAAACCAATTGTGAATTGCTATGTTACAAAAAGCTTTATTTTCTATAAGAAACCTAAAATGTGCATTTTCAATTAATATCATATTTATGCAAAATATCAGCAAATACAAATTTTCAATACTCTTTATAGATAAGAGATTTCTCTTACTATTCTTGAATCTTATTATATAATATATTGCTCTGTTTTATCTGATGTCAAGGGTTGTCCTCATATAGAAAACTTTCCACTGTCAAAAAGCCAGTTATGAATTGATAAGTTACAAATGACTTCATTGTTCCTTACAGGGATTGTTTTACAGTTTCATGATTCAGTTAATTTCTGTGTTACTGGGATTGCTCAGAACTCAGCCTGTATCTGGAACAGTTCAAACCAGCTATGGATCCCCATCCACGAAGGGGCTAGTTTTGCCCAGGTAGTCTGTAATGTAACCAAGATGAACCTTGCTCAAATCCATATATATATACCAAAACCGGCAACTTAGGTTAGATTGCTTGGGTGACTCCGTTGATGTTCACTGAAGTTCTGAACAATAGTAACAAATAAAGATAAAAGATTAGAAGTCATTCGTTCTGGTTATGTTTCAAAGTTACCCACAATCCAAAAATGTACAAAGAATACCTACTATTTCTCAAAATAAACACATTAGGAAAAGTATTTGAACAACAATATCTCCATATAGGGAAGGAAACGGATACCAAAAAATAACAATTATAAAGACCAATACACGTGAATAGGCACACGCTCCATCTTACAGAACAGAATCTATGCAGCGACTGACTATTATTAATCCTATTTCTTCTGGTTTTGGGGAGTTGGGAGTGGAGAATTTTTTACTGCCAGAATTCCACTTATGTTTTCTTGTCTCCATTTTATTATTTGGCTGTCATTAAATTACATAAATTTAATTTAAGCTAGTGTAGCAACTTTATTAGTGAATGGTCATAACAAACATCAAACTTGTTGTGCAACACTAAATGGGCATTTGCCCCATTATTAATATAGCAGTTTCTTCTCAGGCAAGAATGCATGCGCACGCACACACACACTAACATGCACATGCATATAGCCACCCACACATATCACACACACGGAGGAATCATACCCAGACTATTTCTATACTTGCGCAAGAATCAATTCTCAAAGTACATTCACATACTCTAGCGCTTACCAAGACAATTTCTAGTCATGCTAATTTACATCACATCCTTTATTGATAACAAGTAGAGAAACAAGACTGACCTCAGTGAGTTTTGCCTTCAATTCCCCAACATCTCTATGTCCCTATAGACATGTCCACACAAAACGTACATATGTAAAATATGAGAATGACTTTATATAGATTAGAAAGCAAACCCATTAATGAGTAATAGTATGATGAATAAGTACCTTGTGATATAGTACCACTACTTATCAGAAATACATCAAAGGAAACATCTACCTCCCCACACTCTTGTGCAGGTGCAACTAAATGAGCACCAAATCACATGAACATGGCACTCACCGATTCAAACAAGCCAATATTTTGCTTTCCATTCTGCAGTGACAGAGCCTTAGGAGATGTACTCTCTTCTGATTCTTCAGGTACTGGAGAAGGAGGCTGAGGTGGAGGAACGTACACCACTCTTAATTTGTACTCCTCAACAACATTTTCATTGTCTTTGTTGAACTGTCATATATCTCTTGAATATTTAGAACATGAGAAAAACAAATTCGAATCATATCAAGGCCCTAAGAACTTCCAGGTTTAAAGTAACTCACCATATCCTGAGAAATATCCTTCATCTCTGACCCATAAGGTGTTATAACACTCTGTACAAGGAACTTGTCTTTGCATTGAAGATCATGAGGTGCTTCTCGCTGAGCTTGCATGGTGACTAGAAGTTTCATAATAGTATATGAACATGCCACATGCAACAGCCATTAGGACACTTAAATTGCTAGAATATCCATTTTATTCCATTGCAGGAAATCAAACTAAAATATGTGTGACATAAATGAAATTAGAAAAGAGGAATGGTACCGGTAACGTCACAAGAAGATTTTGGTAATACAATGCCAGTGTTAGGTCGCACACAATACTTCTTTGGAGAAGTAGTTTTGACCTGCAAATAAAGAAAAATTGGAATAAATTTCATCTTTAAATCAAATTACCACATACACATTCAGGTTTAAGCAAATAAATAAATGACAAAATGAATCATTGTGCAACACAATGCCAGAATATACAGAAGATGCAATGGAGACAAAAACTGCCAATAATAGAATACCTTGAAGGCCACATAATGATCTGAGTTGTTGAACAGTTGAAGAGAACATGAGCTCTGTTTCTTGAGTTCAACTGCTCAAAACCATCCAAAAATCCACATTCGTTAGGAATTTTCAAAAACACAAACTGTGCCATAGAATACTACGGCTCTCTTAATAAAAGAAACACATAGGGCTGATGCTTGTCAATGATCAAGTTGCCCATTGATATGTCAATATCATTTCTGAAACTGAAGTGAAATGGGCATGGTCATTCAAACCGATAACACAAATAATCACCACAATCTGTGTCCATATTTATCAATCAAACCATCCTACAAACTTAAGTTTAATGGCAATTGTGGCCCTGACAAGAGCATGACTCAAATTCTATTCACCCTAACCATAATAGGCAACTCATGACTCAAATAGCCAATAGTGGCATGTTGTGATTATTAAGTTGTTCTGTTGTTGTTCTTGTCATCAAGGTTCAAATCCCATCGGGGATGAGGTCCCCCATTTGTGGCCTCACCGGTTCATAGCTCCAGATCAAAGCATTTACCCCTCTTTAAAAAAAAACTCATGACTCAAATAAACATGTGATCATAGTGAGGTTTAAGAGTCATGGAGTACGTTCAAAGGTAACCCAAAATCATGAATCTTAAAAATGTGATTCTATAGAGACTACGGTTTTTAAAGGTTAATCATGCAATTCAGATGTACTCCAGCTATCAAACTTTGAAAATGATATTCAAGGGTGATCCAAGATTACATTGCTTGAGAATGAGAATGGTGTGTTGCCTGAATTTACAAGTTATAAGCATGTGATTTGCACATGACCCAAGTTTACAGATTTTCACGATTCAAGGGTGACTAAAGTATACAAAACTTAACAATCTGATTTGAGCTTCTGATCCAAGTTTACAATCCTAAAACATGGTCCAAAATTATCCTAGGAATTTTATTTGACCGCGACCCAAGTTAACAAATTCTGAAAATGTGGTCCAAACATGCACCACATCAATTTTACAAGCCTTAAAGAAAGTTAAGTCGTCTATGATGCAAATTTACAATCTTACTAATGTGATCCAACCTTAACTCCACAGAGACCCAAGTTTACAAATCTCAAGACTGTCATCCAAGATTATCCCCACACCAAGCCCAAGTGCTAACAACTAAGCCATGTTGCTGAAATTAAAAAAAACTAGATGATTTTCTAACTTACATGGGAATTTTAGCTCGATAGGCTGAACCGTGAGAAGCTCTCCACTGCTCATTCTTTCACAAAATGAGCTTGATCTTGAATTCTGCTTCAAAGTCTTCGGATATATTCCTGCAAATCCCGTCTAACTAAGACATCAACATCTAAGTTAAATAAGTATATAAATATAAAACCCACAAAGAAGATCACAAAAAAGACATTCATGTACTCTTCGTTCTCAGTGCAAAGCAATAAGAAATGCCCCAAAAGAACTCAGCCTATATTGCAAAAGAAAACTAACCCACAACACAAAAGAAAGAAATAGGGCTTGAAATTATTTCTTCTGCCTCGACTCAAAATATCCCACCTATTTGCAAACCTGCAAACCAGATATTGAAAAATGCATTAGCAAGATACACAATTCATCGAAGTAGGGTTTGGATGACATGTTAAGGGAAGAAGAAGAAACCATGCAACCACAAAATCATAAACTCTGAAAACTTAAACAAAACCCAAGAGCAGAGAACTCAAATGCAGAAGAATTTGAGCACCATTTAACTTGCCTTTAAAAAATCCAAGTTCAGATCTAGATGCTCATATCAAGTAAATAAATAAATACACTAGAAAAAATAGGATTACTTTGGGCAACGACTTATATAGCAATAAATTAGCCCAACATTATCGGTTTGCCCTACACATCAGCATTAAGCTTGTCTGGACAAAGATGTGATCTGCCTTACGTCAGCAAGTTCGAACTTAAAAAGCGGTAAAGGAGATCAATGTCTCTTTCTCTTGCAAGTAAATCAGTTCTCTTTTTTAGTAAGGTGGCATAAATTATGTGACAACCTCTAGTAGGTTATGAGTCGCCTTAAATTTGATATGGACCTCGATGGGTGAGGTTCAATTCGTCTTTTAATGGAATTTTGTCATACCTAATTCAGATTACACATGGTCATTAAACAATATGAATGTGGTATATTCTTTAATATTTAGTTTCTTTCGTAGGCTGTAGAATTTTAGGCATCGATAGAATTTAACTAATGATTAAACTAATCAATTTCAACCAATTAGATGTCATATTTTTTTTCTTATTCTAAAAATATTTATATTAATTAAAGTATACATACAATTTTTTTAACAAAACATATTTTGAAAATTATTCTTCTATATTTTGATTGGTTGAAAAGTTTGAGCCATAAGAACCTTTTTTTTGGAAAAAAATTTCATTTCCTATAATTCACGTTTAATTAAAAACTTAATAATTTTTTAATTAACAATTTAAATTTAGATTTTGACATTACCATATGAACCATTTTCTGAGAAATATTTGGCCCTTCTCAAAGTTCACCTTTAATTAAAAAATTTTTAAAAATTAATTTCACAATTTAAATTTAGATTTTTATATTTCTTTTATTATTTAATTTTAATTTATTTATAAACATGATTCAAAATAGTTAATTATATTGAATAAATCTTTTAAATAGTATTTATTATTTTTAAGATTATTAAATAATATAATATAGAAATAATTAATTATATATTTAACACTTTTAAAAAAAATATTGTTACGATATATTAATATTATAATAATATTTTATAATATATTGTAAGGAAAAAATATTATTATTATTTTATTTTATTTTTGTATTAATTATAAGGAGTTCACGATACAAAAAGAAACCGCAGAGTATCAAAAAAGATTTACAAGACGCTAAGCCTCAAAACAAGAGAACCCCGAGAAGAAAAAAGACTACAACATATCCACAAAAAAGAAATAGGGGCAGCAAAGACTCAATCAGCAAGTCATCATGAGTGTCCACCCAAGCGGTCCACCCCATATCACCTTCCATCCACACAATGCTCTTTTGATCCTGAATTTGATTGAGCACGAGGATCATATTCCCTGTATAATCTATGTTGTTCCTCCTAACTTCCTTGTTAAGCTGCTTGACCATTTGATTAAAGATTTTGAGATTATCCATATGACGCCTCCAAAAGTACCCATCTTTTAGCTTTGTGGCGAGAAACGTAGCGTATCCAGTTCTGAGAAGCCTTTTGAATTTATCTTTATCAACCTTCATGGTAATGTGAACCTGGGAGAAAATTTTAAAATGTGTGAGACTTTGAAAAGACTCCGTAAGAATCCTGGGAATATTTTGAAACCTTTCCTCATTCCTGCATTTCCAAATCTGCCATAAAATGTTAGATGAAAGAATATTCCAAAATAGATTAATGTCATTTTTAACACCATTAATAAAACCAGTAATAATTTCAAAAATGTTAAACTTAGTAGGGATAGATATACCAAACATAAGCCAAACCTCTTTAGCAAAACTGCAGTTAAAGAAAATATGCCTCCCCGTTTTCGGGGTCCTACAGATATTGCAGTAAGTGATATCAAAAAAATCCTTCCTAATAGGAAGTTTATCCAGAATTAAGAGCCATTTAAAACACTTGATTTTAGGATCAATAGAGCTTTTCCAAAGTTTATCAAATAATTTCTTCCAAGAGGGGACATCCAAATTAGTATACCAATTCTTGTTGACATGGCTGATAATGGACTCATTATAATCAATAACAGCATATATATTCTTAGCTTTTAGCTTGGTGAGCATGGTACCATCCGGCCACTTAATATTCAAGTATTTGTTGGAATCAACGTGGTAGCGGGTGGGAATGTCCTTAGTGGCTCTGAGAATCATATTATAGGTCTTTTTATGAGAAGCAGGAATGTTATACTTATTCTTCAGCTCATCCCACATAATGAGTCTGTCATTTTCAAAGATATCCATAAATTGCTTGATCCCCTAGGTGGTCCATTGCTTGGCAGAGCATCCTTGGGAGAGGGCTAAAGGTTTACAACCAAGCTGCAGATTCCACCAAATGGATCTTTCACCATGGAGCTACTTGTCATCATAGAACCTCTTATTCTTAATGTATAGCCTAACATGGTTCCAAGCCTTCCAGATGGATTTGAAAATAGCAGAACCTTGGACCACGATAGGAAAGTTACCACAAATCAAATCATTCAAAGGAAGGTTCTTCCAGAATTTGGCATTTTTAGGGAAGCCTCTTTCAATATTGTTTCTAATAAGAAATTTCCACGGATCATCTCCATCAAGAGCATGAAAGATCCATTTGGAGGCCAGAGTAAGGCCACTAAATTTAAGGTCCTTTAGCCCTAAACCCCCAAGGATCTTGTCAACATGACACCACTCCCATTTAACAGAATGTAATTTCTTGTTACCTTTGCCATCAGACTAGAGGTAATTCCGGATGGCTTTTTGAATCTCATCAACCTGGTAGTCATTGAACATCCAGGCAGAAGCATAATAAATATTGTAGGAGGAGAGAATTTTTTGGCAGACTTGAATTCTACCAGCAAGAGATAAAGACCTATTATGCCATTTATTCAGCTTCTTGAAGATTTTATCTTTGACCCAAAGCCACATTTCCTTAAGAGAGGGTTCCATGGAGAAAGGTATGCCAAGATACCTAACAATCTTACAAGGGCCTCCCCATTGAAAACCATACTTGTTAAACCAATCAGGCCACTGGTCTTTCCAACCAAGACAAATGGATTTGGCCTGGGATAGACGAGCCCCTGAAATATCACATTATTATTCATAGTAGCAAAATTCTCATCCGAGGCTTCATGGAATATAGCAGTGTCATCAGCAAATTAACAGTTGATAAGCTCATTATCATCAAGGAGAGTAATGCCCTTAACAGCGGGGGACAGAGAGTCATCTCTGAGAATGTAACAAAGAGCATCAAAGGCAATAACAAAGAGGGCCGGAGCTAAAGGGTAGCCTTGCCTGATGGATCGCCCCAAGGGAAAGGGTTCTAAAAGAGAGCCATTGATGTCAACTTGGGCATAAGCGTCTCTAAGCAACATCTTAACAAACTTGCAGAAAAAAGGAGGAAAACCAAAGGCCTCAAGCATCATAGTAATAAAGCTCCACTCAACCCTGTCGTAAGCCTTTTCAAAGTCCAATAAAAACATAGAAGCATTCTGATTAGAATGCTTAGCCCAATCCAACGACTCCCAACTAGTAATCAGATTTTCAAGAATGTACCTACCTTTAATAAAACCAGTTTGGGTAGAGCAGACAAACTTAGGGAGGATGGTTACAAGTCTTCGAGACAAAATTTTAGCAAAGATTTTATAGGAGACGTTCAAGAGAGTGATGGGTCTCCAATTCTTAAGGAGGGTCTTATCCCCATCCTTGGGAATTAACTTGATAATTCCCCTATTAATGATGCACCCCAGGGAGCCAGAGTTAATGGCTTCATTATAGATCTCAAGCAGATCATTGCAAATCCACTTACTATTAGCTTTATAAAATTCAACTGGCAAACCGTCAGGGCCAGGAGTTTTATCATTCTTAAGGGAGTTAATAGAGTTCTCAATTTCATCCAGGGAAATATGTTTGTTGAGCAGGGAGGCATCACTGACAGTAATCCTTTTGGGAATAATGTTTCTGCATTGTTCCCTGAGGGAGCTAGCTTCCACTAAGTCTTCGGAAGAAAACAACTTTTCATAAAAGCGAGCAAATTCCATCTTTATGCTATTTATGTCAGTTATTTCCTGATTATCAATAACAATCTTATCAATGGATTCATTAACATGCTTCTGTTTAATGAGGTTAAAGAAGAACTTACTACCTCTGTCACCAAATTGAAGCCAATGGACTCTGGACCGAATCCTAGCACCATTATTATTATTTTAAAATATATATATATATAAATAAATAATTATAATTTTCAAATAAATTATAAATGAATATTTTTTAATAGATTTACTTATATTTATATATAGATACTCATACATGGAAATGAATATTACTTTTATATATAAATATACATAAACAAATATCATTCTATAATTTTTTTATTTACTTAACAATTATTATATTGTGAATGGAATAAACATATTAAAAATCTAAAACATAAAAAAATAATATATTGTAACATTACAATTGTACTATTTTAACAATTTTGACATGTAATAAGATTAAATTGTTAAAAATGAAAAAATAATATAAAGGTAATTTGAATCAAAATAAATCAAATATTTTTTTTTAATAAATTCAAATTTGAAATTGTCTTTTTACATACAAAGTGAAATAAATTATCTATTTTTTTCTAAATCTAGATAATTTCTTATTTTATTTTTTAAAACAAAATTCATATTCTAAACTAACTATTATTTTAAACTTTCTAATTCTATAGATATTAAACAGACCTACCACTTTTTGGCAGGAACTTAGCTGCTCTACAGCCTTGTTTAAGTGGTAGTTACTTTTTAAAAAATATGTTTATAAGTGGTAGTTACTTACCTAAAAATATGTTTAATACATAATACTAGATGATTTTCACATGGTTTATCTTATAGTGTGTTGGATACGTAGAAGTAGTGTTGTTGTGATTATTAAGATTCAAACTCTTGTAGAGTCATTGTGATTGCAGGCTTGTGCTTTTGTTAATCTAATGTGTTTGTAAGTTTGAGCCTCAACATTGATAATTGGGGATGAGGTCACATGTTCATAACTTTAGGTTGAAAATGTTTTATATGGAATTAGAGGGAGTATTGCGTCGATATCATTGATCATGTTAAAAACTTTACCTAGTGTTGTCATCAATTTTGTGTTCGCAAAATTAGACAACCCTACGCAAATTTCCATGAATTCATAGTTAAAATTATGTAAGTTTGGCACTCTTAAGATGTTTTTCAAAGGGAATCAATTGTACCTTGAATTGGCCTAGATTTCTCATCCTACAGATGTCATTTTCAAAGGTTTTCGTCGAGTGTTTCTTTGTTTTTCTTGTAAAAATGAGTTTTTATTTCCTAATTCCAAGTACATGATTATTGGAAATCTTCAAGTCTTTGATTGATTTTTCTTGATTGTTTTATTTGTTTTTTGTTTTGTTTTCATCCTAGGTTTATTTCTCTTTGAATTTCGCTCATTTTTAGCTATTGTATACCTAATTCAGAGCTATATTCTAAGAGATAATAAGGAATTAAGAATAATAAGCTGGGGTTTTTAAGCCTAATTGCAGGTTCTTTTTCTTTGTTTAAAAGCCTACGATGTGGAATCAAAAGTCCACCATGGCCTCTAAGTCATGAAATACGGGCTTTTTATGAGTCATTGCAACTTGTCTTGGGTGTCATTTACTTGCATTGAGGAAAATAAAGCTCACGGTTACATTTTTTAAAGGAAATATGTAAACTTGGTGGAATTTTTAATGATGTAAGTGGGTTTTTTAAGCCTAGCTACATTTTTGCTCCTTAGCTTAAAATGCATGTAAAAGAAAAATTAAAACCCACCTTTTTGCATAAAGACGTTATTTTACTAAGGCATTAAAAGTCCTAATTTTAAAAGTTTGAATGATGTAAGTGGGCTTTTAAAGCCCTTTTGCAACTCATTATGACTTTATAAACATAAGCATGCTTGCATTTTGAATCCAAAAGCTTGTCCATAGCATATGTTTATTATTTTAAAGGTTAAAAAGACTTGCAATGTCATTTAAAAAGTGTGTCTTCTCTTCTCATTCATATTGATAACTTCCAATGCTTGTAATTACATGGAAAAAGCTTGTTTGTAATGAAAGGTTGGCTTTGCATGGCATTCAAAAAGCTCGTTATCATTATTAAATGAAGTTGTTGTTACATTTTAAAACACTTATATGCTTGAAAACATGGTTCAAAAACTCGTCATTATTGTTTACAAGCATTTCCAAGCTTGCAATGTCAATTCCAAAGCTCATCATGATTGTTATAAAGCCTTTTCATGCTTGCAAACGATGTCTAAAAGCTCGGCATTAGCTATGTTGGTGTATCTGGTGATCATTACATATGCAAATGAATATAAAAGGCATGTTTTTTATGTTTTGAAGTCATCCCAAGTACAAGGTGTTTATACATGTGTCGACCTTCTAAAATCTCATCGTAGGCATTAAATATGCATTCTATGTTTGTAAGGCAATGTTTGGAGTTGCAATAGCATTTAAAAAGCTCATCTTAGCATTTTTTGTGTATCAAAGACACATTTGGCACTTGTAATGGTGATAAGAAAGCTAATCGTGGGCATTAAATGCTTAGTTTTCAATTTCTAACATTTTGTTGCTTGTAGCGTTGAATCAAAAGACCATCTAGGGCATTTGCAAGTGTTTTTAAAAGGAAGAAACGCATTCGGCACTTGCATTTTGAATCCAAAAGCCTATCTAGGACATTTGTATCTATTTTTTGTAAAGGAGAGTGAGTTTTAAACTTGCAGTGACATTGAAGAAGCCCGTCCAAGAGAAAAATAAATTATTTGCAGCTTATAATTGTTTATGTCTAAATGTTGATCTCTAATTCAGCCATAGACTCGACATAGTCATTGCTCAATGAACAAATTATGACAATGAATATGAATTATTCACTTCGCAATATCAATTGAATCGACCTATTGCCTCCTATTTAGATGGGGTTTTTGAATTACTTTCAGAACGAGAGCCCAACAACCATAGATCAATTCTAAAATGGAGGATTTTTTAATACTAGAAAGAGAATTGCAAATGAGATTAATCTAGCATGAGAATGCAATTGAAATTAATCTAAGTATGCTAGTGCAAATTAAGCTAAGAAACTTGAAAGAAAGATGAGAATTAATCTACAAAATATTAAGCAAACTAATTAATATGAGAGTGCAAGATTATACTATAATGAGATTATTCTAAAATGCAATATTAGCAAAGCTTGAGAAAATATGAAAGTGAGATAAAAATTCGCTATAGTTTTAGTGCTCTCAAAATTGCCTCTCCAAATGAGGAAAAAGAGGTTCATAATATAGAAGAGCCTGGGTGAAGGATGAAGAGTTTCTTGGAAAGAAACGGTCGACTCTTCATCTCCTTGGAGGAAGGTGAAACAAATTGGAGATATTATTTAATAAATTAAATGAAATATTGCCACATGGGTGGCTTTTCCAATTCTTGAATAATTGAATTCAAATTGGGATATTCCATTCAAAGAACTAAATAATTATTTAATTCCTTTTATGTGTATTAGCTAAAGGGGGTGAAATTAATTTAATTAAAGCACTAGGACTTTAGAATTAAATTAATTAATCATAGGGATTATTTAGCCAAGAAATGTCGAATATTTAGGAATTAAATATAGTGTATGCTTAATACAAATTTAGGGTTTTTTGCATTTGACACCAAGTCAAATAAAGTCAATTAGGAGACAGAATTGCCTAGTACAATAGGACTTTGATGATGTAGAAATTTGAAGAAATGCACCAAAATTGATTAGAATTGTGAGGTGCCAATTTTGGGGTATTACAATAATGAGTAACACAAATTGTGTTTTCTCTCTAGGGCGTTGTTTTTTACTTTTATTGCAATTTGGCTCGAAATCACAACCTAAAACCACGTCTTGCATGTTTGAACTAATCTTTGGAGTGTTATTTTCCAGCATTACGGTTTACATTCTTAGCCATTTCTCAAGAGATCATCAAAGACTCAGAATTGCATTGATTTTTTAGGAGACTTGGTCAAATCTTATTTCTTATTTAATTTAGATTTGGAGGTCATTCTCTAAATTTGAACCAGTAAGGATTTGAGGCTTTTTCTTCAAAGTTCAATCTTTTTTTTCTTCACATTTTGGTTTTGCAAAGGAGATTTGTGTATTATTGTTCTCACAAGCAATGCATGTTCTTCCCCCAAAATAATGCAAGTTAACAATATGAGTTTTTGTCCAAATGATGCAAGTTGTAATGCAAGTTCTTCCCACAAAGAGAAAATGTCAAGAGTGCATATTTTCCCCACTTGCAAATGGAATTGAAAACCTCGTTTGTAAATTTATTTTTCCAAAAAGAGATAAGCTTTTCCCCTATCTTCAAGTGGACTTTAAAACCCCACTTGTAAGTGTTTTCCAAGTGTAAATGAAGTCTCTTTCCAACCTACAAGTGGACTTTAAAATTCCATTTGCATGCAACAAACTCCCTCCAAATGACTTGTAATTGGAATTAAAAACCCTACTTATGAGTAAGAAGTACCCCCTCTTGTATATATGTACTTGCACCTTATTTTTATACCAAATACTTACATTTCATCCACCTGTAGTGCTCCTAAAAAACCTCATTTTTAATCTTTCCTCCCATTTAGAAAGTTGATTTCATTCACTTTTCTCCATCCTTTGTTCCTCAAAGGCCTTTCATTGATATCCTATATGCATACTCTTCCAAATTTGCAAGATTTTAGCTTGAAATATCATGATTATGGATTTTTTGGTAACTAAAGAATGATGAAAGGTAAGAACGACAATATGATAGAACCATATAAGGGGTGAATGAGTGATAGGAGTGAAGGAGGGCATAGAATGATTTCAAGATAGAGATGGAAAGAAATAAAGATGCTTTCCCAGTAACCACCATTATGACATAGAAAAATCAAAGATGCAGATTCATTTTTTGGTTCGAGGTGCTTTCACCAAACTTGAACACATCAATCATGGAGCATCTTGTAGTAGGAAAACCAACAAAGGATGATGTAGCATAAGTCGTGTCTTGTCAAACACTTAGTTTATTTGCATCACACATTTTGCAATTATTTTCTTGATAAATTACATGTAATCGAGAATAAGTTGTAATTACAGGGGGATTTTCACTTGTAAAGTGATTGCATCTAATCTAACTGTGGGTCAAGTTAGTTAGGACCTGCAGTTTGTATAAGTCAAAGTTAGTTAGGGAATTAGTCAAAGTTTGTTGGGTTTATCCCACCTTTCTCTCTCATCCCCTCACCTATATATAGGAGGGAGTTTCATTGTATTTTTTTATCTTTTGGCAATGCAAGAAAACTCTCCCAATTTGTATATGCACTCTAAGACTGTGTGCTTGTATGTAGATTAAATTGCTTTCAATAAAAGAGGCAACTTGCTTTCAAACTTTGTGTTGATTCAAGGTTTTATGTGATGACATTTTCTGAATATTGATTGTGAGTTTTATGCTTTGTTTGAGAGGGATTTGAATTCAATCTTGTAGACTTTGAGCTACATATTATGTTCAGAGTTATAGTTCAATTTGATTTTTTGGAGACTTTGTGTTGCAGAAGGGAAAATTGATATAGTTGATAGTGGCTGAAAATACTTAAGGTTGAAAGACTTTGTGCTTTGGTGTTAAGTACTTTCATAGAATTTGGTGAGTATTCAATTAGAGACTTTGTGCCTTACCAGTTATTCAAGTTGTTGAAATCATCATTCAAGATAAGTGCAGAAGACTTTTGGTTTCTATAACTATTCCACCCATATAAAGAAGATTGGTGTCTTATGTTTTGTTCTTACGTCAACTCACAAGCCATCAATGTTATCATAGCAATATGTACTTTTTGTTGAAATTTTAGTGTTGTTCAGAAGTTTTTAGTATGATCATTCCTGAGAAAAGAGGAATAGATTAAGAGAACTACCCTATTTTTAATTTCAAGTTAAGTCCTTGTTCTAGAGTCACCTACGATAAGAAGGGAGCCTCCTCTATTGTTGAGAGAAGAGAGTAATCTCACTTGACATTGCCTAAAGTTATAAATTTGTAAGTTGTGGTCACAGTGACTTACAAATTTTTTAGCCAACACCTAGTATTGTATTTTGTTAAGAAGCGTATGGTGATGAGATCCATAATAGTCACAAGTTTTAACATTTGTCATTATTTGTTGCTATTAAATTTTAATCTTTTAATATTGTCATTTTTTGTGACCATGAAACATAAGTCTCTTTCTTCTTGTTATTTATGATATTTTTTGTCAAATAATGTGGAGCCAACATTTTCAAATATGTGTTGTTTCCATTATCATCATTTTTTTTGTAATTTGAGAGTTCAAAAATGACTTGAAAATGACTTCGACCCCAACATCACAAGTTATAGAGGACAAATTCAAATACGAATTGCAAATGAATGTAATTGTTCTCAATATGTTTATCTTATGTCAATTTAATGTTAAAATATTTGCAAGACACGATGAAGAACGTGAGTTTAAATTGTGTAAAAAGGGTTATTTAACTATGTAATTGATACCTATTTTTCACCATGTGCATAAATTAGCTTTGCAAAGTGTCTTGGGTCTTCTTGGGTCTGTTGGGTGCATCTCGAAGGTGAAAATTTATTTCAAATGATTTTGATCTATTTTCTCAAAGTGTAAGAAATAAATAAGGTTCTTTGTTTATCATTAAAATCTCCAAAAATGTATAAAATGACATTTCTCTATCATGTTGAAAAGTCAAGGAAAAAGGGGGTGGCAGCTTTGTTGTTTGGAGGGAAAAGTAAATAAATGTTTATTTTAGATAATTTCATTCAAATACTAACTCACTATGAGTTGGTTGGAGGTTGGTTTGAAATACAATTTAGGGAAAAAGTCCTATTGCGCCCATAAGGATACAAAGAACTCGAGTTTCATTCAAGAATGACAGACAAGAAAGTATGAACAACAAATCTAACCAAGATTGTGAGTTTCACAATCTAAAAGCAACACTTTATGAGAAGAGAGTAGTGTGTTTTATGAGTAAACAACAAGATTCTTGTCCAAGAACATCAAAGCAAGAAGGAACAATGAGTTTAGAAGGAGCAGTTGTTTTCAAAGATTGGATTTGTGTTTAAAAAACAAGTATTTAATTGAAGGACTCGTTCTAAAGAAGGCAACAAATTTTATTGAAGAGAATAATGAGCATGAAGGAAACACCAATATTCCTTTTAAATAAAATTTTGAATCAAATGTGGAAATAAAATCCAATCCAAGGAAAAAAAATAGTTTATGCATGGACGATGGTGTTTTGAAGTAAACAAAAAAAAGATTATGTGTTTGTAGATCAAAATCCACGACAAGGAAATAATTGTAAAGAGAAACCATACATTTTAAATAGGAAACATCAGTTATTTTAAATAGAAATAATACTTTATGCATGGAAAATAGCCTTAACAATATTTATAAAGCATAAAGGGAAAATAAAAGTTACAGTTACAAAGATCATGCACATAAAGTTTTCCCAATTAGGTTTTCTACATCTCTCTAAAACTCTATTGTTGCATTCATGAAAGGAAGATCATCTTAAACGCACAAGAGTTTTACCCTTTTTTCTTATGAATCATCTATGATTGGGGAATAGTTTGGTTGGGTTTCTTTCCTTAAAAAATTTCAAGTGAATGATAGTCATAATAGAGTAGGGTCTTTTCATGCATGTATTTATTATTTTTTGTTAAAAATCCACTACCTTGATTCATGTATTCACCATGACAATGAAGTTTCAACTATTCTCATAGGTTTCCTTTAATATATTGATGATTTTCATTAGTTTTAGAAAATTAAACCCCTATGATGCATATACACCGCTGTCATAAAAGGGTAAATAGGGTTTTCACCATCAAGAGAACATATAAAATACAGCTAATGAAAAAAACAAAATTAAAAAATAAACCCATAACAGTTAAGAACATTGTAACAAAGAACAAAAATGGGACATGGAAGAGTGTTAGCAACAATCAAAAGAGCTATGAAGTGCAAAATAGTAAGATCAAAGACTACAATAACAATTTCATAAAGTCGTGCCAAGTAAATAAATAATAAAAATATGACATATTGTCAAAACAAAGGTTTGAGGATAGAGGTGTAAATAGTGCAACAATAAAAATCATGAGGTGATGAGAAAAGCAACACAATTTCCGAGAACATAGAGAAGACACTCTCATAAAAATGGATATATATTAGGAGGGGTTTGCAATCGCAGATAAGGAATTAGTTTATGTTTTACATCAAAAATTGAAGGCATAAAGAAGGTTTGTGACTATTAGAAATAATAGTCTATTGTTAGAACAAAGATATTTGATGTACAAAGGGATGGTAAAAGGCAATGAATGAAATAATCATTTCAAGGGTTAGTATTTTGTATGGGAAAGAAGTTGCATTGATACCAGAAAAGATACTCATTACTTCATATTTTCCTTCAATATATCAAAGAGAAGATCACATAGTGTTGTAATTAAAGAATGAAGAGTAGACATTTCTATAAGAGACATCTCTATCTTTAAGAGAAGGTCATTGTTACATCAATGCATAAAAGATCATAATACACTATGTAAAAAAATAGAGATATATCAAGAAGAAGACCTTGGTTTCAATGAATATATCATATCACCCATATTTCACCAAAGCAGTGATTAGACATCAAATAAGAGTGCATATCAAAACAAGGTGAACACATCATAATGTCAAGGCTACAACAGTTGAAGCCTATAAAAGAGGGGATTAGGTGCTATATGCCCGAGTCTTACCTTAGTTAGAGACCTCTATAAGGCTATACATCAATTGATAAAGACTTTAGGCCCACCAAACAAGAATTTGGGAAATTACAACACATTTTTGCATGATTTTTAGTCATGTACGACTCAAGGAGTTGCGATAATGCAAATCGAAGGAGGAAACAAGAGAGAATTCCAAGCTAGATCAATAATTCAAGAACATTTTTAGGGAACTACATTCAGTTCGAGTCTAGTTCATCTTTCAATTCTTTTTGGAGTTTGAGGAAGACTTTTCTATAAGGCAATTTTTGTAATTTTCTTCTCTTTCATTCTTTCTTTTCTACCATCTTTTGCTTTGGCCAAGACATTATTGTATTGAGCTCAAGTTTTTAGTATTAGAGAAGCATTTTTAGATTTTTTAATGGCAAACTGATTCCATTCAATTTAATAAAGCAACAAGTTCCTTTTATTTTCTCTTGTCTATTATTGTGTGCTTTATTTTTTGGAAAAAGTGTTGTGATTTTTATTAAATGCTTTATTCATCTTTCTTTTAGCAAAGGTGGAAACAAGAAATATCATTAGTAATGTTTATTATATGTTGTGTTTGATTATTCTCAATAAGTTAGTGTGGTGAAACCTTCATTTTCTTCAAATAATACTGAAAATTAGAACCTTCATTTAAGCATTAATGTGTTATATGATTTAAATCAAGTTGTAAACAAAACTAAGCTTTCATTGAGTTATATTTTAAGTCATAACAACTATTAGAGATCCTAAAGGTTCAAGATATTTAGCATATCACCTTCCCTTTAGCATTTCATTTCAAAGCAATCACATTTACCCTTTTCTTTGTCAAGTTAGTTTAGGTGATCATAAGGGAACCAACCCATAATCCAGAGGTCTACTTTTGTTATAGGGTACCCACAACCTAAAATTAGTCCCATATTTCAAAGGTTGGCTAAGTATAGGCTTAGTTAGCATGCAAACCTTAGTGATAACAGTTTTTGGCATGCTTGGTGAGATATTGAACTGATTTTTAGTTAAAAAAGAGCTTTGTTTTATTGTTATTTTGGTATGAACAACAATATTGGAAAACTTTTTAAAGGTGAAGAATCATGCTTAGTGAATCCAATATTTGGTTTTAAGCAAGATCCATTCTATTTAACATATAAGAAAAATCCAAACTAGGTAGAGTACAACTCCATTTGAACATTCACAACTATCACCACCGAAAAGGAAGGAAGTTCCTAACCCATCAAATATAGAAAGGTTTATACTTCCTAATCTTAGGCCTTCAATTTAATCTTATAGGAATCTAATACCAACAACATATCTAGTAAATGTAGTAGCCACAAATCTAATGGAATTACCTAAAAATTAAGTTTTTTTTGTCATTCAATCAAGACAACCCCTTGAATTTGACTCAACATGATGATATACCTTTGGCTGCCTTAAAGAGTGTTTCTATTTTCAATAGAGAATATCATACTACACCTATTGAAGACATAAAGGATGTGGCTTCACTATTGGGAGTGCATCATATCACATAGGAAAATGTTGTAGTTAGATTGCTTGCAACATCATTTAAGGGGAAACCACTTATTTGGCTTATAAGTTTACCTGTGAACTCCATAGAAACTTGGTATCAGTTGGGTGTTGTTCTATGTACACATTTTGAAGAAAAGTTAGACTATCTCTTTTTAATTGAGTAATTCACCACTATAAAGAGAGCTCCTCATGAGCATATGACAGATTTCAACTTTTGTTTTCAAAAGACTTGGGATAGAATTCCACCTACATTAAGGTCATATGTTGATCATTATTTTATGTATTATCTTAAGGCATTAAACTTTCATAGTTTAGTAATGATACAATCTATGGGTGGTAGAACATTACCAATAGCTTATGATATTGCAATTAGAGCTGGAAATAAGCTTATTCGAGTTGGAAAAATAGCCACAAGGTCTCCAATGCCTTTTTTTCCTTGAGGTACAATGACTTGTCCCTTTAACAATGCCTAATATTATTTCTATACTAGCTATGCCACCATTAAATCATCAAGCTTCACCCCAAGTAGACATTATCCCAAATCAATTCCAAGAGCTGAAAGATATTAAGAATAAAAACTAGAACATATAAAAGACTTTTAAAACCTTCGGAAATGAACTATTCAATATCAAGAAGCAATAATATCAAGCCTCGTATCAAGCTCCATATCAGCCTAATAAGCCTTCTTACCAAGGTGATCCTCAAGGTCGAAGAAAGAATTGTGATTTTAGACCCAATCAATTCTATAATCCCAATGTTCCTAGCTCTTCAAGAGAGTGCATATCTATCTAAAATACCATGGAACAAGAATATGAGTGATGTTATCTGTGTAACCAATCTCATAATTATAACACTTTCTCAAATGGGTTGCTAATTTAGGCCCTCGTGGTTCACAATAAAGTTATAGCTCAACAAAATTTAGCACAAGAGACTCATGAATAATAGGGTTCTCAAAATGATCAAAGTACTCATGATGTGGCATTAATGAATTGGAAAGGTGGAGAGTTTTGTGGTGCAAACTTCCCACAAAGGAAAAATCATAACTATATCCCAATTGCAACCAATACAAGATCAAATAAATAGGTTGTTTCCATGGGAAAACAAACTAATAAAAGCAAAAAATAAGCTGATAATGCATAAAATCAAAGTTTTAGAAGCCAAAAAAATCAAGTTGTGACTCCACCTCCAAAGAACATTCATTTTTTCCAAGGGGTCAAGTGGTGCAAACTAAAGAGAAGGAAAAATTATAATCACCACCTCTACAAGCACAAGTTAACCTAAAGGACAACAAAGGGTTAGTACTAATTCATTCAATATGGTAGATCACATGAGGAAATCCACTATTAGTATGCCAATTATGGATACTTTACATATTATTGGACAAAAGGATCTGATGATGGAAGCCTTAGCAAATATTTCACTGCTAAATGAGCCTACAAAACAAAAAATGAAAGTTATTCTTGAAAATATATCCCAACCAAAGCATGATTAGCAAACTCAAGAGGTAAAACCACCACCATTTTATGTTACTTTGATCATTGACAAGTTCCTACTGCATGATTGATTCAAGAGCACGTAGTTTGGTAATTCCAAAGTTGTTAGTGGATAAATTGGGTTTGTCTTATGAGCCTCTACCAAGAGGGATAGTTTAATGGGATGGGTCAACCATTAATATAGTTGGAGTGATTATAAATATGAGCCTTATTTTGCATTCTTGTCCCAATTTTTTAATCCCACACAACATATATGTAATAGATCTTCCACCATATTTTGGCATATGTCTTTCTAGGATTTCACATCAAAGTTAGGGGGTTACATTTCATTTGATTGGTCTCATATACTTTTAAGAACAAGGCATGGCACCAAGGTGACCATAATAATTAGAATTTATTACAAATGACCATATAGAACCATATACCCCTAGTGTTGTTAACACAAATTTTTTATCTCCATGAACAAGACCAACTTGTTGTCCAAGATCCTACTACCCTGAAATAAAGAAAACCATATAGAGCTTAGATGAAATGGTGACAAAAAATCATGAAGAAGATCCAGTCAAACATATGGAAGAGGTTGAGTTAGGCATTTATATTATTCATGAACAAAATGTTGCTATCCCTAACCTTGTAAAAGGAGAAAGACAACATTGTGAAATACAATCTAATGATTTATGGAAATTATTTTTTGATGGTTCTAGAAGCAAGTTAGATGCTATTGGAAGTGCAATGTTGGTTTTCCCTAAAGGTGAGAGACATTATTCTAATTTTCATTTTTTTTGTTTAGTTATACTAATAATACAAAAAAATATGAAGCACTTGTATATAGCTTAGGATGGGCAAGAAAGAGGAAAATTGGTGCTTTACAAGTGTTTGGTGACAATGAGCTTGTGGTGAATCAAGTAAGGAATGATACTGTGACTAAAAATAGCTTTCTAAAGTTTCATAAGCATAGGATTTTGAGTCTTATAGAAGAATTTGATGCATTCAACTAGATATATGTGCTTAGAAATCAAAATATAGAGGTTGATAAGTTAGCTTCTATGGCCTTATAATTTGACATACCAAAAGAGGTGAAATATATTCAAACACAAAAATATGTAAATGTGGTTGTAAGGCCATCAATTCTGGATAATAATGTAAGTTGCCAAGTGTTTGAGAGTGATGAACAAATTCTGAATTTTTTGATTGAAGAGGTTGAATTCACAAATGATAAAAAATTTTACAATAATATGGTGAATAGATTCTTCAGTTGAAAACCAATAAATTGCCAAATCTTTTGGTCACTCTTGAGTCAATATTTAACACTAATGATAAAGTAAGAATAGATAAGACCAACATGATATTTAAAGAATATTATTATGATCCCATTGAAATCTTCAACAATAAGCTTTTGAAACTTCGCAAGGTATGTACTGAATAGAAGCGACAAGCTTTTATTTCACTTTGTTAAGAGTTTAATGATTTTTTTACTTGGGAATACCATGATTTGAAAGGATTGATCCTTATTTACCCCAAAATACTATAAAACTAGAACCAAATGCAAAATTAGTAAGGCAAAAGCAAAGGCCTTTGAATCCAAAGCTTAAATACTTAATAAAAACATAACTAAATAGGCTTATTGAAGGTGACATCATCTTTCCCATTAAACATACATCTCGGGTTTCTAACATAGTATACAATAATGAAAAAGTTATCTAGGCAAAAAATAAGGGGGTCTAGAGTGGTTCCCTAGTGCAAAATCTAAGTAGTTCTTTATTATTGTACAATCAAAAGTAAGATAACCCACTAGGCCCAAATAAGACTTGAGTGTTAGGTGAATACGATGATCCTTCATTTGTTGTGGAAAATGTGAGAATTGATCAAATAATATATGATATAAGACAAAATAGGTGAAAATGACAAGTTTTAGAATGCACAATCTGACATAAAATAGATAGCCACCTACGGGTACAAGAAATAGTAGCTAGATAGCACCATTGACATTTGATTTCAATTTCAAGTTGTTTTGTAGGGAAGAGGTCACCCAAGACATGTTGTTCCCAAGAAGAGGGTGAGAAAGACATCACGTTCTTGGGAAGAGGGTGAGAAAGGCATCCTATTCCTAACACTTTTGACTAAACTCAGTTGCACACTATCTGTCAAATCCTATACTTTATAGATCCAAAACGGTGCATTTTCCACCTTTTCCTGCACACAGAAAATAGGAAAAATGTTGGGTTGAAAGGGGTTTGCCTTGGTCAAATATTGGTTAAGGAATAAACCTTGAAATATAAATGAAAGGAAAGCATGTAAATGTAAGGTAAATATTAGATCTACCTTGTAAATATATATACCCCCATAAATTGTATTGATATTGTGATGTCTATGAAGATGTTTTTATGTTCCTTAAATGCAATTGTATGTTGATTTTGAACCTTAGAATGCAAAGAATAATCAAGGATGCCTTTTACAAATTCATAGATTCATGAATACTCCTCAAAGATCTTCAATATTGTTATGCTTGACAAACTCTTGCCTTGAACAATAGATGGATAATTGAATGTAGATGGAAAAGTGATCTTCTTACTTGATTAAGGTCTCCTCTACTCAGTCATTATGGAAGAGAATCTTTCTTCAATGGATAATAATACCTTCAAAGATGCTTCGGATGCTTGACAAATGCTTGAAAACTTGATCTTGAATGTTTGGATGCGAAATCATAGGAGAGATCTTGAATTTCAACTTGTCTTATGTCCAAATGAGGAAAGATGGTTTGCTTTTATACCTCTCACAACATTTCAAATTTCAAAACTCGAAGAAGGCTAACTTAAATTTAGAAATCCTGAAAACATTAGGGAAGAGAAGAGGCCAAAATTGAAATTGGGAGTTGGGAAGGAGGAAATATAGTAAAAAATGCAGGTGATGGGTAGCTGGATCAATCATAATAGACATGAAATCTCAAGAGTGCAAAAATGAGGCCTAATTGAGCATATAATTCTAGGTGCTTACAATTTAGGACAATACATTTAGCCTCTAATTTATTAGGATTGTGAGACTAGCTCATGTTCATGATAAATTTGATTAATGCATTAATTTTTTTTATCAAGGTTAAGGAGACACCAAGTCCCCAAGTCACTTAGGTCCTCATAAAATCCAAAACCAATATGAGAGAGAGAGAGAGAGAGAGAGAGAGAGAGAGAGAGAGAGAGTAAGGTTTTGACTTATTATGGGGTGTGAAGAGAAAATATTACTGCAAAAGATATAATTAATATTCTAGAAAGTTGTGTTATGCTATTCAACCCATAAAAAATGGATAACCAAACAAAGCATAGTCCACTTAGGAAATCCACCAAAAGAGGGCTAGTCTTTAAGGAAAAAAGTATCTCTATTAAGGGATCCAATAAAGAGAGATTAATCCTAAGGAAAGAATAGTCTCCAAAGGGATCTATTAGATAATGCCCACGGTGTGGTAATGTAAGGATGAATTCATTGAAATCATTGTCTCCTTAGCCATTTGTATAAGAGATTTCATTGAATCATTATGGGTGTGTACAAAATGTGAAATAAAGAGTGGAGTGTATTCCCCCATGTTAAAGCAATTTTAAACACCTTAATGGGAGAAATGGCTTTAACAAAGCATACATGCACCACAAGAGAGGTTTCCACAATGTGATGCCCCCAAGCAAGGAAAATGAAACACATGACAAAAGAGAGCACAAAAGAGATCTACTAACTCTGGGGTTAGTATGATCATATGATAACTAATTTATATGAAGAATTATGTCAAAATTAATTTACAGCATCCCCCAAATGTAGTAGAACTATGAGAAAAATGGAAGAAGATCAAATTAGAGATACAATGAAGAGTCCTTTTGGGCTGAAATTGTGGAGACAAAAAAGAATGGTTGCTACCTCTTTGTGTCATCCCCAATTAGACAACATAAAGGAACATTTAAAAACAATAGCACATGCATGACATAACATGTATACAACATATAGAAGAAATGAGATAAAAATAGAGGAATTTCACAATAGATTGATTCCTTTATCACCTTATGCCAAAATAGAAACAAGGGTAGTTTAAAGAAGTTTAAATAAAACATACAGCAATCAACACATCATGGGAGAAGTGCAACACAATAGGAAAACACAAGAAAGAATCCTGGACTATACAAGAGGAGCTACTCAAGCATGTTGTATATCCCCCATCTCAATTGTTATAATTTAGGGATGGTGGGAAACATGCAATAGGTGCAATTTTGAGCACAATAGATGAAGCTATCACAAGTTTCAAATAAGAACCATGCTCTAATGATGAGTAGCTTTGTTTCTCACTAGGAGTTCTCACTAGGAGAAAAAGATAATTGTTTTGAAAATCTAATAGGTAACATAAATAAGCTCATACATATCATCATGATAATTAGTATTAACATCATTTGCATTAGAAACATTGTAATCATCATCATCATCATCATCATCATCAAGAGTATCTTATTCATCCAAATTAATCGCAAAATAATATATGACACAAATAGAATCGTCATATTTATGTAATTTGATCTTCCTTAGATTAAATTCTTCCCTTGGGCTATGCATAGGTTGGTCAAAGGGAATCAAGGCATTAATAGGTGTCTTAGGAGAGGAAATCTCTTTGTATGCAAGCTCACGAGCCCTAGCATGACATTTACAGTGGTGATCATGAGCACATTGGTGATTTTTTGTTTTGCTTAAAATTTGGGTTGGTTTAGGATAAATCAAGATTGAGTCCTTTTCTTATTTAGGAGGAAGAATATAAGGAACCACACTAGGTTGAGAGATATAAGTTGTAAGGTTTTTATAGGATACAAGAGGTGGAACTAAAGCATAAATAGGAGGTATGGAAGGTGTAGGAAAAAATTTAGGTATAGGGAAAGGAGACAAAACTATAGAAGAAATGCTAAATTCACAAATATTTTTGGATTTGAATTTTTGATAGGATAAGAAGAAATGATATTTACAGGGTTGAATTGGTTGAGGCATTTTAGGCCAAAATAAGCCAAGGTCAACATTCCCTTGACTGGTTAATGGTTGATAGACACTATAGTTAATCATGGTGATTTCTCCATTATGGGGAAATTTCAAACCTTATGAATAGGAGAGACAATGTCTTTCATGGAAGAGAGCTAAGGAAGGCCAAGTCTAAGTTGAAACTGATCAAAGGTTGGGGTGATAACAAAGGTGACATCTAAATATTTCTTACCAAATTCAATAGGAAAAGTAATGGAACCATGGGCAGGGCATGTGAAACCATTGAAAGTCTTAATCATTATATCTAGTTTGTCGAATGAGTCTTTTTGGAGGTGTCTTATGTAAAGATGTTTTTCAGTTGTAACATTCACCATTCAATTAGGGTCTATAAGGATTCCATGAAAAGGATGACCATTAACCTTTGCAAAAATGTAAATAAGACTATCAGGTGCCCTAATAGTCTCCTTAGGATCAAATATAATGTAAATCTTAGGTGTTGGTTTGGGTTTGGGTTTAGATTGATCAATAAGGTTGACAATATTGTTTTCCTCGATACACATCATCATATTTCACAATAGTGTGAAAGTCAACAACATTGGAAGAATATGGTAAGAAATGGATAGAATCAATGGTATTGGTAGAATGGGAAAGTAAGGGATTGGTATAGACGTGAAAGTTTTGGTTGGAAAGGGAAATATATTTGTTTTCTTGATTATTAAAATCTTCAAAAAATGTGCATTAGAATTAATAAGGTCTTGAATAATATATTTTCAAACAAAAATATTTTTTTAGTAACATGACCATGTTGACGATGGCATTGACAAAAAGATCTAGGATCAAAGGATTTAGAAGATTGTTTTGAAGGATGAATTAGTTTAATGGGATGAATTATTAAAACATTATCATTAATTAAGTTCAACATCACATTATATAAATATTTATAAAGAGGTGTAAAATTATGAGAAGGTTTAAAAATAGATGAGAAAATAGCCACACCTTTGGATGATGTTGCCACTTGCACATCAATGTTGTTTGAAGAATTGTTGATCTGATGAGGCCTCTACATTTTTTAAACTCTTGGAATGACTGGGATGTGACATCACTCTTATCAACTAGAGCCATTGTAATGGTGCTCTCAAATTGAATCACTTGAAGCCGATAATTATAAAGCATTAAACACAATTAAGTAAAGGAATATAATTCAAAACTTTTAATAACTTATCTCTAATGTATTTTTGTAAATTAGTAATGAAAATACGATGAACATCAATATTAGGCATAAGATACAAAATTTGAGCACGAAAATGTTTAAATCTACCAATGAAATCAATCACTTTTTATTTAACACCTTATTTATAATGTATTAAATCAATCAAAGAAATCTTAGGACCAATATTGTTTTGAAATTGTTGAATAAAAGAATTAGTAGGTTTTTGAAAAGAATCAATGGAATAAGGAGGAAAAGAAAAATACTATTACAAGGCCTTATTTCTAAATATTCTAGTAAACAATTTAGCCATGAGTTTATGATCACAAAATAAGTCGCTACACAATGTTTGAAATGTTTTTACATGAGTTAAGGGATCAATTTTTCAAGTATAAGTCTACAAGTGATGTATTTTCATGTATTGAGGGATAATGAAACAAATGACGTTCAAAGAAAAATGGCTAGCAATGTCACAAGTGAGAATATTGAATTTGGATTGAGTCATGGAGGTAATTTGTTGTTGCAAGGAAGACACAGTTTGAGCAATACTATTGATAGCGGATTCAATAGAGAGGTTGGTATGATACATGTCTGAATTTTTTTTAATATTATAGGAAATGGAAGGAACATCTAACTATAAAATGACACATTGTTGTAGGTAGGCATGGATGATGGTTGGGAAACACATGAGATACTTGAAGGAGGAGGAATGATAGGATTAGGAGTACTTCCAAGACTAACATTTATAAGATTAGTATTTGAAATGGATGTAGTCATGAGAGGTGGATCATATTTTGAAACATTGGGTAATGAAGTAGGAATAGGAATAGAAGTCTCAACACTAGTGTTAGGTTGAGATAAACCAAGATCTTAAGCATAATATTTAACATGCTTAACTTTATTTATAGATAAGATGAGAAAAATAACAAATAACAAATCAACACCATTCTCGTCATTGTGAATCATATTCCTCATTATTATTACTAAAGAGATGGATTTCATATTAGAATGTTCTTGACCTAACCACATAATGCCTCGTCAGGGAACCTAGGAGAAATTAACGTAAACATGATACTAATTTTATAGAATAATTTATTTTTCTTAAGATTTTACAAGCAATAATGAATAACAAAGCAGAAACAATATAGCATAAAGATATAAATATAACTCATTAAAAGATTAAAAGTCTCAGGAGTTCCTTGACGTAGAATTACGTAAATATAAATTAATCTATTAAGTACTATAACCATTCAAATAAAGTACATCATCTCATAAAAGAATACCTAAATACAATTGAACCATAAGGTATACATGATAACCCACGTCCACTGCACAAGCTACATGATATGCAAATATAATCCAAGTAAAAAGTATAATAATATAAATGAAAGATAAGAGTAAGTCTCCAATGATAAACATGAAGACACAACTGCTACAAGGATCATCCAACACTGGTACAAGGATGTCAGAATCTCAAATGGTAAAAGAATCACTATCGCCCAACCACGTGGAATCAAAGGTACACTCCCACCATGCTGAGGAGATAACAATAGATCCCACTTGGATAACAAACACCAAAATTAAACACAATACAATACCTAGGTAAGGGATCCTGAAAGCTCTCTATCTCAAAAAGGTACAACACCAACTGTAAAGATAAAACACACTCAAATAGAGGCAACCAACACACGTAGGGAACCTAAGATGCATAAAGGGAAGTCTCATCACATGAGCCAACTCTAAGGTTATCATGGTAATCTCTTTAGACCCTGGTGCCCTAGTGACTCTATGCATTATTAGTAATCCTCTCATATAGACTAGGTACCAACTATGTTACATCCAGTCCATGCAGGCGTCAAGCGTCTTCCCACTCCCATCCTAGTTAATACCTCAATCAAGTAC